>CM076580.1:46128798-46565461 GCA_034641835.2 Pinus albicaulis
TTATGTATCTGGTCAATACACGACTCGATATATGCTATGCAATTAACCAGCTTTCACAAGCTATGGTTCAACCTACCAAGCTCTTCTGGAAGGCGGGCAAGCATGTATTGCGTTATCTTAGAGGCACATCGGGATATGGATTGTGGTACAGACAGTCGGATGAGGTGAAGTTGTGTGGCTTCATAGATGCAGATTGGGCAGGGAGCCCAACGAACAGAAAGAGCACATCTGGAGGGATTTTCAGTATCGTGTCGATAGCAGTTTCTTAGTACAGCAGGAAGTAGAGATCCGTGGCACTCAGTTCAGTAGAGGCCGAGTATATGGCAACGATTTTGGCTGCATGCAAGGCTATATGGATGAGGAAGATCCTGGTCGAGTTGTTCAGTTCACACTTAGAGCCTACTGTGATTTATTGTGATAATCATAGTTGCATCAAACTCTTAGTTAATCCAGTATTTCATGATAGATCTAAACACTTTGACATCTGGTATCATCATATCAGAGATTGTGTGCAGCGGAGAATCATGTTACTTTCATACATTCCTACGGAGGATCAGGATGTTGATATCTTGACGAAGGCGCTCACCAGGAGAAAATTTGAATACCAAAGGGGCAGCATAGGGGTTGCAGATAATCCTTATCTTGTTGAGAGGGAGTGTTGAGATTGCAACAAGATGAGGAGCTTAGGGGAAAGAAGTCGCCTTCACTAAGTGGGCCTGCAGGCTATTTTTGGCGTAAAGTCTATTTTTAGACTATGTCTATTTTTAGACATATGGATCATGTTCTATGAGTTGCAGGATGCTATTTTTGGATGGTTGGTCAAGTCGGGAAAAATAGATTGGACTTATTTTTAGATTATAAATGGCGAATCTATTTTTAGATTTGTTAGTCTAAAAATAGATAGGTCGAATATTATTAGCTCTTAATAATATTTGGACTCTAAACATTATCTTATCCTCTTGGAGCACTTCAGTTTGATGCCTGGATGTGGCACATGCAGCTGACAGAAGGAATTACGCTATTCCTAAGGTTTAGTGGAGCTATTGCATGGTTGACTTCAGTTAGAACTCATGTGACAGAGTTTGGTGGAGTTGATGAGACAGTTAATGGAGTTGTGTTCAGTTTAACTTAGTTGAGCTAGTTGTATCTAGTCTAACCGATTGATACAATTAGTGAGAGTGGTGTGAATTAATTATTAATTAATTCACTAATTATTAACTCATAAATCAACTAAAGAATACATCAGTTAACTTCAGTGCATGGACAGTTTCAGTGGAGACCAGTGAAGAGGTAGGTGAAAGAGCAAGTGTGACTATCAGTTGTGACCATACTGGTGCATGAGTTTGCACCACAAATTGATGGAGATGCCAATGAGGATTGTGCGCATCATCCTATTAGTGGGATTCAACTTGACTGTATGATTATCCATATTGGATTGCACAAATAGAGGCAAGCATCGGTGGAGCAACATTGGAGCATGTGTTTTGTATGATCTCGAGCTTGGTGTAGTGTGTAACAATTGGAGACTAGATCGAGAGCTTGTGAGGAGTTTGTACAATGATTGTTACATGATTCTTCACTATAATATATGATAGTTGTATTGCTTAAGCTTCCCATAACACGTTTATATGTGTGATTATTTATGGTTTTAATGTGCGCTTGTGATTGTTTATATTTCCGCAAATTGATGATCAATAGTAGAAGAGGTTATGTATTATGCATGAAGCTCAAATAGTGTGTGATCAGGATAATCTCGGTGAATAATTTAACAGTTATTCAAATTTCTACAGTGGTAAGTGTGTTTGTCATTTTCTAAGTTGTTTTTCTAGAGGGGAACAAACAAATAATATATCATCTAAAACTAGAATAAATGTGTAAAAGAAGCCCAACTTTATAGAGAGATTGAAAAGAAGTGAGAGTAACATCTATCTTGCATCTCACTTTTTATCTAGAAAAAAGATTATTTTAATCCATTGATTTAGTCAAGCTATGGATAGGAGTGCCATTTTAGTCTACGTTTATTTGCAAAGATGTATGGTGTTTTCTACAGTCATCTTGTTCTCTATGGCTCCTGTTTTCATTTTTTTTTGTAACTTGTTTCAATATTCTAAACTGAGAAATCAATTCAGCTGGTTATAATCTTACTGGTTAAATGAACTTTTAAAGCATTATATTGGCAGAAGTTTCTTTATATGAACAAGTCTGAATGTTTTTTTTTGTCTCCCCTGTTGAACATATAGGTGAATAAGTTAACGCAATTTGTGAGGTTATATTACTTAATTTTCTGAGGTTTTTGACTGGTCCTTTGTCTGTTATCCATTGCATAGGATCTTATATTTTCTTTAGCTTCGCAGAATTGGATTTTATCTTAGCCATTAATTTAGTTGGCCAAATCGTGGTTAAGTGGTAATAACTTGTACTAGGCTGGATCTCCATACATTTAACATTGCCATAACATAATTTTGACATTGAGGAATGTTAAGACCCCTCCACTTTCAAGTTTCACTATGCCTCTTTTCATGAATTTGTAAGACCCACAAATGAAACTTCTTTTACCAAATTAAAAACTTGTCAAATACCTTGAACAAACATTGTTTTAAGAGTCTTTCCCCCTCATAGGCTATTAGTTTCTCATTGAGATTTAATAAGAAAATGTATGATAAACATCTCATACCTTCAATCTGATTACTTAAATGCTTGTAGATTCCTCTTCAAGATTGTGATCATGGAACGACGATAAACTAAACTTTGCTCCTCGGCCATCATTGCTTTAGCTTTTTTGTCATACTTTATGAGATATTGAAAGTCTTCATTACTCTATTTTCCTTCTAGTTTGAACTGAGATGACATCCTTCATACTCTCATCTAGTACTTAATATGGTATTCTTGGTCTTCAAGCTCCATACCTGCGCAGTCCAGACTCCATCCTCGAACTCCATTTTCTTTTTCCAATTTTTCTTCATACTTGGGTCAATGTTCTTCTCCCTTATGGTTTTTCAAAGGTCCTTCAAGCCGAGACATAGCTTTTAGATGGATCAAGAACTCTATTTCTTGGCATATGACATAATACTAGCTACTCTTGCATGTATTATTACTCTTACTATATGACAGACTGGAGAGTCCCAAGTATGAAAAGGTGTGTACATCAATCAAGGCCCTTATGTAATTTTTGTATTAACTGAAATATATATGTGTGTGGTGGGGGAAAGGGGATTGAAGTAATTTTTGTATTAACTGAAATATATATGTGTGTGGTGGGGGAAAGGGAATTGAAGTAGAAATATGTTGATATTTGGATTTCCCTTTCCATATGTTCACACAGTGACAAAATTATGGTATATTCTTTCCTGTGAAGAGTTTTCAACTTGTACATATTTCAGGGATTGAATTTTTCAAGACATAAGCTGGAAAAATAGAGGAGGAGGTTGATAGCCACAAGCCAAGTGGATTTGAAATAGTATTCCCTGCAATGCTAAAAGAAGATAAAGCCTTAGGTCTGGATTTGCCTTATGAATTTCCTTTCATCAAGCAAATCATTGAAAAGCAGGAGGCTAAGCTTCAAAAGTTAGAATCTGATCACCATTCTCCTCTGTCATTGATAAATTTTTTCCATCTCTCAAAGTGATAACTGACTAACTTTACCTTTTACCTTGGTGGTGTTTGGATCAAGCTTCCTCTTGATCTTCTCTATGCCTTACCAACAACGTTACTCTATTCTTTGGAAGGCTTGCAAGAAATAGTAGACTGGGAGAAAATAATGAAACTTCAATCCAAGGATGGATCATTCCTCAACTATTGCAATACCGACGCCTAAATAATGCTTTTTTTTTTTGTTATATATATATATATATATTGAATTTGCAAGAGTAACATTTGCTAAGGAGCTCTCCTAATCTGGGGCACCCTTTTGCAGCTCTATCGGAAACAGTTTCTTATAAGACAATTTCTATGTCTTATCCAAGAAATTAAAGATTATGCTACGGACCCACCATGTCAACTGTCTTGGCTGAGATCTTGTCTTTAGCTAGGTAGGTTGTTTCAAATGTCTTATATGTGCCTGGTGCATAGTTTACCTATGGTCTGTACGTTATATGATTGTAAATAATAGTAAATTGTGATCTACAAAAATCTAGCGACAGCATTTCATAATCCTACTAAATCACAAGGGGTTTATATGGTGAAAACTCTGGTAGAAAATAATAACGACAAGCTTCGCAGACCTATGAGGATAATGTCTGCAGGTGATTTGAGAAATGCTCTCAGGTAATTAAGTCCTTCTGTGTCATTTAAGTAGTCTGTTAAAGTTTTTATTTTATTTCTTGATATAATGCATTCACATGATTCTGGAGTCTTATGTTTGAAATTCTTTTTTGGTGAGCAGTAATGCAGATAAGGTTACAACTAAGCACCAATCACAGGGAATTAGGTTCCTTGCAAAAGTTGCAAATGCAGGTATTTTTTATATTTTTCTTCTTTGCAAGTTTCATAAAAATCCAGGCATTTTCATGTTTATGAATAAAGATGGCTAAAGCAGAGCTACATGGGTCTATTATTTGAATGAAGATAATATTGACCCAAAGTCTATTGATGGAATATATGATATCCAAACAAAGAAAGTGAGGCAGTATGAGGAGTATCTCAAGAAAAGGTTCATATTCAGATCCAGATGGTTTTTGACTTTTGTCATACTCATATATGGTAACATGGTACTACAATTTCATTGTTGCAAATGTTGTTTATAACTCAGTGTAAGACTCTCTTGCTCTTTATTCCAGGGCTTTCTCTACTACCAAGGTGAAAGAAGTTCCAGGAAAGCAAGAACCTGAAGCTAAAAGGAAGAAGAACATACAAAACCCTGATGATCTGATTGAGTTAGATATTGATGATTGAGAATATGCAATGGTATGTTGGAGAAAGAATGATTAGAAACCTTTTCAGTAGAAAATTGTTTCCTACTTGCCTTAAATATATTAGTTGATGTTCTATACTAGCCTGTAGACCTAGAGATGTTTTTTGATGCTTAATTAACTTTTATGTTTATGAATTTTTCAGGCACAAGTTCTCTTGTTCTAGCCAGGACAAGTTTGAGTAGTTTTCTTATGCCATGGGGAAAAAAAATTCATCCCAAGAATATCTTGCATGGCTGGGTTTACAGCATAGATCACCCAAACTGCAAATTATTTTAGGTAAGGTGCTTAATGAATTTGGCCTTAGGCCTCATGTCTGTAATGTGGCTATAAGGATTTTCAGTTTCAACCCTCAAATGAAAGACGCGGAAAGATGTTTTACATGGATGTGGACATTTTTTTGTTTTCCTGATTAGAATTACAGTGTACACATGATCAAGGGAAAGGAATATTTGGCAGTCAAATTTTATGTAAATGGGCCTAGACACCTGAAATTTTCTAGGAGGTCCAATCACAACTGTAGTTATTCGATAGTTTTGATGTGTGTCTAAGTACTGTGTATATTTCTCAGTACGTAGTGGTGATCTTATAGAGAACTTGGCTATTGTTGTTCAAATGGAGATATAATGATTCAACTGTAAATATCTTCCTGAAAAATTTGGTGTTGCTTAGTGATAGATAATTATTAATTTCATAGTAGTGTGGCCTCGTGATATATGACATTAACTTTTCATATGGATGTTATAGTTGAAGTCATATGGATTCTCATGTAGCTAGTATCCGTGATTAATCTTGAATGATTTTAAAATGATTGCTCTTGGACATTCTTGAAGTCATCAATGTATTAGAGTGAATTCCTGTTGTTAGTGATACATTTATAGATTTCTGATGTTTTTGACATGTTTTCTTGCCTTGGTGTGAGGAAAATAAAAATGAACCAAATCATATTTCTTGAATAAAGAATGCAATAGAACTAGCTATTTTTATGCTATTCTATTGTAAGGAAAAGGAACCTTAAATGTTACACTCTTTTGTTTTACAATGCTTTTCCGTTTTATTTGATGTGAAGGTATTCGAAGTTTGAATTGTGTGAACCCTAAATTGGGTGGTTATATATTTGTGAATTCATCATTGATTATCAGAGGAGAACGATCAACATCAACAATTTTTTTCCCATACTAATATTTGTAAATGGCTTTTGCACCAATTAATATTCATTAAATTTTGTACGCTGGGAACGTCCTCGTTGACTCTGGTGGTGCAGTTAAATTGGGTGACTTTGGCGTGTCAACTTGTATGTTTGACACCAGTGACAGATAGTGATCAAGAAACACTTTTTTGGGAACTCCATGTTGGTTTGTATTTCTGTTTCTGTAATTTGTTTTGACTTGATAAAATTTGCCAACATATTTATTTCATTTCTTTTTATATCTTAAGATTTCTTGTTAGTATTGTTTATAAAGATACATTTTCTCATTAATGTTGTTAATATGTTGTTTGACTATATTGGAAGCTAAATAATGTGGACTGCAAGCTAGAGTTCCTTACTGCTGTAGCAGTAAAGTCAGGATTAACGGAGGCAATACTTTTACTGTGTAGGATGGTACCAGAGGTCTTACAGCCATATATCCCCTTTATCATATCGACACGGAAATTTTCATTTTTTTTTTAAATATAACCCGCTGCAATGTCTCCACACGAAAATCACTAGCAATCAATGCAACAAGAAGCTAACTTGAAGGGTCAAGACGTGGCTCTTGATGCCTCTGATGCTAAGAGATTGAAGGTCATTGGCTCCAGCGTGAGATCACATTGGACATTCAAGCTAGTGATGGAGAATATGTTGCACGTGAACGAGGGATGTGAACTGCTCAGTGAGATCTAACAAAGGAATTTCGTGGAGCCGTCATGGTACATGGAAGGTTCGTATTTTGGTGACTCTGGTTTGCAGTTGGAGTGAAAATTTCAACCCGTGTATTTCACGATTTTGGTGACTCTGATTTGCAGTTGGAGTGAAAATTTCAGCCTGTGTACATGGAAGGTTCGTATTTTGGTGACTCTGATTTTAGCTGGTGTATTTCACGATGAATTCAAGCTTTTGTTGAGTCCACACTGAAATTTTGATTTTTTTTTTTTTAAAATTAACTTGCCATCGGTATACAGACGCTTTGGAAGCATCGGTCTTGCGACGCCTTGCGACAAAATGTTGGTCTTGCGATGCCTTTAAAATTATGTTTAGCCATAGCGTATTGTGACGCTTTAGAAGTGTAGGTATTTCGACGCTATCTAGACGCGTCGGTATTGTGACGCTTTGAAGGCGTCGCAATTGCGACACTTGCAAAGCGTCGCAATACCGACGCCTCTAGATAGTGTCGCAATAATGACGCTTTATGGAAGTGTTGGAAGACCGAAATTATGGATAGCCACGCTTTTAAGTGCCTCAAACTGTCGCTCTTGCGATGACTAGGTGTCAGAAAACCAACAAATTGGCCGTCAGAAATTGGGCCAAATTTACTAGTGACTCTCATGCATAAAAAAAGGACTCCTATCAGTATGATAATAGTTCACACATAAATACTCTGAGTATCCCACCAACATAGAAAACCAGGGATCTCAATTGCATACGTGTCACACGAAGTATCCCACCAACATGGCATAAATGGGATTTCAAGCAACATACATGAGCATCCCGCCAATATGGCATCAATGGATCTCAAACATAATACAATTCCATGATAGAAAGTACATCAATATCAAAACAAGGCAAGATCCCACAACTCATACATCAACAGGGATATGCACAGCACTAGGCATCTTAGGGACAAAGAAGTACATGAAATCAACTCATCATATACCTCACGTTGAATATGACTGAATAATGGGTTGTTGCGCTGCTGGATCTAAAATCACCATCACAATCATGGCATCGAAAGGTGTCAAATCGACTCCTCACTCACTGAAAGCTAACACCTACAACTTCACTTCAAAAAGTGGCCGAAAAATATAAATCTCAGATGGAAAATCTGAATTTTCCAATAGATTTGTGGCATCGAATAGTGCAAAATTGGCTGTCCATTTTCTAAATTTTGAGAAAGTGAAAATATGCGGTAAAAGGAATATTTTAGATTCCCCCTAGATTCCTCCAAGATTATGCTCCATGGGTGGACTAGAAATCTACAAATAAAAATGTGAATCCAACCTCGCCGTTGCATTCCCTGTGGAAAACTATGAAAAATTACTGTAAACTTGACTATATTCCGACATGGAGAAAAATTACCTCCCCAAGAAAATTTCAAGGCTCATGGTTCCACTCCCTGTTTCTATGCATGCGCATGGTTATGCCTATCCTGCAATAAAAAATAATATTCCTCGAACCATGTGCATGCTCTTCTCCTCCATGACTTGAGCGCACTTCTGAAATGATGGTTTATATAAAATTTCGTTGACGGAGTTAACAAGGTGACCCGTTGGCGCGATGGAAAAGATTGGAATTCGTTGAGGGGAGGTCTGGGTGTCAAATACCACCTGCCTACGGAATCCACATACACCTGAGTTTTAAATAACACAAAATGTTTTTTTTTTTTTTTTTGGGGGGGGGGTTTGGGCCCGCATTGGGCAGCCCGCCCAACAAACCCTGCGTACACATTATGGTGGTCATATATGTGTTAGGTAGGGGTGGTGGGGTTGACAGCCCACACCCCTCTTGTTATTCATTCATTGTAACCATTGGGTGGGGCTGGTGGGGTCATGGCTACCAGCCCATAACAATTAACTATTTATATGTATACGGTTGGAGCAAGGGCGGTGGTCATGGCCTGCCCTTGCCTTTTTTTAATATTTTTTTTTTAAACCAACTGTACATTTTTGGAAATTAGGATTTTGATCGTAGGAGTATTTTTAATGACCCCACAATTTCACTCAGAATATGGCTTGAGTTGGCCAGAATCCAGTGGCCAGAAAAGGTCAAATTGGTCCCTTCCTTAACTTGCCTAGTCACCAAGTCAACCTAAAACTTTGATCGCTCCTAACTTTCGCATATGAGCTCGGTTTGATGAACCGTTCACACCATTGTGATCAGAATGATTAGATCTTCAACTTGAACCTAGTTTTAGAACAATCTAAACTATTTGAATTTTGAGCCCTTTTTGTCGTGTGTGTGTCTCTGGAGTGATGAAAAGTGAAACCCACTATAGAGTAGGTTCACCTTCATTAATAAAAATAAACCTGCAAGCTTCAAATTATGTGTCAAGCTGCAAATTCATAACCTTGGATGCGATCCTGGGACCTATGGGTTAAGGGCCCACTACGCTCCCATTGCGCCTCTTCCAATGTCTACATAGAAAAATATATATATTTCGAAAGCCACTAAACCCATCTCCAATCCTTTCTGCACTTTAAAACCCAATATCTCAATCTTTGGAAATGTATTATTAAACTACGCTTTTATAACAAAGAACCCTACTCACGGTTCTGCAAACCCTTCTTCGTGATTTCATGAACTTAAATCTTTGTTCTTGTTGTGCCTACGCTCTCGTTCCATACCAGAATATATAACTCTAATAACCATACTCTGTTTAATGGTTCTGCATTGATCCTCAACTGCACCATTTACTATATAGTCTCCACGCAGGCCATTACCATTGTTCCTATTCACAGTTCCTCATAATTCCGCTGCATCAATATTTTGTGGATTCCTCCTTGTTTAACTTAAAATCTCGAACCAGCCAGGTTCCCACTTTCCATTTTAAATTCTTAATACGATTGCAAGGTTCAGTTGTTCCTTCATTCTCATTCAAATTTCAACAGCCCTAGGGTTCCATCAAATATTCGAAGCCACTCCAGCGTATGTTGCTCCTTTCGAAAAATTCATTGGATTGCCCATTCTCATTTAATGTTGCACCTTCAAATTCCATTTAAAGGTTGCGCCTGCAACTTCGATTCCCATTACAGAAAAAAAAAACCCATATGGACTTCAAACTTATAACTTCACGCAGGTTTTAACTCCACCAAACTCTGTTACAACTTACATGCTATAACATTCTATAAACATTAGATTGCCATCGATCTTACAGAGATCGATGGTCGATAAATCAACCATAAAACTGGGAATTAACTCATAAAACTAAACCATAAATAAGCAATACTCAAACACAATCAAATCCACATAAAAACAATTCTATTATATACAGAACCAATTACAAACTAAGGCATTTTAGCCTTAGACAGAATTCTCAGGTCACTACATTGTGCTCATTCTCCCTCTTCTCACACAATACAGACTCGCTTATAAAGAGTTAGAAAAGTGTGAATCAGTTAAGATCCACAAGATTTCTCCTAAAATCGCTCAACAGAATCAGTTAAGATCCACAATATTTCTCCTGAAATCGCTCAACAGATTTGTCATAAATATTTCGTTACATAAATGACGGATAATTATAATTTAATTAACCCTTATCATTCCAGCAAATTTAGAATCTGTTTTAACAAATTTTGCCCTATTTTTCCAATGCCTGTTCACATTTTCTCTCTTTCAGCTTCGCGTTCCATCCTTAATTCAAGGGTGCTCAGATGCCCCTGCATCAGACTCATGAGGCACAAAATTTTATGACCTCCTGGTCATATGTCTTCTACAACTGTCAGCAATTCTACCCACGTCATCTGTGGAACTGCTTCTTGTGATCTTCCTGTAACAACATGCTTGAACAATTCTACCCACATCCTTTGTGGAATTGTCCTCTGTGATCTGCAACAAAACCTCTGCAATAGCAAGTCCTCCCTGCTACCAGATACCTCACCAAGCTTTCTCCTGAGCTTAGTCTTTTGGCATCTCTTTGGTTCGCTCCTGTGGAACCATTGAGCACTCCTGCTCTAGGTTGCTGCAATTTTCTCACCTTCCTCTGCTGCTACCTTCACAAAATATAAAAATCACAAGCTTACAAATCTTCAGCAAAATTGTACCTCTTCTTTCTTCGCATGCAAAAACTCCTTTCTGCAGGAAATCTTTTCCTGCTATAATACCACTTGATGATTAAATGAAACCTACTATAGAGTAGGTTCACCTTCATTAATAAAAATAAACCTGCAAGCTTCAAATTTTGTGTCAAGCTGCAGATTCATAACCTTGGATTCGATCCTGGGACCTATGGGTTAAGGGCCCACTACGCTCCCGTTGTGCCTGTTCCATTGTCTACATAGAAAAATATATATATTCAGAAGCCACTTAACCCATCACCAATCCTTTCTGCACTTTAAAACCCAATATCTCAATCTTTGGCAATGTATTATTAAATTCTGCTTTTATAACAAAGAACTCTACTCACGATTCTGCAAACCTTTCTTCGTGATTTCATGAACTTAAATATTTTTTATTGTTGTACTTATGCTCCCGTTCCATACTAGAATATATAACTCTGATAACCATACTCTGTTTAATGGTTCCGCATTGATCCTCAACTGCACCATTTACTATATAGACTCCACGTAGGCCATTACCACTGTTCATGTTCACAGTTCCTCATAATTCCGTTGCATCAATATTTTGTGGATTCCTCCTTGTTTAACTTAAAGTCTCGAACCAGCCAGGTTCCCACTTTCCATTTTAAATTCTTAATACTTTTTCAAGGTTCAGTTGTTCCTTCGTTCTCATTCAAATTTCAATAGCCCCAAGGTTCCATCAAATATTCGAACCCACTCCAGCGTATGTTCCTCCTTTCGAAAAATGCATTGGATTGCCCATTCTCATTTAATGTTACGCCTTCAAATTCCATTTAAAGGCTGCGCCTGCAACTTTGATTCCCATTACAGAAATAAAACCCATAAGGACTTCAAACTCAGAACTTCACGCAGGTTTTAACTCTGCCAAACTCTGTTACAACTTACATGCTATAACATTCTATAAACATTAGATTGCCATCGATCTTACAGAGATCGATGGTAGATAAATCAACCATAAAAGTGGGAATTAACTCATAAAACTAAACCATAAATAAGCAATACTCAGACACAATCAAATCTACATAAAAACAATCCTATTATATACAGAACCAATTACAAACTAAGGCATTTTAGCCTTAGACAGAATTCTCAGGTCACTACATTGCGTTCGTTCTCCCTTTTCTCACACAATACAGACTCACTTATAAAGAGTTACAAAAGCGTGAATCAGTTAAGATCCACAAGATTTCTCCTAAAATCGCTCAACAGAATTAGTTAAGATCCACAAGATTTCTCCTGAAATCACTCAACAGATTTGTCATAAATATTTCGTTACATAAATGATGGATAATTATAATTTAATTAACCCTTATCATTCCAGCAAATTTAGAATTTGTTTTAACAAATTTTGCCCTGTTTTTCCAATGCGTGTCAGCATTTTCTCTCTTTCAGCTTCGAGTTCCATCCTTAATTCAAGGGTGCTCAGATGCCCCTACATCAGACTCACGAGGCACAAAATTTTATGACCTCTTGGTCATATGTCTTCTACAACTGTCAGCAATTCTACCCACGTCATCTGTGGAACTACTTCTTGTGATCTTCCTGTAACAACATGCTTGAACAGTTCTACCCAAATCCTTTGTGGAATTGTCCTCTGTGAGCGACAACAAAACCTCTGCAATAGCAAGTCCTCCCTGCTACCAAATACCTCACCAAGCTTTCTCCTAAGCTTAGTCTTTTGGCATCTCTTTGGTTCATTCCTGTGGAACCATTGAGCACTCCTACTCTAGGTTGTTGCAATCTTCTCACCTTCCTCTGCTGCTACCTTCACAAAATATAAAAATCACAAGCTTACAAATCTTCAGCAAAATTGTACCTCTTCTTTATTCGCATGCAAAAACTCCTTTATGCAGGAAATATTTTCCCACTCTGATACCACTTGATCATTAAATGAAACCCACTATAGAGTATGTTCACCTTCATTAATAAAAATAAACCCACAAGCTTCAAATTTTGTGTCAAGCTGCAAATTCATAACCTTGGATTCGATCCTGGGACCTATGGGTTAAGGGCCCACTATGCTCCTGATGTGCCTCTTCCATTGTCTACATAGAGAAATATATATATTTCGGAAGCCACTAAACCCATCTCCAATCCTTTATGCACTTTAAAACCCAATATCTCAATCTTTGGCAGTGTATTATTAAATCATTCTTTTATAACAAAGAACCCTACTCATGGTTCTGCAAACCCTTCTTCATGATTTCATGAACTTAATTTTTTTTTCTTGTTCTTCCTATGCTCCCGTTCTATACTAGAATATGTAACCCTGATAACCATATTCTGTTTAATGGTTCCGCATTGATCCTCAACTGCACCATTTACTATATAGACTCCACACAAGCCATTACCACTGTTCCTGTTCACAGTTCTTCATAATTCCGCTGCATCAATATTTTGTGGATTCCTCCTTGTTTAACTTAAAGTCTCGAACCGGCCAGGTTCCCACTTTCCATTTTAAATTCTTAATACGTTTGCAAGGTTCAGTTGTTCCTTTATTCTCATTCAAATTTCAACATCCCCAGGGTTCCATCAAATATTCAAACCCACTCTAGCGTATGTTCCTCCTTTCTAAAAATTCATTGGATTGCTCATTCTCATTTAGTGTTGCGCCTTCAAATTCCATTTAAAGGCTACGCCTGCAACTTCAATTCCCATTACAGAAAAAAAACCCATACGGACTTCAAACTCATAACTTCACGCAGGTTTTAACTCCGCCAAACTCTGTTACAACTTACATGTTATAACATTCTATAAACATTAGATTGCCGTCGATCTTACAGAGATCGATGGTCAATAAATCAACCATAAAACTAGTAACTAACCCATAAAAATAAACCATAAATAAGCAATACTCAGACACAATCAAATTGACATAAAAACAATTCTATTATATACAGAACCAATTACAAACTAAGGCATTTCAGCCTTAGACAGAATTCTCAGGTCACTACATTGCGTTCGTTCTTCTTCTTCTCACACAATACAGACTCACTTATAAAGGCTTACAAAAGCGTGAATCAGTTAAGATCCACAATATTTCTCCTAAAATCGCTCAACAGAATCAGTTAATATCCACAAGATTTCTCCTGAAATCGCTCAACAGATTTGTCATAAATCTTTCGTTACATAAATGACGGATAATTATAATTTAATTAAACCTTATCATTCCAGCAAATTTAGAATCTGTTTTAACAAATTTTGCCCTGTTTTCCCAATGTGTGTTAGCATTTTCTCTCTTTCATCTTCAAGTTCCATCCTTAATTCAAGGGTGCTTAGATGCCCCTGCATCATGGAGCCACCTAGATCATTGTGGAATAAGCTTGGAACAAAATTGAACTTCAGTTCAGCCTATCATCCACAGTCTGATGGGAAAGTTGAATTTGTGAACAGAAGTCTCGAAAACATATTGAGGAGCCTTGTGGGTGAGCATCCCAAGTATTGGGATCGTGTGTTAGCTCAAGTTGAGTTTGCATACAACGATTCGCCAAATAGGAGCACGAGAAAGATTTTTTTTCATATTTTGTATGGAATACATCCTAGAGGAGTTTGTGAAATGAGATATTTTGGAAAATTTGAGCAGAGCGGTGTTGCTGGGGAAGATTTTGTAGCAGCAATGAGTGACTTACATGAGGAGATATAACAAAATCTACAAGACAGCAGCTACAAGTACAAAAAAAAAGCATGTTTAAGAAGAAGAGAGATAAAATTTGAGGTAGGGGACATGGTCTTAGCCCACCCGAGGAAGGATAGATTCCCAAGAGGGGAATATAATAAACTCAAAATGAAGAAAACAAATGCTTATGAATTGGAGTTACCTACAGGCATAGGTATCTTGTTTATTTAATGTGGCTGATTTGTATCCCTATCAATATGGTAATGAAAGTGAACCTATAGAAAATGAGAGAAATGGAGAAGTCATTGAACATATCTAGATGAATTAGATTCCTATGACAGAGGGTCCTGAGGCTAGAATAAATTTGGACTCTGGAATTGCAAAGCACACTACGGGGGAGAGTATCTAGATTTTTTTGTGAAGTGGAAGGACCATACGATGGAGGATGTTACAATGATGAGTGCTACAAATCTACATAATGTATTTTTCTTTGTAGAGGACCTTATGATTAGAGTTTCATAATTTTTCTTTTTTTATTCCTGGGGAGTCTGATGGAGGTGCATTAGACCAAGCTTGAGAGATGAAGAAATTGATTAGATCTTAACAATGTGGCCAACTGGACACATGTTATTGTTGGAAAATGATTTTTTTGTTTTGTTAGAGTTATGAATATTAGGTGTAGGATTGGAGTATTCTTGAACAATTTGAAGAGTTTATAATTTAGGAGTTATTTCTCATTGTAATGATTAGCTCACATAGTTGTCTTTTCGAATTCCCTCATTTGGGGGAGAAATGGAATCGAACCAATTTCTCAATTTTTTGAATAAAAGGGATTTCAAATGGGAGGAGGAGTGCTCTTCTCTTGAATCTGAGTACGTATGTTTGAAGTGAATGAAAGAAAGGTTTTGCATTTGTATATTATTCATAAATCTGTGTTCTTTTTTCTCCTCTAGTTCCAATCAAACTGTGTATGCATTTATTTAAGATTCATAATTTTTTGTGACCGTTTCTAAAATGATATATGCCTATCAAAATTTGACTTTAATTTGTGGTTATTTATGCATGTTACATTTATCATGACCCTTCAAAAAATTTTGTAGTGCCTTAGTTTTTTCAGGCAATGACACTTCCTTTTGATCAAAATTTGAACCATTAGCTTTGAGTGAGATTGTAATCCTTGATGAGGAAAGGTGAGGGGGAACATTCCCTAAGTTGGGATATGATTCAATACTGTGGATAATAATTTTGCAAAAGGTTGAGTAATTTCACCTTCCCGAAATTTGAAAAAGATAGCTTTTAAATAGGGCTACCAAATTATTTTGTAGTGCCTACAAGTGTTTTTTTCAGTTGTGAAATTATTTTATAACATCTGCACAAAATAAATTTTTGGGCTGCATTTTGGTTCCTAATTCTCCTGTTGTCTGGTCCATTGGTTATTTGTATCCCTATCAATATGGTAATGAAAGTGCACCTATAGAAAATGAGAGAAGTGGATAAGTCATTGAACAGATCTAGATGAATTAGATTCCTATGATAGAAGCTCCTGAGGTTAGAAGAATTTTGGACACCAGAGTTGCAAAGCACCCTAGAGGGGAGAGTATCTGGATTTTTTTGTGAAGTGGAAAGACCATCCGATGGAGGATTGACCTGAACTTGTACATTATTTTTTTTTTCTAATTACAATTTTATAATTATAATTTATTTGCTTCTTGTTTGCTTGTGGTGCTTTAGTTTCCTTGGTGCAGGTGAGTGTCAAAACATGAAATCATCTTGTGTTTTATGTTTAAATTAATGAAAAATAAACAACATAAGTAAGAATTAAACAACAGCATAAACATGTATAGCAAACCATAAAAATATCCATCAACACAAGTTTTTGATGGAGTTCACCCCTCCCGGGTTGCATCTCCTTGGTCCAACTTCCATAGCTTGGGCCTCTTGTATTAGCTCAAATTTGGAAAAATTGTTGTATACATCATTAAAATTCTCCTGAAACCTGTTATATTGTCTTCGGAACATACAAATCATCTAAAAATGACTATTTAATTACTGAAAACTAACTCTGGATGGTCTAGACTTGGCCTCTTTCCCTAGTGGCCCTAGGGTCCCTTGAAATTCCCTGAAGAAAAATCACACGTAAAAGTCATTTTCAGCCTTTGAAACCTGTACCATTATCTCTGGAATTCCAAAATAATCTAGTATTGGCTATTCATTTTCCAAAATTGGTTGAAATCGAATCCATTTAAGCCTCATTTAATTTTCCCCTAGGAAACTGCCTCTAAAACTCGATATCTGCTAGACAACCCCAATAAACTTGGAACCTCTGCTAGATTTGGGGACACCTGGAGAATCTCCACAAAAATAAACTGCATGTAACTGTGCATTTAATTATAGATAAGCATGTATTATCTATTGTCATTAGTGCATGAGCGCATTTAGCGCTTGGCTCTCGGCGATGGTCATAGTGGTATGGTTACATGGTGGAGGGGTTGGCCTGCGTGATGGCCCCTCCACGCTCTGTCGGTCCACCTCATGAAGGTTTAAATACATTTTTGCAGCATTGAATTCTAAATCCAAAGCTGCGGCATATTGGTTAAAGTGTTGGCTTGTGGGGAAAAGGTCTGGGGTTCAAACCCGACCCCGCCCCATTACATATATTTTGTGCCACCACGTTAAACCTTGAACCATATGCAGATTACCATAACATTTATTTGAAATGGACTTTGGTTTAATTAATATTTAATTATATTTAATATAATATAAATAATATATTATATATAATATGTTTACACATATAATATATTATATTATATAATATATATAAATATATATATAATATTAAACCGTAAATAAATAAATATCACAATTTCCACCTTAGATATCATTAGGAAATTACCCCCACATAGACCAAACTTGCGAATTTGAAAGTTCCACTTATCACAGCCTTATTGGCAGAAGCCTGAATAATATTCCATAAGATTCTTTTTTACTAACTGGGCTGCCATGTTAGTAACCTGTCACTGTTCTGAAAAAAAATTAGTTGTTTGAGAAAATGGACAGAAGACCATAACTTACTCATAAGAACTCGGATTTTGATGAAACGAGTTGCATTGGAATCCTAGTGATGAGCTCTACGTTGGTGTTTTGATTTTGAGAAATTCTGAATTTTTTTTATTTTTGAGCTAAATACTGAGCACCTGATCACGGATGCTGCATTGATGATTGCTCCAACTCTACATAACTTAGGTTTCTTTGTAGAGGACCTTATGATTAGGGTCTCATAATTTTTTTTAATTCCTGGGGAGTCTGATGCAGGTGCATTAGACCAAGCTTGAGAGATCAAGAAATTGATCCAATTTTGTCGACTGGACACATGTTAATGTTGGAAAATGATTTGTTTGTTTTGTTAGAGTTATGAATATTAGGTGTAGGATTGGATTATTCCTGAATAATTTGAAGAGTTTAGAATTTGGGAGTTATTTCTCATTGTAATGATTATCTCACATAGTTGTCTTTTCGAATCCCCTCATTTGGGGGAGAACAGGAATCAAACCATTTTCTCCATTTTGTGAATAAAAGAGATTTAGAATGGGAGGATGAGTGCTCTTATCTTTCCTCTGAGTATGTATGTTTTAAGTGAATGAAATAAAAGTTTCGCATTTGTATATTATTCATAAATCTGTGTTATTTTCTCTCCTCTAGTTCCAGTCGAACTCTGTATGCATTTATTTAAGATTCATAATTTTTTGTGACCATTTCCAAAATGATATATGCCTATCAAAATTAGAATTTGATTTTTGGTTATTTATGCATGTTTCATTTATCATGACCCTTCAAACAATTTTGTAGTCCCTTAGTTTTTTTAGGCAATGGCACGTCCTTTTGATCAGAATTTGGACCATTCACTTTGAGCGAGATTGTAATCCTTGATGAGGAAAGGTGCGGAGGAACATTCCCTGAGTTTGGATATGATTCAGATGTGGATAATAATTTTGCAAAAGGTTGAGTTGTTTCACCTTCCCAAAATTCCAAAAACATAGCTTTTAAAGAGGGCTACCAACTTATTTTGTAGTGCCTACAGGTTTTTTCTTGAGCATTGTGAAATTGTTTCATAACGTCTGCACAAAATAAGTTTTTGGGCTGCATTTTGGTTCCTAATTCTCCCTTTTTCTGGTCCATTGCTATCAATGTATACCTCAAATAAATATAAAAACATAACATCAAATAAAACCTTAACAAAGAAACCAAATAATTCACAAAAAAATTAACATAATTATATATAAAAAATCCTTGAGGTAGGATAACACTATATATTATTCCTTAAGTAATGAATATGGTCCTCAAACAATGCATGATGCAAATATAATCCTCTTCATTGTGCATCATTAAATATCTTACATTACATTATATAATGCTCTCTATCCTTAAGAAAATTCTAAGGAGGTAACATTCAATTATGTTCGGCCTTCTATTAAACCTTCATACAATAGTAATGTTCAAACTATGGGCCTCATGGCCTCCATACATATAGAAATATCTAATGTTATAGCCTTTTGGTGCCTTTTGGATTACCGCTTATTACTCCAATAAGTCACCTAAAATTCCAAAGCCTTGCTTTTTGGTAACCAAATAATGCAAAACTCCGTTAGTTGTGGCATCATATTCTATGTGAGCTCGTTAATGCTGTCATTTGGGTTCAATCTTGTTAGTTAATAATGGTGAGGTTTGTTCGCAATGGGTTTGCTAAATAAGTAGGTGCTTTTCTAATAGTAACTCTTGTCTTTAAGAACAATTATTACTATGGGCCTTATGCATTCCATGCATTACTGTGCATATCCACATATCAAATAGTAATCCCTAAGAACCCCATATTACACCCCATAGGTAGACTATACATTCTCTAAGTCACCAAAAGATCAAGGCCTAGATATTTGGTAATAAAATACGATGCAAACCCAATAGAAGTGGCATCATACTCGATGTGAGATTGTTATCGGTCTCATATGGGCTCAAACATGTTGGTCAATAATGATGAGGCTATTTTGTATTGATTTGGATGAACAAGTAAGTTCTTTCCTAATAGGAAGTTTTAGCTCGAGACACAATTATTACAATGGGACTTATGGCCTCCATGCATAGCTAGATATCTAATGTTATTGTCCTTGGGTACCTCCCTAGGTAACCCATGTTACCTCCCATATATATTGTTGGCCACCTATAAAATTTGTTCTATCAAAGGTGGCCAAAACATTGTTTAGCCTTCAAGGAACAGTTTCATTGCAGAAAGATGTATCTCTTGAAGCCTATGGAAGACATCATATCCTTGTTTCAATCTTCGTTGTTGTTCCCATTTCAAGCCCAGAAGATTCTGCTCAAAATTCTATGAGAAATACTGCTGCAAAATCCCCTTCTCTCCCCTTCTCCCACTCAGAAACTAACCTTCATATTTTCCCATCATTTTCCTCTGTTTTCCATTTCCCTTATCTCCCCTTCATAAAATTGCCTTTGCAGAGTTTAAAACCCCTTTTTAACTCTATCGAAACCTTCGATTACCCTTTGAAAACCATTGAAAATCATAAAAACATATGTTTGTGTATAAGGATTTAAGCCCCCTTGGGCTAAGCCCCTAGCCTTTCCACCCATACACCCTGGTGCCGTGACCGCGCGCTGAGCAGTCGGGCGCTTATTCTGGTTTAAATAAATATTTCACAAAACATTAAAAAACCTTTGAATATTTATTCAAACCATCGAAATATCATTTTATTAAATTTTCCGCCCGTGCAATTTTTGGAGCAATCTACACCATCGATCTGATCCATAGATCCAACGATGCAGAGCGCGCCTCCAGGTGGACCCCCCAGCTATGCGTCGTTTTTCCAAAACCGCATGGTTTTTATCGCACCACTCTTCGGCGGAGGGCAGTTTTTTCCCGATGGCCAGCGATTCCATACATCGCTTGACACGTGTCCCTTATACTTTTTGCGAAACCACCGTCCATCACGCATTAACGTTCAGACCAAGACACCCAGCGATATCGCTGTGGACCGTCCGATCTGGGCCCACTGATCCAACAGTGATCGCTCGCCAAAGTTGCTCGATGGTTAACGAAGGTGCACGCACGATAGCCGGGCCATCGTACAGTGGCAAATCAATCTCTGCCCCACAATTCATCGCCCGATCTCTTCGTTGAATTTCCATTGCCCAATCCCGACCATCGATCTCTGTGTGATCGACGGCTCAGATTCATCCTTCTCCTCTGACTGCCTCATTCAATCTCGACCGTCTATCTCTGCATGATTGACGGCTCGGATTTAATCCTTCTTCACCCATTCCACGATCACTCCCGATCAATCCTGACCATTGGATGATGCCATCCAACGGCTACGATCTCCTCACAAGCCCTCTGATGTAGTTAACCTATATACGCAGGTTTTATAATAGTTTTCGTGTTTTTCAGGGTTTTAAATCATTTTTTCGTTATTTCCAAAGAAGATTCAGAGGTAGAGGGTGACGACTCTCCCGTCTTCGATTCGTCAAAGGAAATCATCCACAGGGTGGAAATGCATGTTTCATCAATGTTTTCTCACACATGGATGCCTTATAAACCCTGTGCAGCCCTACACACCAGCAAAAACACCATGAAAGGGGCACAGTCAAAGAGTATTAGTGTCGAAGACCAAAATGTATCAGAACAAAGGATTAGAGACAGTTTTATGGGAATTACGGGTAAGATGGTTATCAAAAGCCTAATCCCCGATTTAAAACACAGTTTAAAGAATATTATAAGGGTTTTATCGACAGGAGTGCTTCCACCACCGCAATTGAGGCAAATTAATCCCTCTAGTTACTCAAATGCCACCTGTGCCTCAAAGTATTCAATCAGAGGCCGAATTTATTGATCAGGATCAGATATTTGTCTCAACTGCAGCCAAAGAGTTACTCCTGCGGGGACTTCAATGCAAAGAATGGCTACAGAGTTACTTGGACGCCAAAACAGAGGCTAATTGAACCTTCTCCAGCTTCTAAAGGCACCTACAACCTCACAGAAAATCAAAGATTGTCGAACAAATAATACTAATCAAGGGTCTTATCTCCAAATTGTCGGCAAAACTATTTTAAAGGTTAAAGAACAGTCCAGAAGCAGATCTTTTCAATCATCAGGCCTCGAAAGACAGAAATAGAGTTATGAAGCAGAGTTATAAATGATTACATTCCCACCGTATGCCTTGCCTGGTTCCCAAAGGCCAGGAATTCCATTGATTACATAATTAAGGATACTTGACCCCTGGGAAATCCTCCCACCTCTTCATTCTTCTATAAATACTGCTATAGAAGATGAGAAAATGTTGGTCTCTGGACATTTGAATGCATGTAATAGTTATTCTGAAGCTACTGATGCCCTATTTGCAACTCAAAGATACATAAGCTGATATGAGAAGTTGAAGTTGTAGATACCCACTGGGCTTGCTGATTGTAACCGGTTTGAACATCAAATACAAGCTATTGATTTATGGGATCCTGATTGGTGTCAATGGTGATGTGTTCCTCGCTGTCAAATTGTTATTTTGCTTAATTTTTTCACTCTGTTCATTTTCTATGATAAAGAGCAGCAAACATAGAGCTAGGATTTACTTTCTACAGTACCCTACTCTCACTGAAAACTTTATTGTCTATGTTTTCTTCATCTGAACGTTCTCTTTGAAGAGTACATCAATGCAGGCTGGTTTAAAGGCGCTTGTCTGATCTAAATTGCTCTTTGTCACTGTTATCCATGTTTTCCTCATTAGACATGATGAAGCAATATAGTTTAAAAGCACTTGTTTGATCTTAAGCTGTTCAACTGTCTTTTAGTGTTTTCTTACTGAAAGTATTTCAAAGAAGGCTAGTTTAAAGGTATTAACCTGATCTCAGAATACTTTTATGTTTTCCTTATTGAATATGCTGAAAGCAGGGTAGTTTAAAGGCACTCACCTGATCTTAAGTTGTTCAACTGTCTTTTAATGTTTTCTAACTGAAAGAACTTCAAAGCGGGATAGTTTAAAGGTATTAACCTGATCTCAGAATACTCTCATGTTTTTCTTTAAGTACATGCTGAAGCAATATAGTTTAAAAGAACTTACTTGATCTCAGGCTGTTTCACTATATCTTCATTTGTTTGTTCTTCATTTCCTATCTGTTTCATTCCATAAAATCACCTTAAGAGATCCTTTGACATAAGTGACTTGCCCCATGGATCCTGCTTGAACCTTGCTGTCCAATTAAAATCCTCCTATGACTCCATAGCCCAATGGGTTAAAATTGTCTTTGCCTTTTCTGTCAACCAAATCATTCCTTCATCTGCAGACACCTTCACCCTTCATTTTGAAACTGCCTTCACCTTCATCATGTCCTTGCCCAACCAAAACAAACAAAACAAAACCCAAGCTCTTCATAACTAGCCTAATATCATAATTCCAGGTATTAAAGATCACATCTTTAAACTCATTATAGAGATATCCCTCTTTGAATTCAGGAGGGCTAGATCCTAGAATACAAAATTTGGTTGAAACGATGTTGCTTCTGTAATTGGACTCTGCCAATCTTGCTAATAAATTACAGATTCCTAACATTTCTGGCGACTCCACTGGGGAAGAAACCCAGAATCATCTTCATTTAAGGTTAAACATAGAAAATCAGGGATTCGGTTCAAGAACAATTGCTATATCAAACCAGTTGAGCCACCAGCAACTAACATTTCTGGCGACTCCGCTGGGGAATCCAAACCCTATACCTTTGTTGTGTTCTCCCATACTCTTAGACAAAGTCTGGAAAGGGCCAGGTAGCCTCTGGATCTCATCCTATTTCAGGGGTGACATATCTAGTGAATGCCCTGCCAGTCAATCTCTGGTTTGAGTTCCCTAGAAAAACTTCATAAAACCTTTGTGAGTAAGAAAAAGCCTTTTCAAGAACTACCAAAAGCATGGTAATCATGATAAAATTTACTTGAATCAGTGAAAATCTAAGCAAACCCTAAGATTCCCCTAAGACTTTATCCAACCTTGAAAAACCAGCTAGCTTTGCCATAAGAGTAAACTGTCTTTTCCTCTAACCGTAGCTAAGTTCTGAAACAAAGTTAGGATATTCTTAAAAAAATATACAACTGAAAAATAACTTAGAAAAACCTAAAAAATATGTCAGATTGGTATCCAATAAACATGGTGGTGGACCATAAGACCTTTTACCTCTGAAAAGAGCTAAAAACTTCCACTTGGCGACTCCACAATCTTGAAAAGACCTTAAGACTCCACTGGGAAGAACCCTTATTATTGTAATATCCTTCAAACTCAGTCACAAGACTGCAGGAATGAAATTTTTCCAAAATATACTAGTTAACCTATTAAAGATTGTCATACCTGGTTGAACTTATCTTATTTATTTTGGGTCTCAAAAACATAACATAATGGCTTCTAGAAATATTCACACTAGAGCCTATCCTGACCCTGATCCACCTGAGATAGTTGATAACCCAGAAAGTATCCTTACGAAGTCTCCTAAGATAAATTTGTCAACCGTTTTCAGATCACCCTTGAGAGCAAATTCAGTTCCTGAAAATCCTTCAGCTCTGCAACAATCACAAGCTGACTTAGTAAATCCATTTAGAACTAGGTCGTTTGATGATATAATTCAGTTAGATTCTGAGCCTTCACTTTCATCCCCGAAAAAAAGTGAACCTCTTGGTAGTAGAGAAACCACACCACCTGATCTACACTTCCTGTTGAATTTAGGTGTCTCTCATCCAAGATCAGCTCAGCAATCTACTGCTTTTCCATCCACTTCTGCTCACCCTACATCCCCTGTTCAAACCGCCCCACTTCAGCCCACTGTCCCTCTTGTAAATCCACCTCCACCTCCTGCCATGGCTGCATGGTATGCTCCCCTAGTCCTTCCTATACCACTAGTCAATCTTCCACAGGACTATCAGTCCAAAATTCCATTATATGATGCTAACAATGCTACAACTACATCACAACATGTGGATAAGATGAATGACTACTTTGACAGAAATGAAATTGATGAATATTTGGTCAAAATTAGGTTATTTTCTCAGAGCTTAGGGGGAGAAGTGAGGAAGTGGTTCAAAGGTTTAACCCCCCATAGTATCCGTGATCTACAAGCCTTCCATCAAACATTCTTAAACAAATGGGAAGTAAAGAAAAACCCTCTCCAAGTCCTTTCTGACTACAAAAATCTCCATAGAGACACTGGGGAAAGTGTGCAAGCTTATTGCACTAGATTCAATAATGTGTATAATGCACTTTCCCCAGAACTAAAACCTCCACAAGGCTCAGCTTTAAACAAGTTTCCTGAAGGGTTTGATCCTGAGATGGCTTATCAGCTAAGGGAGATAGATTTTTCAACTCTTGAAGATATGCAAAAGGGTGTTCTTTCTGTGGAAGTCAACCTAATGGAGAAGAGAGCAAGAATGAAAACTGAAAAGAGAGTATCCTTCAGAGAGGAAAATGTCCCTTCTACTTCCAACTCAAATATAGAAAGAATGATGGAGGAGATGATGAAGAAAATGAGCATCCTTGAGAGAGCACAAGCAAGTCAAAACCAAACTACTCCTCAAAACAAGAACCAGAACCAAAATCAGAATTTTAGAAGAAACCAACCTTCAAACAAACCTAGGGAAGATGATCAACAGATCACTCCTCCCTTTCATCAAAACTATATAATTGAGGTTGAGGAAACAGAGGAGATAACAGAGGAAGATGATATCAACATGTTGGGAGTAGATAATGATGACTTTGAGGTTCATTTTGATAGGGAACAAGGTTTCCATACCCCTTATGATGACAACAAAGATGATAATGCAAGTTATTGTCAGGACATGGAAAATGTCATCATAGAACCTCAAAAATAATATGACCTTAGAAGCAAAACCAGTCAACAAACTCCCAACACCAAAACCTCTGACAAATCTTCACAAAACAGCACTACAACCAAGCCTAAAATTGTCAAACAAAAGGATAAAATAGTAGTTGTGAATTATGATCGAGATAGAGAGAAAGGCACTCAAAACAAAGAAAAGAAGAGTGCAGACATTAGTAGTACTACCACTTCAGCTAGTACTCCTGTTAAGACCATTTTGTCAAAAACCAGTAGAACAAATCAGCAAGCTAATGTTGCTGATAAACTGGGAGCTAGCAAGGCTGAGACAAGTTCATCAAAGAACCAGATTATTTTTAGCCTAGAGCATGAAATTTCAAAGATCAGAATCTTTGTTCCCCTGATTGAGTTAGCTTCCCAAAATGTATATAGGACCCAAATTTTGAAGGCTTTAAATATTGAGGATAATAATGACTCAGTCAATCTTAATGATGACCAGCCAGAGCTTATTTTTGGTCCTAAGATTGAAGGTATATATCAAGAGGGACCTGTACCTCCCTTTTATGTGAGTTTTGATGTTCATGACAAGATCTGCATAATGCTATGCATGACTCTGGAGCCTCGCACAAGCTTATGCCAAAGGTGATAATGGAAAGGCTAGGATTATAAATAACCAGACCTTACAAGGATTTATATTCTTTTGATTCAAACAGAGTAAAGTGCCTTGGCTTGATCAAAGACCTTTGTGTGACTTTGACCCAAATCCCAGCCAAGTGCATGGTAATGGATGTTGTGGTGGTTGATGTGCCTCCTAAATATGGCATGTTGTTGTCAAGATCATGGGGTTCCAAGCTGCAAGGTACCATACAGATGGACGGGACATATGCCACTATCCCTGTTTTTAGCCAGCTCAGAAGACTGTACAGAGAGTCACACATGAAATTCATGGTCAGTAGCCCAGAAAAGCCTAAAAATTCTCCCATTTATTCTTTCCATACTGACCTGGATTCGTTTATCTTCTGCAATAATGAATCCACAAAACAATCAGAGCCAGAACGCAGTGACTCAGATAAATAGTTAGAGACCCCAAATCTAAAAATAAATGCAGTTCTAGATGTGGAAGAAAATGAGAGAGAAATTTTGGAACAACGCGTTGAAACAACAGACCAGAGTGAACAAAGCCAAGATGGCAAACAACAGACTACCCCTCACGCTCGGCTCCATGACAATCCTGAGGAACGAGACCCAGCACAACGTATTGTGGATTTCAGAATAGAACATAATGATGAAACACCTAGTGAACAAGTCACTTTAACAGGATTAATGGCTGATAGGGAGGAAGAGAAACATGACTCAGAAGGTTCAAATAGTCTGATGCGTTTGAGGACAATAACCAAGATGAAACTGAAAATAGTCCTCTATGGAGTATGTATTTTGATGGGTCATGCACTAAGAGAAATACTGGGGCATGTGTCTGGATTACTAACACTGAAAACAACCACATAGAAAACATTTCCTGCAAATTAAACTTTCAGTGTTCCAATAGCATAGCAGAATATGAATCCCTTCTCTTAGGCTTACACCTGTTAAAAAAGTTGGGAGCCACAAGAATTAATGTGTATGGGGATTCAGAACTAGTCATCAAGAAATTCAATGGGGAATATAACGCAAATCATCCCAGACTTAGAGCTTACCGAAACAATGTCATGGACCTTTTAAAAACTTTTGAGGAGTCCAAATTGATTTTTGTTCCAAGAAAAAGAAAATATTGCCGCACACAATTTAGCTTTTGCGGCTAGAACATGCTTAATTCCAGTTGGAACCAAAGACTGTACATCTCAAATGAAGTTTAGACCAGCGGTGCCATATAATGAAAAATATTGGCAGGTCTTTGAGGGTGACAAACAGATAGAGGATTTTCTGCTGGGCAAGAACGAATTTGAGTCATCTAATTCGGATTCTAAATATGATGAAAATCGCCTAAACAAAAAGTCCCCTGAAAAATAAGAACCATCTGGTCCCATATAAATCAACATGTTAAATAAAGGACTTGACACTCATACTGAAGAATACAAGGACATGGAAAACGAAGACATTGAGGTATTATCGTCAAAGGACAAGAACATACCTATGGGACTAGCACCGTTAGAAGACCTCTTTGATTTTAACGATGTAGCAAAGAAGCCCACCATAGAATACACAGAGTCTGAGGTCGAGGAATGCAACATAGGCACCGAGGATCAGCCAAAAATGATTAAATTGGCTAAGTCCTTGCCACCAGACATGAAAAGGAAATACGTTGACCTGTTTAAAGAGTTGTTGAAGTGTTTTCCTGGAGTTATGAAGACCTGAAAGCCTACGATACAGAAATCATCCAGCACAAGATCCCTTTGAAAGAAAACAAAAAACCCTTTAAGCAAAAATTGCATAGAATTAATCCAATACAACTGCATTTGGTAGAAAATGAAATCAATAAAATGTATGAGGCAAGAATCATTGTGCCTGTGAGGTTTTCAGATTGGGTTTCTAACCTTGTAGCCGTGAGGAAAAAGACAGGAGAAATCAGATTATGCATTGACTTCAGAAACCTTAACAGAGCCTTCCTAAAAGACAATTACCCTTTACCCAAAATGGAACACATCCTACAAAGGGTAGTTGGTTCAAAGAGGATTTCTCTATTAGATGGTTTTTCCGGCTATAACCAGGTTTTAATCCCAGAAGACCAACTCAAGACAGCTTTCACCACTCCTTGGGGCACTTTCATGTATGTGAAAATGCCTTTTGGATTAATGAATGCTAGGGCCACTTTCCAAAGGGCCATGAACTTTGCATTTTCAGAGGAGATAGGACACTTCATTGTAATTTACCTTGATGACATAACAGTTTATTCCAAATCCGATGAAGAGCACCTAAAACATTTAAGAAAGGTCCTTGAAAAATGCAGAAGATTTGGGTTATCTTTAAATCCAAAAAAGATAGTGTTTGGCCTTCAGGAAGGTAAGCTCCTTAGCCATATCATATCAGAAGAAGGGATTAAAATAGATCCAAATAGAGTTGAGGGAATACTACAGATTAGCCAACCAAGGAACATAAAAGAATTGCAAGCCTTTATCGGAAAAATTAACTTCTTGAGGAGGTTTATTCCCAACTTAGCAGAGCTCCTTAGAAACATGACTAATATGCTCAAGAAAGAAGTAGGAGTGAAGTGGACTGTAGAAACCAAAAAATCATTTGAATTGGTAAAACATGCACTCACCCAGGCACCAGTCCTAATCAACCCAGACTTTTCAAAAGAGTTCCTTATTTTCTCCTTTGCCTCAGAGCATACTGTGGTTGCAGCCTTGTTGCAGAAAAATCCAGAGGGACAGGAACAGCCCATTGCTTTTTTCAGCAAGGCTTTAAGGGATGCACCCTTGAAATATAACATAATGGAAAAATAGGCCTATGCTTTGGTAAAGGCCTTAAAGGACTTCAGGGTGTATATTCTACATTCCCACATCATTGCCTATGTACCTTATATAGTGGTAAAAGACATCTTGTCACAAGACCCAGATGGAAAGAGAGGTAAATGGATTGCTGCTATATTAGAGTATGATTTGGAAATCAGACCAACCAAACTTATTAAAGGTCAGGGTTTAGCTCAACTAATGGTTGAATCTAATCTACAAGCCCTTGACATTAACATGGTAGATGCCTTGGATGAACAAGAAGAATTACTTGCTCCCACTGTCGAAAAGCATTTTCAAAACTCACCTTGGTACACTAATATCTTGTATGTGCTTGCAAATATTAATGCTCCTCCTGATTTATCAAAAACAAAGGCAAGATTTTTAAAATTGAAAACTAGAAACTATTGCATTTTAAATGAAGGTTTATATTGAAAAAATGTTGATGGTTTATTGCTTAAATGTTTTCCTGAAGTTGATACAGAAAGGATCAAGTATGAATTCCATGAAGGAGAGTGTGGAGGCCATCTTTACTAGAAAACCACAGCCAATAAAATCCTTAGAGCTGGCTATTACTGGCCCACCCTCTTCCAGGATGTCCATAAAATGATATTTTCCTGTCACAAGTGCCAGATTTTTGAAGGCAAAAGAAAAATTCTTCCTTTACCATTACAACCTATCACTGTTGAAGCTCCTTTTCAACAGTGGGGCCTAGATTTTATAGGGGAAATCCATCCTGCTTCATCTGCCCAACACAAATGGATTCTCACAACCACTGACTACTTCACAAAATGGATTGAAGCCATCCCTTCTAGGAATGCCACAGATTCTGTCATTATAAAATTCCTTGAAGACCATATCTTGTCTAGATTCGGATGCCCTAGGAAGATTATTACTAATAATGCTACTGCTTTTTTTTCTAAAAAGATGATTGAGTTTTGTCACAGGTATCAGATTACACTTGGTCATTCTACTGCTTACTACCCTCAAGGTAATGGGCTAGTATAATCATCAAATAAAAGTTTGGTGACCATCATCAAGAATCTGCTTGAAGAGAACAAAAAATCATGGCATAACAAGTTGGTGCATGCTCTGTGGGCAAACAGATTGACCACAAAAAAGTCCATTGGAATGTCCCCTTACCAGCTTATTTATGGAGCAGATGCAGTGTTTCCTACCAGCCTAGGTGTACCAGTAATAAAATTAATACAAGAAATACAGTCAGAAGAAGACAGCATGATTACGAGGATCAGTCAGACAATACATCTCCAGCAGACAAGGGAAGAGGTTTACAATAGGGCTCAGAAGGTGCAAGAAAACATAAAGAAGTTGTTTGACAAAAGAGCAAAGGCTTGTGTTTTCTACATTGGAGATAAGGTACTCAAATGGGATTCCAAAAGAGAGGATAAGGGTAAACATGGTAAATTTGATAGTTTGTGACAAGGTCCTTACATCATCCAGTCCACCGTTGGTCCTAATGCCTTTTTCCTACAAGAGTTAGATGGCACAGATCTGTTTGGGGGTCCTGTAAATGGCAGGGTCCTTAAGCATTACTACTGCTGAGTTCCATTTTAAAGCTTTCATTTCCATTGTAAATACCATTTGCTTTGTGCAGTCCCATGAAAGAAAAAGTACAAAAAAAATAAAAAATAAAAGAAAAGAGGGGAGACTGTGAAAACAACAAAGGTACAGACCCATACCAAAAAGAGAAACAAATTCTGAAAGTGTGCAAGCTCAAATGCCACTCCTACATAACACACTTCTAGTTAGTCAAACAACCTAATCTTGACTAATTAGCTTTAAATTTTCTGTTGATAGGATAGTGAATGTGATATGCCAAACTATCTAATATTGGCTTATCAGTGGGTAGATTAGGATAGAAATTAAAGGTCCAAACATGCTCAAACCTGAACCTAAGTTTCTAAAAGAGATGACTCAAATATGATTTATTTTCTGAGTCAAAAAGATGTAAAAATCTGGTTCTAATTAGCTCAAAATCTGAACCAGAAGAAAAGGAAAGACAGCTCAATAAGAGTCAAAACAGAGCTGTGAAAAGAAGAAGGAAATGTTTCCAAATTTTCAGATCTTAAGCCTTCCATTTTTTATTCAATTTTTGTGAAATAAATATCTATGTGCAGCTTGTATTTTTTTCCATAGACCAGCATCAAGTTAGACTGTTCAATCTTGACTTGAGTGCTTTTCAATTTCTGTTGTAGAAATTTAGAGAATGAAAATCTGTTGGACAGTTTAATCCCAACAGATGGTAGATTAGGTAGAGAAGCATCTGAACTCAACTGTTTAATCTGAGTTCAGGGAGAAATAAGGAGTAGAAATAGATTAGATTTCATGCTTTCAAAAGAATAAAATGTTGTGGAAAGAGTTTTCCAATCCAAGTGCACTCTAATGAAGAAAAATGTTAGATCAGTAGGATTGGGTAGGTAGAAAGTTTGTATTGATGAAAGTCCATTGTTTTCATAAGCTGCCAATATGTTTCAGAGAAAATCATCCCAGCAAAGGAAAGGAAGCCCAATGGATCAGGCACATGTCAGCCTCCCAAAGAATGCAGGTCTGAAATTTCTTGATGCCTTCAAGAAGGCACCATCCCCAAGTGGAGCCACTGTTGGCCACCTATAAAATTTGTTCTATCAAAGGTGGCCAAAACATTGTTTAGCCTTCAAGGAACAGTTTCATTACAAAAATATGTATCTCTTGAAGCCTATGGAAGACATCGTATCCTTGTTTCAATCTTCGTTGTTGTTCCCATTTCAAGCCCAGAAGATTCTACTCAAAATTCTATGAGAAAGACTGCTGCAAAATCCCCTTCTCTCCCCTTCTCCCACTCAAAAACTAACCTTCATCTTTTCCCATCATTTTCCTCTGTTTTCCATTTCCCTCATCTCCCCTTCATAAAATTTCCTTTGCAGAGTTTAAAACCCCTTTTTAACTCTATCGAAACCTTCGATTACCCTTTGAAAACCATTGAAAATCATAAAAACATATGTTTGTGCATAAGGGTTTAAGCCCCCTTGGGCTAAGCCCCTAACCTTTCCACCCATACACCCTGGCGCTGTGACCGCGCGCTGAACAGTCAGGCGCTTATTCTGGTTTAAATAAATATTTCACAAAACATTAAAAAACCTTTGAATATTTATTCAAACCGTTGAAATATCATTTTATTAAATTTTCCGCCTGTGCAATTTTTTGAGCAATCTACACCATCGATCCGACCCACAGATCCGACGGTGCGGAGCGCACCTCCCAGTGGACCCCCCAGCCGTGCGCACTTTTTCCAAAACTGCGTGGTTTTTATTGCACCACTCTTCGGCAGAGGGCGGTTTTTGCCCGATGGCCAACGATTCCATACATCGCTTGACATGCGTCCCTTGTACTTTTTTCAAAACCACCGTCCATTGCGCAATAACGTTCGGACCAGGACGCCCAGCGATATCGCTGTGGACCATCTGATCTGGGCCCACTGATCCAACGGTGATCGCTCGCCGAAGTTGCTTGATGGTTAACGAAGGTGCGCGCACGATAGCCGGACCATCGTACAGCGGCAAATAAATCTCCACCGTCGATCTGATCTACAGATCGACGGCCCACAATTCATCGCCCGATCTCTCTGTTTGACTTTCCATTGCCCAATCCCAACCGTCGATCTCTGCGCGATCGATGGCTCAGATTCATCCTTCTCCTCTGACCGCCTAGTTCAATCTCGACCGTCGATCTCTGCATGATCAACGGCTCAGATTTAATCCTTCTTCACCCATTCCATGATCGCTCTCGATCAATCCTAACTGTTGGATGATGCCATCCAACGGCTCCGATCTCCTCGTACGCCCTCCGATGCAGTTAACCTATATACGCAGGTTTTATAATAGTTTTCGTGTTTTGCAGGGTTTTAAATCATTTTTTCATTATTTCCAAAGAAGATTTAGAGGCAGAGGGTGAGGACTCTCCCGTTTTCGATTCATCAAAGGAAATCATCCACAAGGTGGAAATGCATGTTTCATCAATGTTTTCTTAGGCATGGATACCTTATAAACCCTGCACAGCCCTGCACACCAGCAAAAACACCATGAAAGGGGCACAGTCAAAGAGTATCAGTGCTGAAGACCAAAATGTATCAGAACAGAGGATTAGAGACAGTTTTACGGGAATTATGGCTAAGACAGTTATCAAAAGCCTAATCCCCAATTTAAAACACAGTTTAAAGAATATTTTAAGGGTTTTATCGACAGGAGTGCTTCCACCGCCGCAATTGAGGCAAATTGATCCCTCTAGTTACTGAAATGCCATCTGTGCCTCAAAGTATTTAATCAGAGGCCGAATTTATTGATCAGGATCAGATATTTGTCTCAAACGCAGCCGAAGAGTTACTCCTGTGGGGACTTCAACGCAAAGAATGGCTACAGAGTTACTTGGACGTCAAAACAGAGGTTAATTGAACCTTCTCCAGCTTCTAAAGGCACCTACAGCCTCACAGAAAATCAAATATTGCCGAACAAATAATACTAATCAAGGGTCTTATCTCCAAATTGTCAGCAAAACTATTTTAAAGGTTAAAGAACAGTCCAGAAGCAAATCTTTTCAATCATCAGGCCTCGAAAGACAGAAACATAGTTATGAAGTAGAGTTATAAACGATTACATTCCCACTATATGCCTTGCCTGGTTCCCAAAGGCCAGGAATTGCATTAATTACATAATTAAGGATACTTGACCCTTGGGAAATCCTCCCACCTCTTCATTCTTCTATAAATATTGTTGTAGAAGATGAGCAAATGTCGGTCTCTGGACATTTGAATGCATGTAATAGTTATTCTGAAGCTACTGATGCTCTATTTGCAACTCAAAGATACATAAGCTGACATGAGAAGTTGAAGTTGTAGAGACCCACCGGGCTTGCTGATTGTAACCGGTTTGAACATCAAATACAAGCTACTGATTTATGGGATCCTGATTGGTGTCAATGGTGATGTGTTCCTCACTGTCAAATTGTTATTTTTCTTAATATTTTCACTCTGTTCATTTTCTCTGATAAAGAGCAGCAAACATAGAGCTAGTATTTACTTTCTACAGTACCCTACTCTCACTGAAAACTTTATTGTCTATGTTTTCTTCATCTGAATGTTCTCTTTGAAGAGTACATCAATGCAGGCTAGTTTAAAGGCACTTGTCTGATCTAAATTGCTCTTTGTCACTGTTATCCATGTTTTCCTCATTGGACATGCTGAAGCAATATAGTTTAAAAGCACTTGTTTGATCTTAAGCTGTTCAACTGTCTTTTAGTGTTTTCTTACTGAAAGTATTTCAAAGCAGGCTAGTTTAAAGGTATTAACCTGATCTCAGAATACTTTTATGTTTTCCTTATTGAATATGCTGAAAGCAAGGTAGTTTAAAGGCACTCGCCTGATCTTAAGTTGTTCAACTGTCTTTTAATGTTTTCTAACTAAAAGAACTTCAAAGCAGGCTAGTTTAAAGGTATTAACCTGATCTCAGAATACTCTCATGTTTTTATTTAAGTACATGCTGAAGCAATATAGTTTAAAAGAACTTATTTGATCTTAGGTTGTTTTACTATACCTTCATTTGTTTGTTCTTCATTTCCTATCTATTCCATTCCATAAAATCACCTTAAGAGATCCTTTGACATAAGTGACTTGCCCCATGGATCCTGCTTGAACCTTGTTGTCCAATTAAAATCCTCCTATGACTCCATAGCCCAATGGGTTAAAACTGTCTTTACCTTTTCTGTCAGCCAGATCATTCCTTCATCTGCAAACCACCTTCACCCTTCATTTTGAAACTGCCTTCACTTTCATCATGTCCTTGCCCAACCAAAATAAACAAAACAAAACCCAAGCTCTTCATAACTAGCCTAATATCATAATTTCAGCTATTAATGATCACATCTTTAAACTCATTCATAGAGAGATCCCTCTCTGGATTCAGGAAGGCTAGATCCTAGAATCCCAAAGTTGGTTGAAATAATGTTTCTTCTGTAATTGGACTCTGCCAATCTTGCCAATAAATTACAGATTCCTAACATATACTACATATTCTCTAAGTCACCCAAAGATCAAATTCTCTCTATTTGGTAACAAAATATGAGGCAACTCAAAGAATTATCTCATCATATTATGTGTGAGTTTGTTTATGGTCTCATTTAGGTTTTAATCTTATTGGTCAATAATGATGATCCAGGTGGATATTGGTGGCCACCCGCCTATTCCATTTGGACCCCCACCATTGTTTCTTTCAGTTTCCTTAATTATAGCACAATTTACTATTTTTGGCAGTTTTTTAGGTCGTGAACTTCTAAAGTCAATTTGAGGACCTAGAAGATTTTTTCTGGAAAACGGGAAAACCCATTGCCTGTGGCACAAGTTTTTAGTCCATAGTTTAAGTCCCCGAATAGATATTTCTAACGAGGTATCACACACCTCAAATAGAGATCGTATATCAAAGTTATGACCCTGGGAAGTTGATGTACTAATTTACCCCAACGGGGCCCACAAATCTTTGGTATTTCGTCTCCTAGTGTTAAGTTTTTGGATGTTTAGGGTTTTCCATTATTTCTTAATAATAAATAGGCCTTTGAGCCTCTTTGTAACAATGTTCAAAAGGCATGTAGTTGTCACATATCTTCTCAAAGATAAGCTACCCTCGCTTGAGCTATTTTATTTCCATTCTGCATGTAAATAGTTTTTAGTACTTTGTTGTAAACAATTCATTTCCTTCCTTTATAAAATCCGGATCAAATAATAATGTTGATTTCTAATGATTTGGATGAACAAGTGAGTGTTTTCTTAATAGGAAGTCTTGTTCTACATGCAATTATTGTAATGGATCTTATGGCCTCCATACATAGCCAAACATATCCTTATATCTAATGTTGTGCCCCTTGAGTACCTCACTAGATACCCCATATTACCTGAGAGATATACTACAAATTATCTAAATCATACAAAAATCGAGACCTTCCTAGTCGATAATATAATGAGATGCTACTCCAACCGTTATTACATTATATTCTATAAGAGTTTATTAATGATCTCATTTGAATTCAATCTTGCTAATATATAATGGTAAAATTTACTTATAATAATTTGATTAAAAAATATGTATCCTAATAAAATAATTGTACGAAAAAAACTTATATTTTGATATATACAATTTATCTATTGTTACAAAACCAATAAACTTATATTGAATCTACCCAATTCATCCTATCAAATTATATCAAACATAATGCTATTAAAGAAAAAAATATAAAAACATAATAAATAAGAAAATTTAATCATCGTATCAAATTATATCAAACATAATGCTATTAAAGAACAAAATATAAAAACATAATAAATAAGAAAATTGTAAAATGACTCTTTCCAATAAAGAAGCACCTCCTTGTCTTGCTCCGTCCCCAACCCCGACCTACCTAAAATATATGATGCCAAGCATGGATTTGAGGATTGAAATCCCCATATAGGGGGTTGGTATACTGCACCAAGAAAAAAATACTAAACCAACAATATGATTAACTATGTTAATGAATATCATTTGATTATTATGGTTCAAGTAAGTTTTTTTATATTTGTTTGATCATTTTTGTTTGGAGATTTATTTGATACTTTTTGTTTGGCATTTGTTTAGAGAGTAAAAAGTGATTGATTTAAAAAGTTTCAAAAAAATTGGCAGTAATAGTATTTGTATCATGTTTTTTATATTGAAAATGGATTTAGCAACATCAAAAATCGAACTGGGAAGCCATCCAAAATCTTAAAGTTTGACAACTGTAACCTACATTTACAAAATTCCAAAATTTAAAAAAAAATAAAAATAAATGAAAGCAATTTCGCAAGATTAGAGCTTTTTGTTGCAATATCAAACTTTTCCAGGATTTGTGGTAGGGCCCTAAGGCATAAATCAACATCATATCGAGGCAGCATTATGTCACTCAATTGGCCAGTGGTCTTAAAGTGAACCATACAACCAAAAAAGAGCATGAAATACAGACAAAAGTCATCCTTCAGAAGATTGCCATAATGCGAAATCTCGTGAAAGGAAAGGGCAGGTTACATGGCAAAATTCATAGGTACGTTAAAAAAAAAGTGAATCTGAGAGCCGCAAGAATTAAAAACAGGCTGTGGTTCCGTTTGAATTGAATTGAAAACAGGCTGTGGTTCCATTTGAATTCGCTGACCACCAACCATTTCGTAGAAATTCATTGAATCAAATAATGGATCTTAGAGACGCAAGAATAAATAGTTCCATTTTAATTACGCTGACCACCGGCCATATGGACCATCGACAGTCAAAACTCAATTTCTTAAAAATTCGATTCGATGTATCACTGTCTAAATTTCGGCCGCACGTGCAATAGAACATCACTTAGTGCCTTTTTGACATGACATGACATTGGGAATCATAGAAAATAATCATCCTGCAAAACTTTTGCTCGATAACTTGAAAGTTGCGGTAGTATGTCGACATTTTTCAGACCTTCACGTGCAATAGAACATCACTTGGTGGCTTTTTGATAATTGCATGACAGTGGAAATCACAGAAATTAATAGTGAGCTTTATTTCAGGTGCCATAGGCCCATTAATGCGCCTAGGCAGGAAATGCCAGCGGCACAATGATCTACAGCTTTAATCCGACGGCGGGCATTTCCTGCCTGGGCACATTAATGAGCCTATGGCAGCTGAAATGGATCACCCTACGAACTTTTTGGTTACAGAATAACTTGAAAATTGCGGTAGTATGTCGACATTTTGCAGAGCCTCATTATGAGGCTTTTGAAAAACGCATGACAGTTGGATATATACAAAATTAAGCACCACGCAACCACCAGTGATGTAGATTTTTTCCAAATTTTGAAATAAAAAGTGCTCTGCCTCATAACATCACTAACGTGCACTTGACAAGTGCCGGTAGTGGGAGTGACAGAAGCATCATTAATATTTATTTCGCAAATGCATGGCAGTGGGAATGACAAAACATCACTAACATGCGCTTGACAAATTCATAGTAGTGGGAGACAAAATTTTAGTGACATACAGACTTTATTCTCATAAAAGTGTTTTCTATGCAAATTTCGAAGCTATAGAAATTGCGCCATCAATGCATTTTGACAAATGCACGGCAGTGGGAGGCATTAAGGATAAAGTAATGTTTCGAACTTATAAGTCACAATTTTTTTTGGTCCAACTCCTCAAAATATGAGCATTTCCACTCACCATACTGAACATGATATGCTACCAATAGCATTACTCCTCAATTCAAATTCCAGTCAGGGAAAGGCTAAAATTAAACTCCTCTGTTACCTACAGTTTTAAAGTGACCAAAATTCTATTGAAAAAGTTGAAATATTGTCATATCCACAATCTCCAAAACGTCTGTATCCACTGCCCACCGATTTACCAGTAACTTTCGACCTCGTTCTTCATACTTGCCCACCGATTTACCAGTAACTTTCGACCTCGTTCTTCATACTTGCCCACCGATTTACCAGTAACTTTCGACCTTGTTCTTCATACTTGCCCACCGATTTACCAGTAACTTTCGACCTTGTTCTTCATACTTTCATATCTCTTTCCAAAATATTTAAAATCATCACTATAAAATAAAATTCGTCTACATAACCCTTTTGAATGGAATGATAAAAAATTCTGAATAACCTATAAGATATAAATGTTTGGTTTTTTTCGCTAAATTAATAAAATTAATAGATATTTTATAGTGTTAGTTTTTCATAAAAATTTTAAGGGCAATGAAAATTATAACAATGGAAAGAGTAAATCTCATTTACTAGCTTATATATTTTCATATTAAAAATTTCAAGGGCAATGAAAATTATAACAATGGAAAGAGTAAATCTCATTTACTAGCTTATATATTTTTATATTGTGCAAAGAGATTTTCATATGTATCATATTTTGCATAGAGTTTTTTTTTAAAACATGATAATATAAATTGGATTGATTGAGAAAAATATAATAATTGGTTAGAGCATTAATAATATATTTACTAGTACAACCATATTAATAAATGTAGTTGATATACATAGTAGGCATCAACTTAATATATGCTATATTATAAATGAATATTATAAATCATAATATCAAACTCAATATTATAAGCTATAATTATAAACCCTAATATTAAATATTAATATATTAATTATGTATTTAGAAAATATTATATTAATAAATATTAATTTAAACATTATTATATTATTATATATTAATTAATATTAAATCCAATGGAGTAATACTAAAACCCCAAGAGATTATGAACCCAAGGAAAAATATTATAAACCCAAAGGATAAATATTATAAACCCAATGTATATAAACACTAAGATAAATATTATAAACCCTAAAATAAACATGGTTGACATGTTGGAATAATGTCGAAATGGTGAGTCCAGATAGAGTTGATGAGTTGTGTTCTCGTAGTTAGTGTTTGAGTTTATCGGTCATGACTTGTGTCTTCGTAGTTGGTGTTGTCAGTTGATGATCCGAATTATTTAGATCCAGATTGTCCTAGAGATTTTCTATGTGTGCCTATATAATGTACTGGTTGTCCAAGAAATTTGATCATTGAGATTTAGTTTATTCTTGTGTCTCTCTGATTCTCTAATATGGTATGAGAGCCAGAGGGGGATATCTAGAGAGCTTCATATATGAGAGCCAGAAGGACAAGATATGCCAGGTTGTTTGATACATGTGAGGTTGTTTAGTGTATGTTGTCTGCAAAGTTGTGTTTTATGTCAGTATATTTCATGGGTGTTCGTATATTCCCAAAACATTCGCCTAGAATCTATGATGGAGACATTAGTATTAGTACAAAAAGTGTGATTTGGATCTATTTGTCTTGGTGCGGTGCATTGGTGGCTATATTTACTATCAAATCTTGTGGATCTACATACCCTACTAGAAATATTACTGAAGATTTTTTGTGTGCAACTATTGTGTGCAATGGGCCTCTCTCTCTCTCTCTTTGGGCCTCTGAATCCATGTGAAGGTTCGTTGCAATCCACGTCAGTGTGAATTCTCTCCACTATGTGTTTTCGTATTGAGTTCAAAGGTTTATTTTTAAACATACACTTGAGGTTATTTTTGTATGGAGAAGTAAATTGGAGAAAGTTAGTATATAGAAAATTATGCATAGGTTAATGGAGGCATGGAGGCATGAGGAGTTAAAAATTTGGTGAAAAATAATTATGGTAAAAAATTGGTTTTTTTCTATTGGTGAAAATTATTTTTATCAGTCCTTTTTTGTGAAGAGAGTTAAAAATTAAATAAAAAGGTGTTGGGTGTTTTTTTTTTGTGAAAGAATTTATTTGAAACTTGCTTTTTTTAGCGTAAATTGTGTTGGTGAAAAGGAGAAATAATAATTATTTATAATTGGCTTTGTTTATTTGATTTAAAGCGAGAACGACTCTTGATTTTTTTTAGATCCTGTGCATTTGGTTTTGGATCTAGTGAATTTGAGTGTAGATCTAGTGGATTTGATAGCATTTTGTTGATTGGGGACAAATCTTTTTGTCATTATGTCAAATTTTTTCGTTGAATATTATTTGAACAAGTTGAAAAGACTTGATGGACGAAATTATGCAAATTGGAAATTCAAGGTATTAACAATATTAGAGAGAAATAATTTATGGCCCATAGTGAGTGGGGTGGAGGCCAAATCCACTGTTGCTGCAGCCATTCCAGATTGGGAAAAAAGGGAAACAAAAGAAAAGGTGTTGCTACGAAAGTCCATTAAGGACAACATCATTCCTCATTTTAGGGACTGTAAAACATCCAAAGAAACATGAGATGTTCTCGAAAGCTTGTATGAAACATCTAATATCAACCGGATTTTGTTCTTGAAGACCAAGCTTTTGTCAATTAAAATGGAGGCTAATGAAAGTATAAGCAATTTCATTTCCCATGTCAACGAGCTAAGTGTTAAGTTAGGAAACATTGGTGAAAAGGTGTCTAATACTTACTTGGTCACAATCACATTAAATGGATTAGAGAAAGATTATCAAAATTTTGTTTCAAGTCTTTTAGCTAGAGAGAAGCCTCCTACTTTTGATGAATTGACGTGTATTCTTCTTCAAGAGGAAGAGAGAATGAAGAACTTCAATTTGGGCTTAAACAGTTTATATTTGGAATTGGTAGCCAAGGGTAAGCAGCCATACAAAGGAAAATCGTGGGACAAAATCAAAGGAGGCAATTTTCAAGAAAGGTAGAAAGCTATGGTAAGATCTAAATTTCCAGTTCATGATAAGAGAAATGATGATTGTTATTATTGTGACAAACTTGGACATCATGCTAAATATTGTTATAAAAGAAAATAGAATGAGTCTAAGTAGAGAAAAAAAGACATAATGGGAATTTTGTGGACAAAGACATCTCAATCAATGATGGATTTAAAAATATCAGATTGTTTGTTTCTAATGATGCATTGTCCGTTGAGACCGATGATGTGAATGTTTGGTTCATTGATTCTTGTGCATCAATCCATATGTCTTGTAATAAGGATTGGATTGATGAATATCATGAGAACATTGATGGAACGTGTTTTTATCTAAGAGATAACACATCCCTTAAATTTCAAGGTTATGGAATAATAGATGTGATGTTTCCTAATGGATAAGAGAGACAAATCCATGATGTGATGTAAGTCCCTAGTATCAGAAATAATTTAATTTATGTTTCTATTATTGTTGATCAAAGATCTAAAGGTGGAATTTTTCAAATCACAATGTGTTGTTAAAGAAATCCAGGATTGCTACAAGGTTTTTGCCATAGGTACCAGAGTTGGAGGCTTGTATCAGCTGGATGGCACTAGGATAGGGCATCAAGCATTAGCATCTACAACAATGTCAACAGAAGAGTTATGGAATCAAAGGTATGGGAATTTAAGTCAAAATTATTTAATATTACTTCAAAGAAAAACAATGGTTGAAGGTCTTCCCGTTATGAAGAATAATCATGTTGAATGTGAAGCATGTGCACTTGGAAAGCAACATAGAGAGGAATTTCATGTACATGAAGAAAAAATACAAAGAGAAATACTTGAATTAATTCATACTGATGTATGTGGACCTATCCAAATTAGATATCTTTGAGGAGTATTGTACTTTCTTATTTTTTTTTATGATAGATCTAGATATACTTGGGTCTATTTCATAAGAAAGAAAAGCGATTTTTTTTAGTACTTTAAGGAATTCAAATATATGGTGGAAAAAAAACTAACAGATACATCAAAATTCTCAGATCTGATCAGGGGGGAGAATACAAATCAAGAGAATTTAATCAATATTGTAAAAGTCACGAGATTCTACAACAATTTACAGTGCCTCATACACCTCAGAAAAATGGAGTTGCTAAGAGGGAAAAGAGAATACTAGTGGAATGTGCATGAAGCATACTTAAAGGTAAATATATATCTAATGGTTTTTCGGTTGAAGCCATTAACACTGATGTTTACTTCAAAAATAGGAGTACAACCAAACGTTTAGATCTGAAAACATCTTTTGAATGATTTTATGGATATAAACCAAAAGTGAATCATTTAAAAAAAATTGGATGCGAGGCGTTTTCTCATATTCCAAAAGATGAAAGAAGTAAACTTGATGCAAAATCAATTAAGTGCACATTGTTGGAGATACGGCAGCAGAAATATAAATCAAATGACACACACAACATTCAAACACACATAAAGAACAACAGATTTTAACGTGGTTCACCCAACCAATCTGGGCTATGTCCACCTAACAGGGCATCGGCAATCTCATTAATCAACTGCATAAATACAATAGCAGAGTTTCTCATCTGGTCAGCCTTCCTCACTACACATTCCTCCTCATGCTCACTTGCCTCTACGGGCTTACATTTTATAGCTCTGAATGGCAACAAACTCATAAATTCTCTCACAACAAATATAGGATGCATTAACTCCTCATCAGAAACTGATGGAGCCAATGTAGCAACAAATCCTATTGTTGTCACCTACATGAGATTTTTCTCCAAATTTAATTAAAAAATAAGAAATAAAATCTCAGCAATCTCCACCTTGACAACAATTAGCCTGATACCCTGTTTCATTATTATTTTTATCTTTTTTGCAAGCCAAGAGAAGCCAGACACCATCGTAGCTTCTCTAACAAAACTGGTTTCGTGAACATGTCTGCACAGTTTTCCTTTGTATGCACCTTTTCAAGAGACACTCCCCTTTTAGTGATAACATGTCTTACAAAATGGTACTTGATAGGTATATGCTTTGATTTACTATGATAGGCGGGATTTTTAGCCAAGTGAATTGCACTTTGACTATCACAAAATAACTTGATGTTGTCCTGCAACCTACCAAACTCACTGAACAAACCTTTCAACCAAACCGCTTCTTTGCAAGCATGTGAAGCAGCTATGTATTCTACTTCAGTAGTGGATAAAGCAACAATGTTCTGTAGCTTTGACATCCAGCTAATAGCTCCACCTGCAAGAATAAAGACATACCCTGAAGTTGACCTTCTCTTATCCAAATCACCTGCAAAATTCGAATCAACATATCCACAAACATATTCACTGCTTCTGTTATAGGTGATATAATAATAACTTGTTCCTCTTAGATACCGAAGCACCCATTTCACTGCTGACCAGTGTTCTTTTCCTGGATTTTCCATATACCTGCTGACAACCCCAACTGCATGTGAAATATCTGGTCGAGTACAAACCATCGCATACATCAAACAACCTACTACATTGGCATATGGAATTCGAGACATATATTCCTTTTCTTCATTTGTGTTAGGACATAAACTTGAAGAAAGCTTAAAATGGGAAGCAAAAGGGACTGAAACAGGCTTCACATTGTTCATACCAAACCTCAAGAGTATCTTCTCAATATACTTCTGTTGTGATAGCCACAGCTTACCATTGCTCCTGTCTCTGAAAATCTCCATGCCCAAAATCTGTCTTGCTGCTCCTAGATCTTTCATATCAAACATCCTAGCCATCTGAGCCTTTAACCTATTGATCTCTATTATGCTTTTGCTTGCTAAAAGCATATCGTCAACATACAACACTAAGATAATGAACATGCCATTACTCAATTTCTTAAAGTAAACACAATGATCATATTCACTTCTTATATAATTTTGACTCATCATGAAAGAATCAAATTTCTTGTACCGCTGTCGAGGCGACTGCTTCAGACCATACAATGATTTCTTGAGCCTGCAGACAAATTTCGTGTTGCGATTTTGAACAAACCCTTCCGGTTGTTCCATGTAAATCTCCTCATCTAAATCTCCATGTAAAAATGCAGTTTTAACATCTAGTTGTTGTAATTCTAAATCAAGTAAAGCAACTAATGCTAACACAATCCAAATTGAAACAATTTTTATAACTGGTGAAAATATCTCATGAAAGTCAATGCCTGCTTTCTGAGAAAAACCTTTCGCGACTAGCCTCGCTTTGTACCTATCTTCTGTATCATCAACACCTTTCTTCAACTTGTAAACCCACTTACATCCCACAGTTTTTCTGTCTTTAGGAAGTTCCACCAGATCCCATGTGGCATTCTTGGCTAATGCCTTCATGTCGTCCTTCATAGCCTCTTTCCACTTACCACTGTTAGAACCTTCTACAGCTTCCTGATAGCACAAAGGTTCATCATCGTTAGCAGTTAAAGCAACTGAAGTAACATAATCATCATACCTTCTAGGAAAACGTCTGATTCTTGTAGACCTCCTTAAAGATGTTTCTGGTACTTCTCCAATTTGCTAATTATTGTCTGTAGGAACTTCTTCATGATCAGCATCTGAAACATGTTCATGATCTGCATCTGAAACTTGTTCATGATCTGAACCTGAAACTTGTTCATCTAGACTATCATTAGTATTTGAACTGGTTTCAAACTGAATGTGTTGAAGCTGAGGTACATTATCCTGTTTCAATTTATCATCCACATTTGGATTTTCAAGTGAGGATTCATTAAATTTAACATCTCTGTTAATGATGATCTTGTGAGTAGTAGGATCCCACAACCTGTATCCCTTAGTTCCATCACCATATCCAACAAAGATATATCTTTTTGATTTAGGATCTAATTTAGAACGTTGATGTTTCGGAACTAGAGCATATGCATCACAACCAAAAACTTTCAGTTTAGAATAATCACATGGATAACCTTTCCATACCTCTTGAGGAATTTTGCATCCTATCGCAGTTGATGGTGATCGATTTACCAAGTAACAAGCTGTAGAAACCGCTTATGTCCACAATTCCTTCTGCAAATTGGCGTTACTAAGCATACTTCTTGCTCTCTCTAAAAGAGTCTTGTTCATGCGTTTAGCAACTCCGTTTTGCTGAGGAGTATATACAATGGTTTTATGTCTTTCGATCCCAGCATCCTTGCAATAATTATCAAATTCCTTTGAAGTGAACTCACCACCATTGTCAGTTCTTAAACATTTAATGGTTCTTCCAGTGATGTTTTCAACTAATGCTCTAAACTGTTTGAAAAATGTGAATACATCAGACTTCTTCTTTAACATGTAGACCCACACTTTTCTAGAGAAATCATCAATAAAATATACAAAATATGACGATCCTCCATATGAGGTTGTAGGAGATGGACCCCAAACATCAGAATGGATATAATCAAGGATTCCCTTACTAGTATGTTTTCCAGTTTTAAACTTATGCTTGCTTTGTTTCCCAAACAGACAATGTTTGCAGAAATCTAACTTAGAAGATTTTAAACTAGGAAGTAACCTACGATCAGATGAAATTTTTAATCCTCTTTCGCTCATATGGCCCAAACTTTGATGCCATAAACGAATAGAATTACTGTCATTTTCAGATACTGTAGAAGCATGATCTGACTCTGTTCTTCCTTCTAACTGAAAAAGATTCCCAACCTTCTTTGCTTTCATTACTAGTAAAATTCCTTTATAAACTTTCATTACTCCACCTTGAATAAAGGTTTTATATCCATTAGTGCCTAGTAATCCTAGTGAAATGAGGTTTTTTCTTAGTTCAGGTACGTGTCTTACATCAGTTAGAATTTTATTTGTCCCATCAAACATTTTAATCTGGATGCTTCCAATTCGCACAATATTACATGAGGCATCATTTCCCATATAAACCACTCCATCATTGATTGATTTATAAGTTTTAAACCATTCTCTATGAATGCACATGTGATTTGATGCACCCGAATCTAACAGCCAATGTTGATCATGATTAGACAAACTAACTAATAACACTTCATCACTCATACCTGAAATCGATGCCGAACCTGTATCTGTCGTGTTTGCTTCTTTATTCTCTGTCGAAGAGTCTCCTTTGGATGTTTGCTATCTATTCCAACAGTCCTTCTTCAAATGTCCTGATTTTCCACAAAACCAGCACTTTACCTTACTCTTCTTCCCTTTCAATTTTGAACGCGAGTTGTTGTGCTTACTGAAGCGTCTTTCTTTGGAACGACCTCTGACCATCATTGCTTCTGATTTAGAGGTTTATGAATTTGACCTCTTCCTTGTTTCTTCAGACAACAAAGCTCCAAAAACATCATCAAATTCAAGGGTTTCTGATGAACTAAGACTTATAGAAGTAACAAAATGATCCCATGACTCGGGCAACGAGCATAATAAAGTTACAGCTTTATCTTCTGACTCAAATTTTACTTCTATACTTTCTAACTACACCAGGAGAGTATTAAAGGTATTCAGATGATTGATTATCTTCGTACCTTCCTTCATGTGCAAACTGTACAATTGTCGCTTCAGAAGAATCCTATTGGTTAAGGATTTTGTCATGTACAGTTTTTCAAGTTTTGACCACAAACCAGCAGCAGTTTTCTCTGACACTATGTTAAACAAAACATCATCCACCAAACACAGTCAAATGCCACTCAGTGCTCTTTCATCTAAGTCACTCCATTCATCATTTGTCATGGTGTAAGGTTGTTTGGATTTCCCCAACAGCGCCTTCACCACGCCTTGTTGCACAAGTAAATCATACATCTTCACTTTCCAGATCTCGAAGTTGTTTTTGCCATTGAACTTCTCGATCTCAAACCGGGCACTTTGTGTTTTTGCCATAGCTTAATAACTCGTGTCACAAAAAATCTCCAATTTCAGAAGGAATTAGTTTTGATTAAAAAACCCTTGCCTTAAAAAAAAATGTCCTTCTTCTTATAGAATGTCTTTCCTCTTAATACCATATGAAAATGGCATTAATATTACAAATCGATTTAAAAAGAAAATGCCCTTGCCTTATAATATCATGGCATATTACAATTTAAAAAAATGATATATGATATAGTTATAATATCATATATAAATTCATTATGTTAAAATCTCAACAATCGACTTCTTAATACCATGATGTTAAAATCGACTTCTTCCCCTTTTTTTTAATACAAATGGCATTAAAAAAATAATAATAATTCAAATCGATTTATAATGAACAAATCGATTTTTTTTTTTGTTCAAAGGCATAAACCAGCTTTATAAAGACTGCAAATCGACTTAACTGCAAACTGCAAATCCACTTAACTTCGCATCATCGGAAAACTTCAAATTGACTTACGCTTTATTGGCACATCTCTTCAAAATTTCAAATTGACTTTAACTTACAGCGTTTGACTAATCCATATGGAATCGTTTCTTCAAATACGCTCTGGAATTTAAATACGCTCTGACGCTCTCGCATTTGAATACGGCACTGTTCAACGCTGCCTTGCACGCAGTCCACCACATTGTTCAACACTGCGAGCCTTCTCCAAACTCGGCTCTCCCACACGGACAGAAGATTTCAACACGGACAGAAGATTCTCCAAACCACCGTTCAACAAAACCATAGCCGGTCTTCACACAGATCAATTCGACAGCTCGCAGCTTATGAACACGGCCCTCAACACTGGTGCTCCAACTCGACAGTGCACAGCTATAAATGAACAGTTCCCGGCTTCTGCAATCGGCCACCCACACTCACGCTCCGATACCAAGTGTTGGAGATACGGCAGCAGAAATATAAATCAAATGACACACACAACATTCAAACACACATAAAGAACAACAGATTTTAACGTGGTTCACCCAACCAATCTGGGCTACGTCCACCTAACAGGGCATCGGCAATCTCATTAATCAACTGCAGAAATACAATAGCAGAGTTTCTCATCTGCTCAGCCTTCCTCACTACACATTCCTCCTCATGCTCACTTGCCTCTATGGGCTTACATTTTATAGCTCTGAATGGCAACAAACTCATAAATTCTCTCACAACAAATATAGGATGCATTAAATCCTCATCAGAAACTGATGGAGCCAATGTAGCAACAAATCCTATTGTTGTCACCTACATGAGATTTTTCTCCAAATTTAATTAAAAAATAAGAAATAAAATCTCAACACACATTCATTGGTTATTGTGATGATCAAAAGGCATACAAGTTGCTTGATCCTAGTTCACATATATTTCTTGCAAGTAGGGATGTGGTGTTTCATGAAAATGTAGATGAAGGTGATAAGATGAATAATATAGTTGTATGGCATAATATTGATGATTATGTCAAAATAGAAGCAAGTGTTGAACAGGAATAGGAATGGGAATTGCTATAACAACATGTACAGAAACAGGTACAGGTTCAAGGGCAGGAGGTATCTAGAAGTCATGAAACTCCAAGAAGAGGACAAGATATTCCAAAAAAGAAAAAAATGATTAAAGCATTAAAAATCCATGGAGGACATCACGTCAAATTCAACCACCTATAAGGTATAAAGATTATGCATTGATGTCTCATGTAATGAATGTTGTATAACCCTCAAGTTATGAAAAAGCTAAAGAATCTAAAGAATGGATAGATGCAATGAATGAAGAATATAGCTCCATAATGAAGAATGAAACATGGGAATTAACAGAATTTCCTAAAGATAAATTTTCCATAGCATGTAAATGGTTATTCAACCAAAGTTTAATGTTGATGGAAATAATGATAATTATAAATTTAAATTGGTTGCAAAATGTTATTCACAAAAATAAGACATTTATTATGAAGATACTTTTGCACCTGTAGCTAAAATTAATACATTTAGAATCATGATTGCATTAGCTACAAAAAAAAAATAGTAAAATGCATCAGTTAGTGTCAAATATTCTTTCTTGAATGGTGAATTAAAAGAAGAATTTTATTTTGTTTAGCTTGAAGGGTTTTTAAAGCAGCGACAGGAGCATCTTGTTTGTAGGTTAAAGAAAGCTTTGTATGGTTTGAAACAAGCACCAAGATCTTGGTATGTGAAAATTGATTCATTTTTTTATGAAAAAGGTTTTGTTGGAAGCAAAAGTGATCATAACCTGTACATCAAGAAAGATGAATATGGGAATATTGCCTTGATATCTTTATATGTTGATGATATTATCATAATAGGAAGTGCATTCAAGTTGATTAAGGAAATTAAAATTCAATTATCATAGGTATTTGAAATGAAGGATCTTGGTGAATTACATTATTGTTTGGGTCTTGAAATTTGGAGGGAATATGGTAAGAAAATCATCACGCAAAGCATATATGTAAGGAAAATTCTTGAAATATTCCATATGTTTGAATGAAAACCTGTGTCTACTCCTTTGGAACAAAATTCCAAGTTGTACAATGATGATGGATATAAAGAAGTGAATGGAACTTTGTATCGTCAATTGGTGGGAAGCTTGAACCACCTCACCACTACTAGGCTAGATATATCATATTATGTCAGCATACTTAGGTATTTTATGTCTAAGCCTTGTGAAATCCATTAGAAAGCAGCAAAGAAAGTCTTTTGATATCTAAAGGGAACAATTTATTTTGGTATTTTGTATACTGATGAATCTGTTGTTGAATTGGATGGTTTTTCTAATTCAAATTGGGATGGAAATCCTAATGATAGAAAATCAACCTCTGGATATGAAATCAATTTAGGATCAGGGATCGTATCATGGAGCAACAAGAAACAACCAATTGTTTCTTTATCATCCACAGAGGCTAAATACAAAGCCTTTACCATTGAAACATGTGAATTGTTTTTTTTAAGGAGGATTCTTGAAGATGTTGGAGAAAAAAAAAGAGGACCAACAAGCATCAAATATGACAGCCATATTTCCATTAAGGTCGTACATAATCCAGTTTATCATGCCAGAACCAAACATATTGAAGTTCGGCATCATTTTGTAAGAGAAAAGATACAATAAAATGAGATTCATTTAGTTTATTGTAGTACAAGTGAGAATGTAGCTAGCATCTATACCAAGGCTCTTGGAAAGATGATCTTTGAAATATGTAGAAAATAGTTAGGAATTGTTGTAAATACATTTCTCCATTAAGGGAGATGTTGGAATAATGTTGAAATGGTGAGTCCAGATAGAGTTGATGAGTTATGTTATCGTAGTTAGTGTTTGATTATATCTTTCATGAGTTGTGTCTTCATAGTTGGCGTTTTGTGTTGGTGACCTGAATTATTTGGATCTAGATTGTCCTAGAGGCAGTCTATGTGTGTCTATATAATGTATTGGTTGTCCAGGCAATTTGATTAATGATATTTAGTTTTATTCCTGTGTCTCTCTGATTATCTAATTTAACCATGGTTGATTTTCATATTGAGACAATCCTTATCACAATGCGATGTTGGACCATGGTTGACCATGATTTATTTTCACAATGAGACAATCTTTGCCACAATGTGATGTTGTACCATGGTTGATTTTCATATTGAGACAATATTTGTCACAATGTGACATTGGACCGTGGTTGACCATGGTCGACCATGATGGACCATGATTGACCATGGTTGACCATGGTCGACCATGATGGACCATGGTTGACCATGGTTGACCATGGTCGACCATGATGGACCATGATTGACCATGGTTGACTATAATTAATCATGGTTGAAAATGATTGAAATTATAAACCCAAGGGATTATAAACTCAATGGAATAATATTAAACCCAAGATATATAAACCCTAAGATAAATATTATAAATTTGCAAACAAACATGGTTGATCATGATTGATTTTCATATTGAGACAATCTTTGTCACAATGCAACATTGTACCATGCTCAGCCACGATTGAACCCTTAGATTAATAAAACCAAGGAATTGATATTATAAACCTAAGGGAATAATAAACCCAAGGGATTAATACTAAAACTCCAAGGGATTATGAACCCAAGGGAATAATATTAAACCCAAGGGACTAATATTATAAATCCAAGGTATATAAACCCTAAGATAAATATTATAAACACTAAAATAAACATGGTTGACCATGGTTGATTTTCATATTGAGATAATCCTTGTCACAATGAGACGTTGGACCATGCTTGACCATGATTGATTTTCATATCAAGATAATATTTGTCACAATGCGACGTTTGACCATGGTCGACCATGGTTGATTTTCATATTGATAAAATCTTTGTCACAATGCAACGTTTGACCATGGTTGACCATGATTGATGTTATAACCCCAATGGAATAATAAACCTAGGGGATTAATAATAAAAACCCAAGGTAATAATATTATAAACACTAAATAAACATGGTTGAGTGTGGTTGACCATGTTTGATTTTCATATTTAGACAATCCTTGTCACAATGTGACGTCGGATTAATACTAAAAACTCAAAGGAATAATATTAAACCTAAGGAAATAATACTAAACCCAAAAAAATAATATAAACCCAAGGTATATAAACCCTAAGGTAAATATTATAAAACCTTAAATAAACATGGTTGACCATGGTTTATTTTATATTGAGACAATCTTTGTCACAATGCAACGTTGGACCATGCTCGACCAAGGTTGAACCCTTAGATTAATAAACCCAATGAATTGATATTATAAACCGAAGGGAATAAAAAACCAACAGATTATTACTAAAACTCCATGGGATTATGAATCCAAGTGAATAATATTAAACCCAAGGGACAAATATTATAACCCCAAGGTATTTAAACCCTAAGATAAATATTATATACACTTAAATAAACCTGGTTGACCATGTTTGACCATGGTTGATTTTCATATTAAGACAATCATTGTCACAATGTGACATTGGACCATGGTTGACCATGTTTGACCATGATTGGTTTTCATATCAAGATAATCTTTGTCACAATGTGACGTTGGACCATGGTTGACCATTATTCATATTATAAACCCAAGGGATCACTATTAAAAACCAAAGGGATTATAAACCCAAGGGAATAATATTATAAACACTAAAATAAACATGGTTGACTATGGTTGAGCATGGTTTATTTCCATATTGAGACAATCATTGTCACAATGTGACGTCAGACTATGGTTGACCATGATTGACCATGGTTAATCATGATGATTTTATAAAACACGGTTAAACATGGTTGACCATGGTTAACCATGATTGATATTATAAACCAAAGATAATAATAAACTCAAGGGAGTAATACTAAAACCCCAAGGTATTATGAACCCAAGGGAATAATATTAAACCCAAGGGATAAATATTATAAACCCAATGTATATAAAGCCTAAGGTAAATATTATAAACCCTAAAATAAACATGGTTGACCATGGTTGATTTTCATGGTTGGTTAACTTTATAGAGTGTAAATAAGATATTTATTATTAGCTATTTAACGTTTAGAGTGTAAATAAGATATTTATTATTAGCTAGTTAACTTTTAGAGTGTAAATAAGATATTTTGGTGGAGAGGAGGAGACTCCAAAATTTGAGGAAAAATATATTCTATGATTGCAAATAAAGAAATTGTTGTAATGTGTAAAAAATAAGCATTAGATCTAATAAAATATAATATTGGTTAAATTAAATAAATAATAATAAATAGATTTAGTTTAATTTGTTATAGTATAACTTTGTTTTTATTAATAAAATTATCAAAATTTAAATTTAATTTAATATTATATATTTTATATATATAGAGAGAGAGAGAGATTAAATTAAATCATGATATATTTATAATAAATCATGATATTTCAAAATATATAATTAATAAATATATAGAAACTTAATAAATATATAGTTGGAAATATAAATATTCTAATTAAGGAAAAGTTAAATTTATATAGAATATAGGAAATAACTATAAATTAAGATCCATTTGACTTGATAAACTAAAATAATTATTCATATTTGTAATTATTATATGTCAAAATTTCATGTTTAAGTTTTATTAATAAAAATATAAAAATTCAATATTTACAATAAATTTTTCCTAAGCTATATATTCATTGATCTAAATATATTATCAAGATTTTAATAAAACTAGCATAGATCCATTTTAACCAGGATGCTTTAAAAGATCGGATAGGGATCAAATTTCTCAAGATACAAGCTTTTTTTGGATTGCAAAACTTGAAAAAAATTTAACCTCCATATGTTTAATTACTTAGTAAATCTCAAGTTAAGATAAATCTATCCTAATTATATTTAGTCAAATTTAAAAACAATTTCCACTTTAATTTTAATTTAGTCACATTTAAAAAGAATGGTTAATAAATTTTAATTTGTTTAAAAATAAACTTATAATAAAAAATTCTAATTTGTAAGTTATAAACATTAGCTAAAAAAAAAAAACCTTTAAATTTATTATCTTCATTATAAATTTTATTTATTAAAATTTTAAATACAAAAAATTAAGTTATGATAAAAAAATTTTAACATAAGAATATATTCAGCAACTTACAAGATCTTATAATTTAGCAAAAAGCTAGACTTTTGGAAATGAGAGTCTATTCTTTAAGCTGAGATCATAACACGAAATATACTCAATAAAATTTTAAACCCAATGTAGTTGATTTCACCCAACTAAATTTAGTGTTAAAAACATATCACTGTATATAAAACCATGATAATTTTACTTGGAAGGTGCCTCCCAACAATTAGATCCCATTCCACTGAAACACATACAATTACGAAGATAGTTCAATATGCTTCTGATTGCCATCATTCTCCGCGACACATTGCCCATTTTCAGTGCAGGGTATATTAATATGGCATCCTATGAGCATCGTTTCTGTGCACTTTTGTTTTTCCACTTGCTGTGGAGCCTACGATGTAAATATACGCACATGCATATCGGAATTCCAGTAATGACATCCTTACTCTTCCTTGTGGTATCCTAACACTTGCATGGTTATACCTTATACCATTCACAACAATTAGTTTGAATTTCTTTGCATTCTAGAGTACATTAATTTACGGGTCGTTGAACCCTACCCGGATTTTGAATTTTTATCTCTTTTAGGCATGAGTCGAACTAGCTGGAATGTTCTCTAACCTCCTCAGATTCGTTTGACGAAGAACTTTAACGAGTGGTTAAGTACGTGGTCCTCATCAATTAGAAATCTGTGCTTTCAACCTCTTGAATGGCTATATTCTATATTTTATAGTGCGATGGAAAGTTTTTATTTTTTATTATTAGTTTAATTTGTTTATAATTTTGTAGGAATTTATTGAAATTATAAATTTGATGGATAATTTTTTCACAATCCAAGTATTTTAAGGTTTTTTTAAGATTATCTCACTTCAAATTGTTTAGCCAAATTCCCCAAAAAAAACTCTAAAAAATCACATAAAAACAAATTTAATAATCCATTTAAAAAACATATACATTATTAATTTTCAATAAAAAAATAATTAAAATATATAATTTTAAACTTTTCAAAATAAAATTAATAACTAAAATGTGATTGAAAATAATTAAAATATATGATTTAAAACTTTTCAAAATAAAATTAATAACTTAGTTGTGATTGTGATTTATTTTAACAAGATGGCAATCTTATTGCATCTTTAAGAATGCTACCTGTAAACATTGAAACGAGAAAAGGATGCACCCATTTGAGATCTTCACAACTACACCAATTTCGCCTGGTTTATCATAAGTATCAAGTTCATATGATTTGTTGATATTAAATGTTCTGTATTTGATGACACTCTCACCCTAACGAACTGCACACCAAAATTTTAGATTAGGCTGTACTAAGTTTTATTGACAATTAAATAGGATAAAGCTAAAGGAAATTTGTATGAAGTTTGTGGATTGTAGTGTATTAAGTTTTATTGAAAATTAGATTATAATATATTAAGTTAGTGTATTAAATTTTATAGAAAATTAATTAACATAAAACTGAAAGAAAAATTTGTATGAAATTTGTAGATTAGAGTATATTAAATTTTATTCAAAATTGATTAATATAAAATTTAAAGATTGAATATATATATATATATATATATATATATATATATATTACAGTTATTTGTTCTATAATAATAATTTTGGTAAATAAAAATAGCATTGTAACTTCTCTTTCTTGCTAAATCACAATTATTCAAAATTAATTAATATAAAAATTTTAAAAATATAGCATTGTAACTTCTCTTTCTTGCTAAATCACAATTATTCAAAATTAATTAATATAAAAATTTTAAAAATATATTAAAAATATGATATTAAATTATCAAAATTATATATATATATATATACCTTGTTTTTATATTTTTCAATAAAAGTAACATTATGATTTTTCTTTCTCTTTCTTACCCTATCAAATCACCATTATTTAAAATTAATTAATATATAATGTTAAAATATTATATTAAAAATATAATATTAAATTATCAAATATATATCTATATATGTATAATAACGATTTTTCAATAAAAATAACATTATAACTTCCCATTCTTGCCATATCAAAACACAACTATATTGCAAAAAATATAGTCCCTCCCTACCAAAACCAGAGCAAGGGTTAGGGAAGAAACGAATTTTCCCTGTTGGAAAAACGAGTTTCATTTTTCACACCATTTTTTTCCTCATAGTTCAAGCAATTTGTTGGCATCATTAAGTGAGAATCATGTTTCATAATTGATTTCGAAAGTAGTTGTTTTCAATTTAATATTAGTTTTCTCATTTCATTAAATGAGAATGATGTTTTATAATTGATTTAGAAGGTAGTTATTTTCGGTTTTATATTAGTTTTTTCATTATTATTCTTTTAATCTTATTTTCAATGAAATAATTTTTAAAATATTTATTTTTATCAATAAAAATGGTATCTTAATAAATCTTTGTTACACTAAAGCTACTCTTGATAGGTGGCAAATCTCTTCCAATGGTTCTCGTGCTTTCGGGAGCTTTTGAATTATAAGGGAATGTCATCTTTTCGGCAAGAGCTATAATGGGAGATGGGACAGTTCTTATAGCTTTGAAGACTATTTTTTTGGAGTTCTCCATTTCCCGCCAAATTGACTCACAATCCTCCATAAATGCTGTTCCTTGGGCCTCCTTTTCACTCCATCACTGTAGTTTATTATTTGTTGTTGAGAGCGGGAGAGTGCACAGTTATTTGTTGTTTATAATTTTATTTGTTTGCTAGCAGTGGCTAAGAGAACGATTCCACTGTTTGGTGTAACCTCTGCATCTACAACCTGATCGTCTTCGTAAGTTCTTTATCGAAGGCTATGCCATAGTGTATTCGCATAGAAAAAAATTTATAGGTTTTTTAAATGTATAGATTTGGTTAGGGATGTGAATCATGACAATTGCTCAAAAAAGAGTATTACGAAGTTGTCATAGTTTCTTCATATTTCAGTATAATTAATACAAATTCATAATTACATCTCTATGGTATGCAAGCTTCATAAATGAGTTCTGGAATAAACAACCAGTTGTGGTTAATTCAAACCTTTATTTCTAAGGATCCAACCCTGGGGTTGGGGAATACAAATAATCTATAGAAATATGTTGAATTTCCCACAGAACATGAGCCTATTTTGAAACCTTTGCAAGAAGAAAAGCCAAAGACATCCTTAACACTGATATCCTTAATTGTGAAACTCGAGCAATCTCTTGATGGGTTAATGAAGCATGTGGCACCTCAACGTAAGGGTGATATCTCGGATGTCATGTGGATGAGTATTTCTTTTGTTATTTATGTAGATATATCACAAAATATTGTGTGTCGATATTGTATGTCGAAATCAATGCTTAAACATTAGATTTTTCTTTTCTCTTAAAAATAACTACATAAACATATGTAAAATTGTTCTTTTCTATTTTTAAGTGAGATTATTTCAAAGGTTTCTTAAGCCATTATATAAATAAAAAAATATTTTAATTTTTATATTTTAAATTTTTTTATTATATAATATTATTGCTTGCAATTAGCCTTTTCGTATAAATTTTAGAGAAACCTTTATAAACACTTGTACCCAAATTTCCAACATTCCAAAAACTCGTACAACATAGTAATAAACTATAAATTTAATTAAAATTCAAAAACTTATTCATATCAACAAAATACAAACCCACCTGGTCGGTTCATATCAATAAAATACAAACCCACCCAATATGAATAAAATGCCTAGTTTCTTATTAAATAGAAATTCTGAAATTTCTTTAAAAAAAACTTGAAAACATTGATAGCCAAAACTGTGGGGCATTAATACAATAAGAATGGAGAGAATCCTAACGTAAACAACCACACATTTCTATCTACGTGTACCTATGACAAATTATCGATTGCATGTGCTACTCGTACATGGTCTTGGATGAGCCTTTACATGACAATATGGAGATGAGACATAACAATATGGAGATTCATCTCACGCATAGGCTTAATCCTAAGTCATAAGTTCATAAATAGAAATTCTGAAATTCCAAAACATTTTAAAAACTTGAAAACATTGTTGGCAAAATTTGTAGGGCATTAACATCATAAAAATGGAGAGAAGCCTAACCTGAAACAACCACACATTTCTATTTCTATCTACTAGTGTACACGACTAATTATGGATAATTGCATGTGCTACTAGTACATGGTCTTGGATGAGCCTTTACATAACAATATTGAGATTCAACTTAGGAATAGGCATAGTCCCAAGCAATAAGTTCACATAGGTAGAAGGTATTAACAAAATAATAAGAAATAATTAAGATAAAAATAAAAATTAATTTAAGAAAAAGAATGGAGAGTAAGTTAAAAATAAAAAAAGTTTGGTTTTTTTTTCATACATAATGAATTATTGAAAATTACATGGGTTTCTAGCCATTTGCATATTGTTATGTTAAAATAGATGGAGTGAAAGGGTTAAAATTGTTAAGAAAATTTGCATGGGTTACTAGCAACTTGGAGATTGTTAAGTTAAAATTTTCTGAGTGAAAGGGTTAAAATTGTTAAGAGGATACACAAGTATTTTCAAATTGTTGTTGAATTCAAGAATGTTTTGGATCAACATCTTTACTTCTCAAATAAAAATTTTAGGGTTACAACATTCTGAGATGGTCTAACAAATCGTTGAAGGTTGAAGGAGGTTGGTTCATTATAGTGAAGCATATAGTGGAAAGTAAAATGGAAAGTGTGAGGAAAATTATAATGAGAAATGCTAATGGTACAATGGAAACACATGAACATAGAGTGGGTCGGGATGAGGTCAAAGTGTATATTAGCATAAATATCATGATAGCAACAATGAATTACACACAAAATAATGGACTATTTTTTTTTTACATGCAAATATCACTATAAAATTGGGTAAAACATGCATACCCTTGGTAATTTACTATTAAAGTAGATATAGACCTAGGTGATTGAGGGAATGTTGTATTATTGAATACCCTAGTTATATACATAATGGAGTTAGGGTCTCGAGGTGAATGGTGAAAGCTCACTTGGCTAATTTGGCTATATTTGTTTAAGGGGAAATTTTAAGTTAAAATTAACTCAGTGATAGAGTCAAAGTTTTTATGTTAATAGTGGTGTTTTTGGGCATATTTTATTGGTGACACATGGTATTGAGCCTTTGAATTGGATGTAATGAAACATTTAAAATTCTTAACCATACTCCAATGGATTACATGTAATGGAGCCTTTAAAAAAATTAACAAAACTACATTGTAATTTGTAAGGAGGTGACATGTGAAGTCTCACTTGGTCATCACGGTTGGGTTTGGTCAAGGGAATAATATATCTATTATTTTTTTTCTTACTTTGGATTTCCATGTTAAATCTTCCTATACTATGGAATTTTCATTGTTTTGATTTTCCCTTTATTAAGAAGATGTTTATGCATTACACTAATAAAAGTTTCAAAGTTTATATAGATGTTATATTATTTCCTAAGATATGTACAATTTATATTGCACAAGAACATAAACTATGAATTGTTACTAATATAAGAGATTGGTAAGGGATGATGTGAGATTTACCAAGTGAAAGATTATTATGTTAAAACTATCAACCACATCCTAGGTGGAGGCATAATCCTAAGCCACAATTCATATTTCCACCTAACAAGATATGTGTCACTTATACCACCATACATACTTGCAAAATTTAGTGTAACATAGTAATTTTGTGGATGTTATTGAACATGCTAGCTAGCATATTTTAATCTGCAACCATCTAATGATGGTAATGTGAAGGTTTTGAAATTATTTATAGGTCATCATTCATTAATATCTTGCGTAAAATTTTATTATAGTGTATTCCCTAATATTTCCTTATGCATTCCATTGTAGCCATTTTTTTTGTGTCATTCTAATTTTATGATTATTATATTAGTTATATTTAAAATTCATTTTTTCATTACTAAAATAACATATTGGTGAGTGCATGGGGTTGGTGGAACTTTGTCTAGAAAACCCACTCACATTTTGAGATCCATTATGCTAACACATTTTTAGGAAACGGGTTACCCAAGCATGACAATCCATGTCACACATTAGCTAGGTGTGCATATGATTTTGAGCTACTAAATCATATGTTTATTTTTTTCTCAAATTATTTTCTTCTTATATATAAGGAATGCACATGCATTCATTTTATCGTTAAATTAATCAATAATTTATTATTAATAATAAATTTAAAAGTTAATATTTTAATAATAACTGCTAATCGTGGGTCTCCACTTTTCAACTTTTGTCATAACACTTGTGTTTGTTGTATATTAAAGAATACCTCTAATTTCAATAGTTGTTGAGAAAACCCTCCCAAAATATCTTTGTTAAAGCCTCCTCCCAATATATTCTACTAATCAAACTAACTCTTATTATTAAAATGAATCTCCTATTTTTACCAAATACTCTTTTATATATCCCAATGCCTATAAAATCCCCCAATCCTACAATTCATCGCTCCTTTCTCCCAAAATACCTAGAATATATTGACTCTATTTTTTACAATTTAAAAATCCCATTTATAAATAACATAATAAAATATTAACTAACAAAATAAACCCATATGTTGCTTACATCAATAACTCTTTGCTTCAATAATATTGAAATATTTTTGGTGCCCTAAAGAAAATGTTCATCGCAATTATTATGGGAGTTGAAATCAACGTTAACAAAAAAATACATTAAGAAATAGTGGTTCTCCTTCAATGCTATCACAATGAATTCATCCCTTTTGCATTATAAAGTGAAATCTCATCCCTCTTTAGATTGAGATAAACTCAAATAGTGAATACTTGAAAATAGTGACATTGTGAGTGGCTTTGTTCTCAAATACTACTATTTGTGAATGACTTTTTCTTTCAATATTATCACTTTTTCTTTCAATATTATTACAATAAGATAGTGCTTTTGGTATTTTTAAATCATAAAGAAAATATTGGTTTTTAATGGAAATCAAGTTGAAATAAATAATTATAATGGATAGTTTAAAAATAAGTGACAACTTCATTGCCTCTCTTTTTGAATTGTATTAGAATAAGATCGCCACTTTTTACTTTTTCCACCACAATGTGAATATCCATCCCAAATATTGTGTTATCTGAACTAATCCCTAATAGTGAAGACTTGATTATGAATGGTTCTCGCTCTCTTCAATGTTATTGAAACAAGTTTTTCCTTTTGAGTATTTTGAGCTATAGAATGCACATCCCACCGGTACCGGAGTTGTAATAAAGTTTAATGGTGTATATTTTAATAATCACTAACATTGTCAATATATCACTTTATAAATAATATGAGAATGAGATCATCATATTTAAATTTTATGTGCTATTATTACACATCAAAATTTGAGGGTTGTTGAAATAAACCCTAATACTGAATAGTTTAAGCATAAATGACATTGGAAATTATTCATTATTTAGAAATTATCAAATGAAATCATCATTTCCTAAAAACAAATATCATCCTAATAAAAGGTATATATAAATATATGGAAATTAACCATTTTTAATATTTCAAAAAAATATCCATCATTCAAATTCAAATTTAATGTTTCAACTAGTTAATAAAATCATTACAAAGAAATTTAATTATTAAAAGGGAAACTCAACCAAATACATATATAGTTTCTATTGCATTGTACAATCTTTTTTTATTTTTTCAACAAATTCTTATTACCAAATTTCATTTATCATTAGTCTTTTATTTTTTTCATTGTGGTTCTGAATTTTTTTTTAAACCTTATAAATTCGTTTTAGGATGTGTTGCGCTGCCTTATCGTCTCTCTCATCAGCTCTTTCAATAATTTCAGAATGCCCAAATCCCTATAATTTTAACGAACCGTATATTTAAATAGTTGTGCTTCATAATATTTTTTTTCTCCTAAATGGATGGTGAAATTAAAATAATATTTATTTTAACCAAACATAAAATAAAAATGTCATTAAATATGTGTCAATATTTACTACGAGGTCTATATTTGAGAATCACACGATATCTCCTTGTATCATTGACTACCAAATCTAGATGGGAGAATCACATGATATCTCCTCGTATCAGATTTTTTTGAGATTGCTAATAGTTGCCCTCATTGATATGCATGGACATAAATTATTAATTATCTTTCTAATTTTTCATTTTGGCCTCAAAATAATTCTGTAAATGGGTAACAAGTCCTTGGAATGGGTACACTGTAGTGGTTTTCTTCTTGGTATTGGTAAGTATCGAGTAGTATTCTATCTTAACAAAAGCTTTATTCCAAGTTAGTTAGTTTACTGTTTTGTGGGGATGAATTGTATGTTTTTACTAATGCTTATAAAGCTCATGCTTCTATTCAAAATGGGTGTATTAAGTAATAAATTTATTGCACGAAGATTTTGGTTGGAGCACGTGATATTGAAAGGTACTGATCATCTTTAATTTTCATTATTTATTTCATTGAAGTGGTGAGAAATTATTTTTAAAACTCTCAACTCCCACATTGTATATTCAACAATTCCAAACATAATTTCCAATTTAAATTTAGATATTTTAAATTTAAAACCCCAACTTAATGTCTCACTATAGATGCACCAAAATGTTGAGATACTAAAATAGATATAGAACACAATCTCTCCACTATAGAGTATTTTACTTAGGGTGTAATTTTGTCCTACAAAATAATGTATGAGTATACATAAAGAAGTATTGCTTCATTTGGCATGGATGATGATATATCATGCCACATATTTTTTAGGGAATTAATCATGCAAGACCATCATCCATTAGTGGGGTTGTATTATGATTTCCTAGTGGGCAGGTGATTTAAAGCTCAAGTTTTAGCTAAAAACTTAAAGTCCTCGAAATTGCTTCAAACCTGAATGACCGAATAGAGTTCGTCGCCAGGATTCCGGGGCAACTAGTTTCATCAAAATCCGAGTTCGTATGGCTGAGTTATCGTCTGTTGTTCGTTTTCCAAAACAAGCAAAAAATTAGCAGAATAGGTACAGTGTTGATGTGGCAAGTACAGTCAGCATTGCAGGAATATTCTCCAAAATGTAGCCAATGACACTGTGACAAGTGTCATCTTCAGATTCGCCAGATAGGTTAAGTGAAGAGAAAAATTTCCCAATGACCTTCAATTCTTCCTAAGTTGGAATTTGAAATTTTTTTAGCATTGGAGTGAAATCCAACCAGAGGGTGCCATGTGTCCTCTCTGATGGGCCACCTCCTAATTTATGGGGTCAAATTTTATGGACTGGACGTTGGTCTAATGGTCGAATTATGTGATGACATCAGTGGGACTAAGGTTTAGTGGTGTTATTATCTATCTATATATATATATATATATATATATATATATATATATATATATATATATTAATGTTTTCAAATCACATTTTGGTGGCCTTGACTAAGTATGGAGGAGCCTCTACCTAAATCTGGAGTAGAGTTAAAAGTGGCTGAGTCGACAAATTTGGAAAGTGGATTTCTTTATGAGTTGGCACAAAAATTTATGGCGAAGTCGGGGCTCGAACCCCTGATCGCCCGCCTGCAAAGCAACCGCCCTACCATTTCATCCACTAGGTAATTCTTACCCCTTTATGACTTCGCATCCATTTGAAGTCTAAATGTTGGCCATTTGGGGGTTGGAGGGGGCCAACCCCCTCCCCATGTGACCGCGACCGCTAAATCGGGAGCTACGACAAACTAAATCGGCAGGAATCTATAAGTGTGGGTTAATTAGGTTTAAATGCGGATTAGTTAAGTTAATCTAGCATTAGCACTTAATACGCACTTAAACATTAATACAAGCTTATCCGTCGTAATCCTTCTTAGCATTAATTAATATGATATTTAAGCTGGCGGAGAATTCGGAGGTAGTGCCAACTATGGTGGGAATGCCAAATTTAGAAAACTAATTAGCAATTTCTCCAGTTTTGGAGGAGAAATTGGGGCAAAGTTGGTTTTGGTCATAACTCACTCAATTTTCGACCAAACTGAGCTCGAAAAGAGTCATTCTATGCTAATTAGAATGTTGGGAACTCAATGAAGCAGGTTTCTGAGGCAGAAAAGGTCATCTAGAGGTGTTTTAGTGCATTTGAATATTTTTGAAGGCCAGGGCCACTAGGTGTTGGGGTCATTTCCAGAGCATGCAACATCCAAATTCAACAAACAAATAGTCATTTTTGGGAGATTATGATGTTTTAAACTCACTGGAACAGGTTCCAAGAGGTCCTGAAAATTGTAACATCAATTTGAGCACACTTTAAGCTAATACAAAGGTCACACTATGAAGTTGGACCAAGGAGATGTAGCCCAGGAGGGGTGAACTGCTTTATCGAAAATTCTCTGTGTTAAGCTCTGTTATATGTGTTTGCTATTTTTACTATTTATTTTTTTATGTCATTTAAAATTATGATTTTTAAGCTTATGAAAAATTCATAATTTCACTAAGTACATTATTTTCCAATCACAGGCTCTTAAGAAAACTCATGAAGGATAAGTAAAAAAATGCAAAGAAATGTTTATATCTGAAATGAAACTAGCATAACATTAACTAGAAAGTAATTTCAGATCAAGGTGGTATCAGATCACAAAGTTTCTTGCTTATTTTACTCAAAGATTTTTTAATAGTGCAAATTTATTGATGCTTAAAATATTGAGATTGCATAGAGGAGAAGGGAAGATATTGATAGATAGTCTAGAAGTTAGGACAAGAAGGAAGAAGGATGAGAAAGCATCCTCCTTACCCAAAGGACCACTCAAGGAAAAACTTGAAGCACAAAAGGAATTAATTTCACAAGAGGCTGAAGTGGTTGAAGAGATACAAGCTGCAGAGATAGAGCTTGAATTTAAAGCCAAAATGCTAGGCCATGAAGGAGATCATGAACATTCTAAAGAAGAGGATGTCAAGAAGGAGTTCAAAGAAATGCAAAGGATGGTGAAACTTATGTATGAATATTTTATGGAAAAGGAAACTGGAGAAGGTTCAAAACACCCTCAGAGAGAAGAATCTTCAAACAGTAAAAAGGAGGAAGAGAGGAGCTCAAAAGCTAGCAGTGGAAAACCACCTCCTTCTCCACCACCATCATCATCATCATCCTCATCAGCATCTTCATCTTCCAAATCCACTACAAAAACTCATACCCGTACTCATTCCAAGATCCCAAAAGGTAAGACTCCGTTACTCAAATTGGACATCAAATTTTAACTTCCCATATATAATGGAGAAGTTAATGCTGAAAGACTAGATAATTGGACTCGTCAAGTATAATTTTACTATAGAATTCAAAATATGCAAGAATACGATATTAAAATCCAATTGGCTTCATTAAGGATAGAAGGAGCAGCATTATTTTGGTGGGAGGCAAAGATACAAGAGGAAATGCACATCCATGGTAAGATTTCCATTTCCTGGGTCGAATTCATTTCTTCCATTAAAAGACAATTCTATCCATTAGCCTATATGCGTAAATAAATAATGAGTTGGAAAAACTTTAGACAGCTTAAAGGTCAAAGCTCAAGAGTATACACAAGATTTTAGGAAAAGGGCTTTATTACTTGGATTAGACTTAAACTCACAAGATACACTCTTGAAGTATATAGGAGGTCTATATTCCTACTTAAAACACACTATTCTCATGTTTAACCGAAATAACTTAGATGAAGTATGTGTGCAAGCCACGCATCTTGAAGCAAGGGGTAAAAACATTTCTGAAGAGGGTAGTAAGAAGAAGCCATTCAAGGGTAAGGGAAAATAGAAAGGAGGAAAATTGAAGGGAAAGAAGAATGAAAGTGTGAAGCAAGAAGGGGGGGAAATAACATGCAAACATTGTTCCAAAGAGGGGCATGATGAATCTCACTATTGGAAACTACATCCTGAATGAAGACCAAAGAAACCAAATAAAAAATGGAAACAAAAGACGACTGCCACCACACAAAAAGATATTGGATCTGATTCAGAAGATGAAACCAAGATAGTTTCCATGGTTAACAAAGGAAAGGAACCAATTGCAAGTTCTAGTACCTCAAACAGTCACAATAACACTTCAAATGAAGACATAAGGATAGAATTATTCCATGTTAGAGTAATTTCTAATCATACAAATATTGATGCCTTATTTGATACAGGGTCACAAGAAAACTTGATTTCATAAGACTTAGTTAAAAAACTGAACCTTGAAACTGTACCTCATCATAAGCCATACCCTTTGGGTTGGATAGTCAATAATGCAAATTTACAGGTGACAAGGAAATGTATTTTTCGATTTTCTATTACTGCAAACTTTCTTGATGAAGTTGAGTTAGATGTTGTACCACTTGATATTTCAGGGATTATCTTGGGTAGTCCATATTTTTATGAGAGGAAAGCGGTCTTCTATCATCATGAGAACAATATCATTTGATCAAAGATGGAGTGGAGCATATTGTGAGATCTCGTCGCAAGAAACTGAATATCTCTTTAGTTAATGCAGGGCAAATGAAGAGGTTATTAAATGCAAGTAAAAATTGTGTGCTTGTCATGATCAAGAAAAAGGAAGATGTTAACTATGAATATTTTGAAGGATGTGATGACAAATTGAAATTTGATTTATTTTATGTGGTAAGTCAGCATGGCGAGATGTTTCAAGAACCCAAAAGGGTTGCCACCCAAGAGGGGGAATTTAGCATGAGATTCAGCTGCAGCGGGATGTTCCACTTCCGAATATTGGTATGTATCGCATGTCAATCATGGAAAGTTTGGAAATCAAGAAGCAAATCCAAGAGTTTTTGAATAAAGGTATCATATGCCCATCTACTTCGCTATGTGGTTCTCCAATAGTTTTGGTTCCAAATAAGGATGGGACTTGGCGCATGTGTATCAATTTCTGTGCATTGAACAAAATCATGGTAAGGAATCGCTACCCACCTCCATGCATTAATGATTTTCTTGATCAATTAAAGCATGAAAATTATTTCACTAAGTTAGATTTGAGAAGTGGTTATCATCAAGTTAGGATAGTTGAAGAAGACATTTGGAAAACTGCTTTCAAGACTAGACAAGGATTGTATGAGTGGTTAGTTATGCCATTTGGCTTAACAAATGCACCAACTACTTTTATGAGAGTGATGAATGATGTACTTATACCATTTTTAGATGAATCTTTCATTGTTTACTTATATGATATACTCATATTCAGAAAATCAAGAGAAGAATATGTCATGCATGTGAACAAGGTACTTGATGTTTTGAGAAAAGAGAAATTGTTTCTTAACATGTCAAAGTGTGAATCTGGTAAGACTTCATTGGAATATTTGGGACACATAGTTGGAGGAGATGAATTGAAGATTTATACTTCCAAAGTTGAGGTCATTTTGAATTGGCCCAAACCCAATACAGTTACCGACGTAAGAAGCTTTTTTAGGGCAACACAGTATTAGAGGAAATTTATTGCTAATTTTTCTTCCATTGCAACACCATTACAAGCATTGACACGCATAAAGAAAGTCTTCCATTAGGGATATTTGCAGTAGAAATTATTTGATTCTTTAAATCAAAAGATAATTTTAGCACCGGTACTAGCAATTCCAGATCTAAGACAACCATTTGAGATCCAAACGGATACAAGTGATTATGCTATGGGAGCAGTGCTCATGTAGCATGGTAAGCCTATCTCATTTCATTCTGAAACTTTTAATGGAGCTGTAACTAAATATCCTACATATGATAAAGAGTTATATGCATTAGTACAAAGTGTAAAGAAATGGAAGCATTACTTGATCGGAAAAGAGACCATTATCCATATTGACCATCAGCCATTGCAATATTTACAATCACAGTTCAAATTGCAGTAATCAAGACATTTCAGGTGGATGGGTTTTCTTCAACAATTTCACTTGGTTATCAAGTACAAGAAAGGAATCTACAATAAGGTAGTTGGTATTCTCTCTAGGCCTATTGTAAATTCAGCTATTATTCTCAAGCACAATTATATTATGCATGAAAGTTACATTGAACAGTATGTGTATGATAGTGATTTTCAAGATGTGTATGAGAACTTGAGTAAGGGAAGCCAAAGTGAAGAGTTAGATTATCATGTGCATAACAATTTGTTGTATCACTTGGGCAAGTTATGTATACCACAGGGAGAAAGAAACAGTATCATAAGGGAGGCACACACATCATTGATTGCAGAACATTTTGATGTAGGCAAGATAGTAGCGCATCTACAAAGGTATTTTTACTGGCCACACATGAATGAAAGTGTTTCATGTTTTATTAGAGGATGTTCTTTATGTGAAACAAGTAAGCCTAGCAATAGGAAGCTTTGTTTGTACACACCACTTCCAGTTCCTTCTCATCCTTGGGAGAGCATCTCAATGGATTTTGTAGGAGGCCTTCCTATGTCAAGGAAAGGTCATGATTATTTTTACGTTGTGGTAGATAGACTCAGAAAAATGTGTATTTTGATGGCATGTAAGAAAACTATTACAGTTGAACAAACTGCTAATATTTTATTTCAAAATGGATGGATCCATTTTGGTCTTCCTACTTCTATTGTAAGTGATCGAGATTCTCGATTCGTTGGGAATTTTTGGTCAAAAATTATGGGACATGATGGACACAAAGTTGAAGAAGAGTACAACATTTCATCTGCAAACAAATGATGAAACGGAGGTGGGAAATAGGACCGTTATTCATATTCTAAGAGGCTATTGCAGTAAGCATCCCAAGTTTTGGGATGAACAGTTACACTACATACATCATGCATACAACCAGGCAAAACATTCTTCCACAAATACATCGCCATTTGAGGCATTTTTTGGCTACTTGCCAAGATTGCCATTGGAATTTATCTTTGAGAAATATGTTGCTATATATGGACATAGTGACATATATAAAGCAAGAAATTTCATTGAGCAAATTCAATTGGTACATCACACAGTGCAAGAGAAACTTGAGAAGAGTCAAATTAGCTACAAGGCAAGGCATGAAAAACATCGGGTTGATCACAAATTCCAAGTTGGAGATGAAGTTTGGTTGTACATAAGCAAATAAATATTGCAAGGGGAAAGTAAAAAGCTCAAACCAATCCATTATGGTCCATTTAAAATTCTGGAAAAGATTGGTACAAATGCATTCAAGCTAGATTTTCCTCCTTGTATGCAAATTTATTCTCTCGTTAATGTTAAGAATTTGAGATTGTTTGAGCCTCCTTTGATTGATGATCAAGGAGAGCATGTTCAACTGCCATCAATAGATGATCTCTTGCCAGAATATCTTGATGAAAGTCAGCAATATCTCATACTTAACAAAAGAATCATAACTTCAAGAAGAGGGAATGTTGAATATCTTAGAGTTGGACACAAAGGTCAAAATCCTTCAAAGGAAAAATGGTTGGACACTAGAAAAGTGAGGGTGTTGTACCCTCACTTGCTGAACAAGTGATAATATATTTTTGGGTCCAAAAGGCTTCTAGTGAGAAGGAATGATCTAAAGCTCAAGTTTTAGCTAAAAATTTAAAGTGCTCGAAATTCCTTCAAACCTAAACGAACAGATAGAGTTCATCACTAGGATTCCGGCGCAACTCGTTTCATCAAAATCTGAGTTCGTATGACTGAGTTATCGTATGTTGTTCGTTTTCCAAAATAGGTACAATGTTGATGTGGCAGGTACAGTCAACATTGCAAGAATATTCTCCAGATTGCAGCCAGTGACAAATGTCATCTTCAGATTCACCATATGGGTTAAGTGAAGAAAAAAATTTCCCAATGACCTCCAATTCTTCCTAAGTTTGAATTTGAAATTTTTTTTAGGATTGGAGTGAAACCCAACTAGAGGGCGCCACGTTTCCTCTCTAGTGGGCCACCTCCTAATTTATGGGGTTGAATTTTATGGACTGTACCTTGGTCTAATGGTCGAATTATGTGATTACATCAGTGGTCAGACTAAGGTTTGGTGGTGTTATTATTATTATTATTATTATTATTATTATTATTATTATTATTATTATTATTATATGTTTTCAAATCAAATTTCAGTGGCCTTGACTAAGTATGGAGGAGCCTCTACTTAAATCTGGAGCAGAGTTAAATGTGGTCGAGTGGACAAATTTGACGAGTGGATTTCTTTATGAGTTGGCACAAAAATTTATGGCGAAGTCGGGGCTCAAACCCCTGACTGCCTGCCTGTAAATCGATTGCCATACCGTCTCATCCACTGGGTAGTTCTTACCCCTTATGACTTCTGCATCCTTTTGAAGTCTAATTGTTGACCATATGGAGGTTGGAGGGGGCCACCCCTCGGGCCAACCACCTCCCCATGTGGTCGTGACCACTGAACTAGGAGGTATGACAAACTAAACCAGCGGGAATTGATAAGTGCAGGTTAATTAAGTTTAAATGCAGATTAGTTAAGTTAATCCATCATTAGCGCTTAATACACACTTAAACATTAATACAAGCTTATACGTTGTAATCCTTCTTAGAATTAATTAATCCAACATTTAAGCTAGTGGAGAATTTGGAGGGAGTGCCAAACTTGGTAGGAATGCCAAATTTAGAAAACTAACTGGTAGTTTCTCCAGTTTTGGAGGAGAAATTGGGGTAAATTTGGTTTTGGTCATAACTCACTCAATGTTCTACCAAACTGAGCTCGGAAAGAGTCATTCTAGGCTAATTGGCATGTTGGGAACTCAATGAAGTAGGTTTCAGAGGTAGAAATGGTCATCTATAGGTGTTTTAGTGCATTTGAATATTTGTGAAGGTTAGGGCCACTAGGTGTTGGGGTCATTGCGAGAGCATCCAAAGTGCAAATTCAGCAAAAAAATAGTCATTTTTGGGAGATTATGATGTTTTAAACTCATTGGAACAGGTTCCAAGAGGTACTGAATCATGTAACATACATTTGAGCACACTTGAAGGTAATACAAAGGTCACACTATGAAGCTGTACCAAGGAGATGTAGCCCAGGAGGGGTGAACTCCTTTATCAAAAATTCTCTATGTTAAGCTCTGTTATATGTGCTTTTTGTGTTTACTATTTCTTCTATTCTATCATTTAAAATTATTCTTTTTAAGCTTATGAAAAATTCATAATTTCACTAAGTACATTGTTTTCCAATCACATGCTCTTAAACAAACTCATGAAGGATAAGTAAAACAATGCAAAGAAATGTTTATATCTAAAATGAAACTAGCACAACATTAACTAGAAAGTAATTTCAGATCAGTAGGACCATCATCTCATACTAAAGACAGAAAACCATCTAATAGTGGCGATGTTCCATCATGCAATAATTTCCACAGTTGGTATTCACATCCATGCATGTTCTATGAATATTTTTTTCATAATCCTTCAAACGATATTTCAAATGGAGGATTTTTAGTTGGATAAGTGAAATGATATTTATAATTAGCGTTTTTTTTACTTCTATTGTTCTTCTTCTTAGTAATGTGTGTGTGAACATGTACATATGCATGCACATTTATTGCTTAACTTTTTTTAGAGTTACAGTTTTTATGTCCTTTGCAAGGACAAATTTTGAGTCAACAAGAATGTAGGATTGGGGATCGTATCATGAATCAACAAGAAACATCCAATTGTTTCTTTTCCATCCACAAAATTTGAATACAAAGCCTTTACCAATGCAACTTGTGAAGTTGTTTTGTTGAGTAGGATTCTTGAAGATGTTGGATAAAAACAAAGAGGACCAACAAGAATGTGACAATCAAAATTCCATTAAATTGGAAAATAAACCAATTTATCATGCCATAACTAAACATATTGAAGTCCAACATCATCTGTACAAGAGTATCTATATACATGTAATGTTTGATCAAGCATTGAGACAAATAAATGTGATCTCACATATTGTGAGACAGTGTGGTTTGGTTTCGATTATATATTTTTTTTGTGCATCTATTGATATTCTATTTTGGTACCAGAGATAGTAAGCAGACATCAGAGAGGCTAGATCTAGATCTAGGTTAAAGAGTGTGACTGAATTTTCTCTCTAGGTGGTTGAGTTGGGAGAATCGAACATACGCACCAGTCTAGCTACAAGAAGGAGACTTGTTGCAATGTTTGACATTGATATCTATTGACAGTTGCAGACCTTAGAGTTGTTCCAATCTATGCAGGTGGAGTTTTTTTTTGGTGTGAAATTCAAAAAAGTAGCTAAGGGTCTATATGTAGCAACAGTCGTCGTGAGAAAAGAAGTTGAGTGTTTGATTTATTTTGTTGGGACATTCTTGTAGAGTGGTGATCAGTTTTGTGATTCTTTGCATCATAAAATTGTGGATATTTTGATCCATTTTGTTGAATCCAAGGGTGGCGTGAAATTTTTCGTTTAAAATGGTGTGAAAAGTAGTTGAATATTTTATTCAACTCTTATTATCTCCATGGTGCCTTCCATGATTCAAAGGTTCAGTTTTATTTTTCTGAAAACCAAGCCAATCCATAAAGTGAGTTTGTTTTTTATGTATATTAAAGTGTGCATGGCTTAATGGAGACATAAGGGATTAAAGTACTTTTTATGGTAAATTTTTTTTTAATGGTGAAAAGAATTTATATGGGGTTTTTTTGTTTTAGGGAGCTTAAATTATGAATGGTTTAAAGGAGAAATGAGGAATTAAATACATTTTTTATTTAATGGTGAAAAGGAGTTTGAGAGTGGTGAAGGGATTTTTTATATTTGGCCTTTTAAGATTGAATCTATTTTTCTCAAAAAATGTCAATTATTATGGTTGATACTTATTTGAATGAATCCACTAAAATTGACAAAAAAAATTATGTGAACTAGAAATTCAAGTTGTTGACAATTTTTGGGGTTATAATTTGTGGTCAATTGAGAGTGGAGATGAGCCTAAGCCCACTGTTGCAGCCTCTATTTCAGATTCGGAGAAACAAGAGATGAAATAAAAGGTGTTGTTGTGAATGTCAGTAAATGACAACATTATTCCTCATTTGAGAGATTGTAACATATCCAAAGAAACATGGGATGCATTCAAGAGTTTATATGAAACAACAAATACAAACCAAATTTTATTTTTGAAGACTAAACTTTTGTTTGTAAAAATTGAAGCAAATGAAAATATAAGCAATTTTATTTCCCATGTAAAAGATCTAAGTGATAAGTTAGGAGATATTTGTGAAAAGGTGTCTAGTATTGACTTGGTAACCATCACATTGAATGTATTAGTGCAAGATAATAAAATTTGTGTTTCAAGTATTTTAGCTAGAGAGAAGCCCCCTACATTTGATGAATTGACATGAATTCTTCTACAAGAGGAAGATAGGACATATAATTTTAATTTTGGCTCTAATAGTTCATATTTTGCATTGGTAGCCAGGGGTAAGCAACCATACAAAGGCAAGACATGGGACAAAAACAAAGGAGACAAGTTTCAAGAAAAACAGAAAGGTATGGAACAATCTAAATTTCCCACTCATGATAAGAGAAATGATGACTTTCATTATTGTGGAAAACTTGGGCATCATGTTAAAGATTGCTATAAAGTAAAAATAGCAAGTCTAAACAAAGAAATAGAAAGGATAATGGAAATTTTATGGACAAAGACACCTCAATCAGTGATGGATTTAAAAATATTAGATTTTTTGTTTCTAATGTGCATTGTCTGCGGAGACTGATGATGTGAATGATTGGTTTGTTAATTGAAGCGCATCACTCCATATGGCTTGTAATAAGGATTGGTCACGATGAATATTATGAGGACATTGATGGAGCATATTTTTATATATGATATAAAATATCACTTAATGTTAAAGTTTATGGAGTAATAGGTGTGAATTTTCCTAATGGAAAAAAGAGACAAATTCATAATGTGATGTATGTTCATTGTATCAAAAATAATAATTTTTGTTTCTACTATTGTTGATCAAGATTTTAAGCTGGAATTTGTTAAACCATAGTGTGTTGTTAAATATTTCCAAGATCAATGCAAGATTATTTCCATAGGTACTGTAGTTGGAGGATTATATAAGTTGGATGTAATTAGGATAGATCATAAAGCATTGGTATCTTCAGCAATATCAACAGAAGAGTTATGGCAGAAAAGGTATGGGCATTTAAATCTCAATGATTCAATGTTACTTCAAAATAAAAAAATGATCGAAGGCTTTCCTGTTATGAAGAATTGTCATGTTGAATGTGAAGCATGTGCACTTGGCAAGCAACATAGAGATGAATTTCTTGTACGTAAAGACAAAATACAAAGGGAAATACTTGAATTGATTCATATTGATGTATGTGGACCTATGAAAACTAAATCTCTTGGTGGAGCATGGTATTTTCTTATTTTTGTTGATGATAGATCTAGGTATACATGGGTCTATTGCATAATAAATAAGAGTGATGTCTTTTAATACTTTAAAGAATTCAAAAATATGGAGGAAAAATAGAACATTAATGGAATGTGTATGTAGTATGCTTCAATTTAAAAATTGTCTCTAATGGTTTTTAGGATGAAGCCATTAATACAATTGTAACCAAAATTTTAGATCTTAAAACACCATTCGAAGCATTTTATGGGTATAAACCAAAAGTGATTCATTTAAGAGTTTTTGATGCAAGGAATTTTCTCATATTCCAAAAGATGAAAGAAGAAAACTAGATGCAAAGTCAATTAAGTGCACATTTATTGGTTATTGTGATTATCAAAAGGCATACAAGTTGTTTGATACTAGTTCACATAGATTGATTGCAAGTAGAGATGTGGTGTTTCATGATAATGCAAATGAAGGTGATAAAATGAATAATACAAGTGTATAACATGATACTCATGATTATTTCAAAATAGATACAAGTGTTGAACATGAACAAGATAAAGCACAATAACAAGTACAAGTTCAATATAAATAATCATCAAGCAATCTTGGTACTCTGAGAAGAGGTGAAGAGACCCCATAAAGTATAAAGAAAGATGAAAGCAGTAAAACTCCAAGAAGTTCATCATGTCAAATTCAGGCACCTATAAGGTATAAATATTATGCATTGATGTCTCATGTAATGAATGTTTTAGAACCTTCAAGTTATGGGGAAGCTAATTAATATAAATAATAGATAGATTCAATTAATTAAGAATATAACTCAATAATAAAGAATGACATATGGGTATTAACATAATTGCCTAATAATAAAGTTCCCATGGCATGAAAATGGTTGTACAAACCCAAATTTAATGCTAATGGAAGTATTGATAAGTATAAATCTAGATTGGTTGCAAAAGGATATTAAAAAAAGGCAATTGATTATGAAGATATATTATAGCTAAGTTGAACACAATTAGAATCACGATTGCATTAGCTACAAAACATAATTGGAAAATGCATCAGTTAGATGTCAAATGTTTTTTTTCAAATGGTGAGTTAAAAGGAGAGGTTTATTTGTTTAAGCATTAAGTGTTTGTAAATAAGGGAGAAGAGAATCTTGTTTTCAAATTAAAGAAAGCTTTATATGGTTTTAAACAAGAACCAAGATCTTGGTATGTGAAAATTGATTCTTTATTTTATGAGAAAGGTTTTATAAGAAGTAAAAGTGATCATAACCTGTACATAAATAAAGATGAAGATGTGAATATTGCTTTGATATATTTATATGTTAATGATATTATCGTAATAGACAATGCATCCAAGTTGATTGAATAAATCCAGTTGTCACATGTATTTGAGATGAAGGATCCTGGGGAGCTGCTTTACTCCTTAGGTCTTTAAGTTTGGAGGGAATATGGTAATACAATGATCTTATAAAGAAAATATATAAGGGAAATCCTTAAAATTTTCAATATGACTATGTGCAAGGAAGTATCTACTCCAGTAGAATAAAATGCTAAATTTTATAGTGATGATGGATCTAAATAAGTGAACTGAACCTTGTATCATCAACTTGTGGGAGGTTTGAACCACCTCATCACTATTAGGCCAGATATAGCATATTATGTTTGTATCCTTAGTTGGCTCATGGTTAAGCCTTCTAAAATCCACTGGAAAGAAGCAAAGAAAGTCCTTTGACATCTGAAAGGAACACTTAATTTTAGTATTATGTATACTTATGAATATCATGTTGCATTGGTAAGTTATTTTGATTCATATTGGGATGGAAATCTCGATGATAGAAAATCAACATCTATATATGCATTCAATGTAGGATTGGGAATCGTATCATGGATCAAAAAGAAACATGCAATTGTTTCTTTTCCATCCACAAAAGTTGAATACAAAGCCTTTACCAATGCAACTTCTGAAGTTGTTTTGTTCAAGAGGATTCTTGAAGATGTTGGAGAAAAACAAAGAGGACCAACAAAAATTAAATGTGACAACCAAAATTCCATTAAATTGGAAAATAAACCAATTTAGCATGCCATAACTAAACATATTGAAGTCCAACATCATTTTTTAAGGGAAAAGATACATTCAAAAGAGCTTCACTTAGTCTATTGTAATACAAGTGAAAATGTAGCTAACATATTTACCAAGCCTCTTAGAAAGATGAACTTTGACATATGTAGAAAATGACATGGCATTGTAGAAAATCCATTTCTCCCTTAATGGGCAATATTGGAATAATGTAGAAATAATAGAGTATAGAAAGGTGATTGGAAATGACAAAGTCTAGAAAGGTGATTGGGTTGTTGAGTTATTTCCAATTGTGTTGAGTTTTCATGTGATGAGTTTTGTTCTTCGTAGTTAGTGCTATGAGTTTGTTTCTTTGTAGTATGTGCATTTGTCTATTTTTAGCATATTAGATCAATTCTTAGGATCTAGAATATTGAATATTTTTCCAAGAGTCTCTATATACATGTAATGTTTGATCAAGCATTAAGACAATCGAATATGATCTCACATAGTGTGAGACTATATTGGTTGGTTTCAATTATATATTCTTTTGTGTGTATCTCTTGATATTATATTTAGTACTAAAAGTATAAGAGTAATCATGTCTACCGAATAAATAATTCCTCGATAATTTATAAATTAATTATTTCATATACATTTTATAATTATTTAATCATGCATATTTGTAGATACACCATTATTCCTTCTTCATTGTCCATATTGATATTTATTTCCCATGTTTGTATCATTCCCGATATTTGCCTTTTTTCACTTGTGTTTTCAAGCTTAAGAAGTAAATATGCCAATAATGACATCCTTACTCTTCCTTGTGGCATCCTATTACTTGCATTTTCATTCGAATGAGAATAATTAGTTTAAATTTATTTTAGCTCTCAGATTAGGTTAGGTTAAGCTTTACATCATTGGACCCTCCTTGTATTTTAAATTTTATCACTTTAGGAATGAGTTGAGTTAGTGTCACTCTCCTTAAGATTTGAACCTATAATCTCTGTCAAAGAAACATATACTCTTAACCATCAATATCACTCAATATATATATATATATATATATATATATATATATATATATATATAAACACTCTTAATCGTCAATCCCACTCAAGCTATGTGTGTGTGTGTGTGTGTGTTATGAAATTGGCACACAAAATATAAGAAATGATAGATCAATGACTTAGAAATCAGCCTCTTCGAGACGTCAACCTCCTTTACGTTACATAAATGAACAATTATTCGATGATACAAATGAAAAAACCTCCTTTCTATATACAGGATTCCAAGCAAACACAATATAATCCTAGATGACATAACAATAACAATGTAAGGGTACAACAATAATAATATTGGGCTTCTATGGGGCATAATAATAACAATATGGGGACTGCATGGGAACAACAATAACAATAAGGGGGCTACACTAACAATATTAATAAGGTGATACACTATTATTATGGGACCTAGCATGCCCCTCGCATTCAAAAAAAATGTTCTCCTAAACTCTTTAGTAGTTATGGATGCTTTTGTATAAAATTATCATCCTCTTATGTCAAATTTGTAGCGGGTAAGTCTTCCACTTGATGAGATACTATGAAATTGATCGATTTTGTAGTAGTTGAGTTCTTGTTTCCATGACTGATTTAGGTTCCAATATGATTTTTCCTTCCTCGTCAAGTTCTTCCAATATTGTTTGAATTGGGAATTTGTCACCTATAACCTTCTTTAAGCATGAAACATGGAAAACTAGGTGCAATCGAGAATATGCAGGAAGCTCCAATTTGTATGCCATAGTACCAATATTTTGCAACACCTTCTAAGGACCATAATACTTTGGCCATAATTTATTATCCTTCTTAGCATTCTTGAGCAACATTTTTTTGTATGGTTGTAGCCGTAAAATACCTAGTCTCCTATATCAAAGCTTCTTTGGCTACAGTGTTGATCTGCATGTTGTTTCATTCGATTTTGTGCCAAAGTAAGGTTATCCTTAAAAAGTTGGATAAATTTTTGTTGATGCTTGATATGATCTTCCACTGCTTGAACCTTAGAATTTTCTCTTAAATATGATGTGATGAATGGTGGATGATATCCATAAAGTGCCATAAATGGGGTCATTTTTGTTGCAGTATGGAGGGAAGTGTTATACCACCATTCAGCAAGAGGTAACCACTTGACCCATTGTGTATGTTTATCAGATACAAAGCAAAAAATATATCCTTCCAAAAATTTGTTCACTATCTCAGTTTGTCCATCATATTGAGGATGATATGATGAGCTATGAGCTAATTGAGTACCCAAACAAGAAAATAATTCTATCCATGTAGCTTTTGAATTATTTCCATAATGTAGTAGCAATTGTATTGGCTTTAAATGGATTAGATGATGCACAAAAGTGTGCATACTTGATAAGTCTATCAACTATCTCCATGATGACATACTTTCCTTCGGACTTGGGTAAACCTGTGATAAAATCCAATGAATCCTCCTCCCAATGTTGACTTGGAATGAATAAAGGTTGTAACAGACTTGGTAATTGTCTCAACTTTATTTTTTTTGGAAAACCTAAAATTTTTCCACAAACTTTTGAATATCATATTTAAGGCCATCCCAAAAGAAATCCTTCTTGACCCTGTGGTAAGTTTTTAAAAATATTGAGTGCCCTTCTAAGGGAGAGGTGTGCAATTCCGAAAGAATATTTTGTTTGAGTTAAGAATTCTTACAAATATATAAGTGATCTTTGTATTATAATGAATCAATTTCTAGCTAAATATTTCATATGTACTGGGATATTACTGCAACTTTTGAATGAGTGTCCACACCTCTTCATCATTCTTCCATTCATCCCTTGCCTCGGTTATCCACTCAGGTTGGATAATATAAATGACACAAAGAAATGCTTCCACATCCTCATCATTATTGAGAGTGCATGTGCAACAACATTTTGCTTCCATTTTTTATAGATGATTTCAAAGTCATAACCAAACATCTTTGTGACCCATTTTTTCTGCCCTTCTAAAGACACCCTTTGTTCCAAAAATTATTTAAGACTATCATGATTTTTTTTTTACCTTGAAGTGTCTTCCCATTAGGTTAGGTCGACATTGCTTTAGTGCATGTATTATTTCCAACATTTCCTTCTCATAATTAGGTTTCTGTAAATACTTTCCTTTGATTGGACGACTTTCAAAATAAATGGGTCTTCCTTCTTGCATTAAAACCGCACCAATTCCATTTCCTAAGGCATCACATTCGACAATAAAAATTTTTGTGATGAGTGGTGTAGCTAAAACCGGTGCTTGGCACATTTCCTCTTTAAGATGTTGAAAGGCCTTAGTTTCTTCTCGAGTCCAAGAAAATGCATATTTATTCAATAATGATGTTAGAGGTGTTGATATTCTCGCATAATTCTTAACAAATCTGTGATAATACCTTGTTAACCCCAAAAATCCTCAAATATTCTTTATGGTTGTGGGGATTTTGCATTCCTTAATGGATTTAATTTTGTTAGGGTCTACCTTAAGACCCTCATGAGATAAAATATGACCCAAATATTCCACCTCCTTTACTCCAAAGAAACATTTGAAGGTTTTTGCATATAATTGTTTCTCCTCCAATATTTTGGGAACCATGTCAACATGTTGAACATGATCCTTCTGAAAAACTTGTTGTAGATTAGTATATCATCAAAAAATAATAACACAAATTTTCTAAGGAAGGGTTGGAAATTAGAATTCATCAAACCTTGAAATCTGGAAGGTGCATTAGTAAGGCCAAAAAGCATGACCAAAAATTCATAATAACTCTCATGAGTTCTGAATGTTTTTTCAAAATTTCTTCAATCTTAATTATAATTTGATGATGTACAGAATGAAGATCCATCTTGGTGAAGTAAATTTCTCCATGTAATTCATCCAACAATTCATCAATGACGGGGATGGAAAATTTATCTTTAATAGTGAGCTTGTTGAAAGACCTATAATCCAAACACATACGCCATGATCCATCCTTCTTGTGCATCAATACTATTGGAGCAGAGAAAGAACTTTGACTAGGTTGAATTATACTAGCCTCTAGCATTTATGCAACCATATGTTAAATCTCACTCTTTTAGGCATAAGGATATATGTAAGGCCTAATGTTTTGATGATCACTTCCTAGAATCAAATGAATAGAATGATAATGATTACAAATAGGAGGAAGTCATTTGGAAGTCTCAAACATATTGGAATGATTGTCCAAGACTTTTTGGAGATCTGAAGAAATAGATTATTTTGATGTTTGAACCTCTTTTGAGCATAATTGTGAAATTACGCCTCGTTTCTCTTTCTTCATAAGCTTTGTCATGATATTAGAGCTAATTATCTTTCCTAGCTTCCATGTGATACTCTGTAATTCAAATTCATTTCCTTCAAAAAAAAAAAAAATCAAGAAGTGTTCTTGAAAATTAAAATTTATCATCCCCAAAGATTGTAACCATTGGAGTCCTGGTAAAACATCAGCAACACCCATTGGGATGGAGATTATTGGAATATTCAATACATATTCACCCATGGTTAGCTTTATATTATGGCACTTTGCAGATCAATTTATAGTTCCTCCATTTGTAACCATCACTTAACACTCTGGTGCTGGGTATAGGAAATAATTCAATTCCTTGTATACCTTACAATGAATAATGTTATGGGTCCTACCCGAATCAATCAAAACTATTACATTTTTATTCTTGATATTTCCTTCTATCTTGAGAGTTTGAGGAGTGATAATTCTTGCCAATGCATTACAAGATATGTTTAGATTCATTTATTCTCTATCTAGGGTTGGTTCTTGATGTATATCCTCTTCTATTGAAGTTTCTTGTTCATTTTATTCCTCCTCTTCACAATCTATGCAAAAAAATTTCTTCTCATCACATTTATGACCTTTAGTGTATTTTTTATCACAACTATAGCAAAGCCCTTTTGCTATTTTTTTCTTCCAATTGTTGTGGTCTCAACCTTATAAGTTATGGAAGTCTAGGAGTAGCAACACTTCCATATTTATAGTTTTGAGTGGTAGGCTTCCTTCTCACCATAATTTTGCTTTCAATTTTTCTTGCCAACCTAAATGCCTTCTCCAATAAATTAGGTTCCCAAAGTAGAACCTCATGTTGGATGTTATCCTTTAAAGTCCCTATGAAGACATCAATCATGTGTTCCTATGGAATATCAGTTACCCTTATATTTTTGGAAGTCCTCAACGTGCTCCGCCATTGAACCCTTTTGTTTGAGATTTATCAATTGGCTAAAGAAGGTGTTGCTCTTTGTATCCTCATAATGTGCTATCCTTTCCCCGTAAAAATTGGCTAAGTGACAATTTTTTTATGAGAGCAAGGCCATTGATACCATACAAATGTATTGGGTCCTAAATATAAATTTGCAATGCGTACCTTTTGTGTGTTTTGCACATTATGGAGATCAAAATATTTCTCCATCTATAATATCCATGTTATGGGATCCTTGCCATCAAATTTCCTCATATTGATATTTGGACTATGGTGGGTCTTCAATCCAACATTAACACCTTAGAAATCATTATTAACATTTATTTTGTTCTCATCATGTGTTTCCTCTACTACTGTTTCGCCATTAGGAAGCTTTTCTTATAGTAAATTTGTCAAACCCTCATTAAAACCTTTCATTTCTCACTTCAACCCATCCATGTCTTTCTTCAATGCATCAATATATGATTTTAAACCCTTTATATTGTCTTTTAAACCATCCATGTCACCTTTTAGTTCTTCTTTGGTTTCTTTTTGTTAGAGTGAAATTTGTTGCACTTGGTCCTGTAATTTTTATATATAATGTTGCACTTCTTCTTCTTCATGTGTCATAGTAGAGTTTTCTGAGGGCTTAATGGGTGTGGAATTATTTATGGGAGGAATTGTAGAACCCAATATTGATATCAATGCTTCAATTATCCCTTGGAATCACTTCAAACAAATGTTATGCAATTTTTTAAAAAAATTACACATTTTTTTCTTACTTTTGAGAAGCTCAATATTGAAGCTGATGTATCTCTGTGCTTTTGGATCCCAAATATATGAACTTCAGTCCTATATTATCCCTCTGATTCTTCTTTCCAATTCCATGAGTATGACCTAATTTGGATTCTTGAAGATCAAGTTATGCTCGATCTCCCACAATCGCCTAATTATGGACTGGTTCAGTAGAGAAAACTTGTATGGAGTTCCACATGTAGCTATTTATACCTTCAGCTTTGAAATAGATACACAAGAAACTCAATTCAGTGAAATTTCGACCACTTTTTACAGAATTCAAGTCCAATGCCTGAAATGAAAGTTATGACAATTTTCCTTTGGTCACCTATTAGAGTTGAAATTCTAGAGCTTGCAAAAACCCTAACTTCCTTAAATCATTTCTCTGCAAATATAACGAACCAAGATCTGAAATATTTACACGAGTTTCACCAAGATTTCATCTCCACGTGGTAAACATTTCAACTTCTGAAGCCTCATAGAAAAAAATTTATATCAAAAATTCTAAGCTGACCTATTTGAAGAAGTGCAACCCCAGAATCCCAAGCTTTGAAACCAAATTTTATGAAACCAGCTCACAAAATAGAAGAAAATATTGATCAGTGACTTATAAATCAGCCTCTTCGAGGGGGAAACCTTCTTTACATTACATAAATGAACAATTATTTGATGATACAATTGACAAAAATTCATTTCTATATAGAGGAGTCCAAGGGGTCACAATGTAATCCTAACAACATAACAATAACAATGTAAGGGCACAACAATAACAATAAGGGGGCTACACTAACAATAAAAATAAGGGGATACACTAGCATTATATATATATATATAATATTTAATTAAAATTTATTGGAATCACAAATTTAAGTTAAAAATTGTAAAGACTAAATTTTTGGAAAGAATTTCAATCGTCATGTTATGAAATAATATGTAACTTATGAGATTCAACATTCAAATCCTCTAGATCAAACCAACAAAAAAAACACTACATATTTTTTTTTCAAAATTTTAAATCTATTTATTTATAATATATTTTCTTATTAAAAAGTGTATAATCAAATTTTAAAATAAATACAAAAATATAAATAGTTAAACTTCACTATGATTTTAAAAAAAAAACACTTTCCACAATTCTAAATGTTTTCAAAAATCTACAACTTAAATAATTAAGGTGTGAAGACATAGTGAGATGGCAATTTTATTACCTTTAAGAAAATGATACGTGTAATGCTTCCATTAGATCTCACAACTACACCAATTTATGGTGGTTTCTATCATGTTTAAAGAACTCTATCAGAAACATAAGTATAAGTTCATATGAGATGTTGATATTAAAGGTTGTGTATATCGCTACACTTTCATGCTAGGAATTCCACACCAAATTCTAATGTAAATTATAGTTTGTTGATGAGGATTTTTAGAGAACTTTGTGTTACCATCATTATTATGCCCAACATTTCTAGTAAGCTTCTAGTCCCTCAACATCGGTGAACATGGTCACCACATTCACCGATGTTGAGGGACTAGAAGCTTACTAGAAATGTTGGGCATAATAATGATCCTAACACACAGTGCTCAGAAATCCTCATCAACAACAATTTATTCGTTGTGGAAATATCCATTCTAAAATTATATTTTATTAATTTAAATTTAAGTTCTATTAAAAATTAATCAACATAAAAAATTTATATAAAATTTGTAAACTTGTAAATTTGATAATTACTTAATAAAAAATTAAATAAATTTGTGATAAAAAAATATAATATTTTTCAAAAATTTGTAAACTTGTAAATTTGATAATTACTTAATAAAAAATTAAATAAATTTGTGATTAAAAAATATTATATTTTTCATATTTATTAGATAAAATATCACACTGCAAACTCTAATCAAAATTCTATATTCTGAATCAAGGAAATTACACACATATTTATACAAGCAATAGTCTCAAGATAGGAATTCTATCTTGGACGCACAGTAGTGTGGTTGAGAGATTCTCTCAACCACACACTAAACTAGGAGAAACTATATTCTGGCTAATTCCTATTATGTACGAACAAACTCCTCAAATGGAGAATTACAACCATAGACAAGTAGGAATTAATTATTTCTAACTCCCCCCCTTAATGACTACTTGTCATGATAGTGATTCGCAAAGTCTAGTTGTGGTCAAACATAACAAAGAATATGTCGACGTCCATATAAAATAGCAAGCATCCACCGGAATGCATGGGTACCAACCGCTGCAACCGCTAGTCCTGTAAGATGTCCTTCGCATACATGATTCTGTCGACCATTATCACTGCATATATGTACCTACAAATCCACCACCATCGGGAAAATTGCATGTACAGAATCTCCAAAAACACAATCTGCCTCTCTCGTATAGATCCGAAACTTCTCCGATCTGCTCCTCTCGCAAATCGTCCAGCGAAGTTGACGCTTCCCGCGGATCTTCCAATCTGCCTCTCCTGGATAGATCCGCAACTTCTCTGATCTGAACCTCTAACAAATCGTCCAGCAAAGATGAGGCTTCCCGTGGATCCCCATGAAGTTGAGTTGGCGTCTTCTTGAATAAAAAATCCGTGCCCAGAATAAAAATCCTGACACGAGTTTATCGTGCGCTTCCACACCATTCCCTTGATTTGGCGCATTGGCACGAGTATGTACTGAACAGTTGCGCCAATTGCGCTTCTCAGCATGACTGTTAGCTAAGAAAGCACGCCAACCCCCTTCTTCTCAGAGATTAATGAATTATCTGAGACTGTGAGCCAGGTGTTACTGCAGTCCACCTGCTCAATTGAGCACAAAGCTCTGCTGAGCACACAACTCTCATGTACATGCGGCCACTCGTGTACATGCGGCCACAAAGGCACCTCAAGCCACAAAGGCGAACCAGCCACAAAGGCTCTATGGATGGTTTCTGGCTCACCACCAACCAGCCACAAAGGCTCTATATGTGTGGTTTCTGGCTCACCACCAACCATTACAAAGTGGTTTTAAGATCACCACGAACTTTTTGATGCCTTTAAAAGGCTTACATTTCATTCAACATTTTGGAGTTTCTAGGTACACATAATGACCATTACAACAACCAACTGGACTTTCTTATATCATGCTAGGGAGTCTATTCCGCAAACCACACTAACTCAAACAAACATCTACTTTGTTGTCCACCATAAACGTTGTTGTTGCTCCTTTATCCCATCTTTTCATAGTTCACATCTTGGGCATCTTTGTCAAATAAATTCTTGGAATTCCATGCTTAACTTGTCATTCGTTAGAGTCACGAATTCTAACAAAATAACTTTACCTACATTGAGTTAGCTAGGCTCAATAAGGCTCAATAACTTTAAACATGATTCCAAGAAACTAAATAAAGCATAAACTCTTCAGATTTAATTTCTCTATCTCTTCCCATAGATGATTATTTTCCAAACATACCAGCAGCCATTTTTCACCAACAATACCTGTGAGGGGTCTACTGATACAGAAACGGAACATAAGCACTCACAGCCACACGAAGAGAACACAATTTTCCCTTCAAGAACATTAATCCAGGACTCCACGGTCCAATCCTCCGTCGCGTTTCAGTATCCAATTCTCCCGGCATTGCAATGCCACTTCCCCTACTCACAGTATCAAGGCTTGGTAACTGCTTCCAAGCATGCTGCCTCATACTCGTTGACGTACTGCAACAACTAAGATCCATTGTCCAGCTAAACTCCTCGCAATTGAACATGCAGATCTGTCTCCACAATATGTTTCCATCACACCGGACACGCACAAACTTGATCATCCTCCAATCTCCGATGTAACTGTCATGTCTTCATCATATCTTGCAAATTTGTTTAGTGTTGGAATGACAAGTTCCAACACACACTCAGAATTGTGACAATAGTTGGTCACACTACTGTCACTTAAATTACAATCAATTTCATTGTTATGACAGTTAATCAATACATTACAAATTTAAAACATCATCAGATAATTAAGTAGCATAAAATTTTCCCTTTTGTGTATTTAGAATGAGATGCAACAAGGAGAGTAGCTCCAACACTCGAGCCATTTTTTTAATTCCACACTTTCGTTTTCACGGTGCAAAGTTCACCCAATCAAGATCACCGAGATCTACAGTGTATGCAAGTGCATGCAATGTCGCACCGCCACTAAACAACAACCGTGCAGTTAAAAAAAAACAATGATCCGATCTGCATACCAGCAATTAAAAGAACCGCATCTGCACCTTTCAACCGAGCGTGATATAATTGCCACGCATCAATGATGAACTCTTTGCACAACAAAGGGCACTCTATCCTGGCATCCCGAATGGCCTGCAAATTTTCAAAGCTCCCCTGGAAGTACTTGGAGTCTGTCAAGACACTATTACATGTTGCTCCACCCTTTTCGTAAGCTTTGACAGGACAAGGCCATGTTTCTCACAGAGGTGAAACAAGCAGCCTCTGCAAAGACTTGAGAGTAACCATAAGCTGTCCAAATGAAGGCCGTAGATTTGGATCATTCTGCCAGCATTCAGAAATAGTCTTTGCGGCATCTGGATCAATTTCCTTAGGAATATCAAGGCGACGATTCTGAAAACCAACAGCACCAACTACCTGCATGGGATTCATTCCACTCCATGGCATACGCAAAGTAGCCAACTCCCATAAGATCACACCAAAGCTAAAAACATCACACTTTTCATTCGATGGTTCATTTCGCAGAACTTCTGGTGTCGTCCATTCTGGCGTTCCTGCAGTTGACTTTGAAGACAAAAATGTATGGTGCTTCAAGCATGAAAAGCCAAAATCACAAACCTTGACGACCCAATTTTTATCAACGAGAAGATTTGGTGACTTTAGGTCTCGATGAACTATTACAGGATTGCTACTGTGCAAATAATTCATTCCTTGAGCCACATCAAGAGCCATTCGTAAACTTTGCTTCTCATCTATCTGAATGTTAGGGAGGTGGATTAGCCTATACAACCTTCCTCTTGGAAGAAACTCTGTCAACATAGAGAGATTCGGAGGCCGAGTGACAGCTCCCATAAAAAAAAAATATTCGGGTGACGCAATTTTCGCATGATTCGCACTTCACTGCGGAACTACTCTAATGCATCTCCTGAAAAAACTTGATCAAGAAACTTCTTAACTGCAACTTTCGTGCCATTCCAGTCAGCGTGATAAAATTTCGTGCATTCTGCCTTGAACCCAACACATGGATATCGCTCACAGATACTCTAAGAACGGATCTACTCACAGATCTGCTCACTCCGTTTTCTCCAGCATGCATATCTCAGGCGTAATGGCCGTCCGCCTACCTCTGTATGGAAATGTAATGCATGGTGGGCTATTGCAACTCTCTGAAAACATTTAATTTTCATCATCTATTCAACGGATTAGGACCAGTAGGAACAGATCGCTTCTGAAATCCAAAGCTGGTAAGATCACCAAAATATACACAATAATAATCAAATAAAGTGTTGCACCCATCTTGTAACAATTCAAATCATTCACCATTGAATACAATACAAATCAAAACAAGACTTCTGCTTAAACACTCTAGATTATAATACACTCAGAAACGATGAATGTCATCGCCTCTCAGCACACACACGCAGATCACCACAATATAATAATCAGAACATTCAACGCATCTTGGCTGTAATCTCTAGAAGAGAGCAATCCATCCACACTCACTGTGCTACGCCCGCCAGTCAATTCACGCAGATGGCATATTTCAATAAACGCGCACTCGGATCCGCAGCTAGTATCTATTCCACTATACTGCCACAGATCACCTCGATGGACAAACAAACTTAACACTAATATAAATGATTTATTTTCCTATGCCCAGAAGGGCCAGAGGCCCTTACAGGCTCTGAAGCTCTGATACCAAGATAAAATATCACACTGCAAACTCTAATCAAAATTCTATATTCTGAATCAAGGAAATTACACACATATTTATACAAGCAATAGTCTCAAGATAGGAATTCTATCTTGGACGCACAATAGTGTGGTTGAGATATTCTCTCAACCACACACTAAACTAGGAGAAACTATATTCTGGCTAATTCCTATTATGTAGGAACAAACTCCTCAAATGGAGAATTACAACCATAGACAAGTAGGAATTAATTATTTCTAACTTTATTAAAATATATATATTATATTATTAAATCATTGAAGTGATATGTGAGAATTATTTTTCTCGTTCTTTAACCTAATGCGTCCATATCACACTAGCATTATGAATCCCTGTAACGAATTTTGTTTTTAAAAATATTTAACAATGTAACCTTGATTTCTTTCTATATCAAATCGCAACTTTCGTCCCAACGACATAGTGCATCCCTCCACATAGATGAGCAAGGTTGAGTGAAGTAACGAATTTTCGATGTCGGAAAAACAAGCCTCATATCTTTGCAAACACTTTCCATCCGTTTGTCATAGTCTATTCATCACTTGGCATCATTAGGAGAACCATGTTTCATAGAATCATGTTTCGTAGTTGATTGAAAGGCATGTACTTTTAGTTTTCTATTAAATTTCTCATTACTCTCATTGTTTTCTCATTTATATATAAACAAGTAATAATTAAACAACTTTTTAAAAAATATTTAAATTGCATTCATGATAATAGAAATCTAAACAACATATATCAAAATTCATAAACATACACGAGCTAAAAATTCAAAGTAACTTTAATTCACACCAATAAAATATAACCCTGTATATCATGGAAAAAATTCCCTAGCTACTAACTAAATAGACACTCTAAAACTCTTAAAAAATTGAACTTCAAATGAACATTGGTGGCCAAGCGTGTAGGGAATTTTAATAAATAATGGAGAAAAACCTAATGTAAAAAGCACCACGCACTTCTATGCACTAGTTTACCCATGAAAATTTATCAATAATTGCACGGCCACTTAATTGGTCTTCGATAATCTTCTAGAGGCTCATCTAAGTCTCGAATTCATAGTTACCCAAGTTCATAGGGTATTAACAAAATAATAATATATTTATTTATTTATTTATTTATTTATTAATATATTTATGATAAATTATTAATAATGGTAAGCATTATTAGTAAGATTCAAATTGTTAAATTAAACTTGATTTAATGGTGTTAGGATATTTCAACACATAGGAAATAGTTAAGTATAACTTGGTCTAATATAAAGTTAGGTAAAGTGTGTTTATTTAGTATGTACTTTTATAACTTATAATATGACGGTCACGATATGTAGTGATCTGACGGTTCATTCTCTCCTCGATATTACCGACACTTGATATGTAGCTTAGCACCCGATTGGTCCATGATCTCTATTTAAAGAGCATGAAGGATCATTTGTTGGTGACCGTTTATGAGAGAAGCTTATGTCAATTTTATTTATTTATATTAATAAGTTGTGTGAAGTGGCCGCGTTGGCTCAGGCCGTGGATTATTTCCATCTTCGAGGGTTTTAACCACGTTAAATACTGGTATACTGATATGTGATATGTTTATGAGTGGTGACCTTTGGTGCTTGATCTAAGGAACTTACCTTGTAAATTCCTATATGGTATTAGAGTTGTTTGAGGGCTGCATCCATTGTTGATCTAAATCTGAATCTGATTTGACTACATGCGACTCTCGTTTTCCAAATCCAATGTTTCTAACCACTTTCGAGTCGGGAGAACTGCTCTGTTGTGTTTGGAGCCTCAGTTCTAGTGAGGAACTCATTTTGTTTCATGCAAAAAGGCTTTTGGTTGCCTTAGTTATGTCATTTTAGATCTAGATGTATAAAGTATTTTTTTTTGCAGTTATATTTATTTATCCCTATGTTTATTTTGGTCTATAGTTTTTTTAATTATCGGATCTATGCTCTCTTCTATGTGTATTCTCTTTGCTTTTCGCTCTCTACAATATGGAAAACCAGAAACAGAAAGATGGGATTTATCTCCTATGTATTCTCTTTCCCCGCAACTTTGTGCGATCTTGGGAAATCAGAAATAGTAAGAAAAATATTTAGTTTATGGGTGGATTAACCAAAAATCTAACATTCTACCGCAAGGGTTGTATATATATTTTTTTTGTTTGCATGGCTGTTTTTTGCAGGAAAAAAACACGCACCAAAAAAAAAAAAAAAAATAATAATCCTTCGTCCTTTGTAACAATTACTAAACCTTTTAACTAGCTCACTTGGTGTAAAGTTACTTCAAGAGGATAGAGGTCTTTTGGTGAAGTTACTTTTACTAAGAACCTTTTTGTCAAGATACCTTTTCTAAAAAAAAAAATTGTTGATTTTTTTTAAAAAACACATGTAACTTATGTTTTAAAGTTACTTGATGTAATATTGTTTCTCACCCATTATAAAAAGTGAGTCACTTACATTCTAAAGTCACTTTATATTTTATTTAAGTTACAGTCTACTTGGTCATTAGTTCATAAAGTAACATTGTAAAAGTGATTCTAACTTATTTATAAAAGTGGGTCACATAAAGTAGTATTTTTTTTCTAAATGAGCTTATTATATTAAGTTTGGAAATGGTGGGATTTTTTTTTTTAAATACAACTTCATCATCAGATTTCAACCTAGCACGTGACTACTTGGCATCTACTTCAACATTTCTTCAAAAAAGCATAATTTCTTCATCCGGAAGTCGTTTTTAGAGCCGTTTTTTTTTAACTGGTCTAATTTTTTGAGATATTTCCATTCGAGTAGTAGTTTCAACTTTTATAGCTTCAGTTTTTAAAAATGGAAAGTGCATGCCAAGTTATTCTTAACAACACCAATTATTTCCAATGGTTATCTTACATGGTAGACTTACTTAGGAGTAAAGGGCTTTATAGAATAGCCTCGAGACTAGGATCTAAACCTACCGATGAAGATAAAAAAGCTAAATGGGAAAATAAACAAGAACAAGCACGAGGGTTGACAGGAATGTCCATTGCTCAAGATCTTAAATTTCATATCCAAGAAATTGACTCCCCTAATGAAGCTATGAAAAAACTCAATATTGTTTTTGGCATTCAAAATGAAATCATAGCCCACTAGCTTGAAACTAAGTTGCTTACTTTGGACCCCAATAATTTCTCTTCTAGTGAAGATTTTTTGTCCAAATTCAAGGCCCTTAGACTTCTCCTAGAAGTTTGTAAGGCCAAAAATTAATATGGTAGTCTTATATATTTCATTATTACTAAGTTAGGCCCTGCATACTCTATATTTTTTTCCACCTTCCATTCCACTATATAAGCCCTCATTTCTTAAGGAACACCCTACAAGTCCTCGAGTTTGTTGATGCCTTTTGTGATTCTTTGATAAGAGAACAAGAAAAAATCTTACACCTTGGTCTTATTAATAATGGAAACTCTTCTAAGAAAGAATTAGTAGCCTAGCAGCAACCAAATCCAAATAATCTGAAGAAGAAGCATCCTAAAAAGAATGGTCCTAAACCAAACAAGGGTCTTAAGCAATCTCAACCACAAACTGAAAAAGAAACTCAACAAACTGATAAGGCAAATAAAAACAAATGGGAGAAGACATATTTACATTGCAACTTTTGTAATTGTGATGGCCACGTAGAGTCAAAATGTTTTAAGAAGATAGAAGCCTTGGAAGCAACAATGAAGAAGCACAACATCCATTTAGAGAAATATTCAACTTCATATTTGGGAATGGCACTTTATGCATGTGGTTGTCAAGCATCAAGATCTAGTTATGCATTGAATGTATCTTCTTCTTCTGATTCTCATGAGTGGCTCATTGATTCTGGAGCCTCTTACCACATGGCAAAAAATAAAGCCATGTTTTCTTCTTTAAATGATTGTAACACCAAAAATATTTATGTTGGTGATGATAGATCTCTTACTAATGTAGGGTCTGGAACCATTCACTAGATAGTGGTAACTTTAATGATGTATTATGTGTTCCAGAATTGTTCTGCAACCTTCTATCTGTTTATCATATAACTCATTCAGGTGAAGTGAAAACCATATAATTTTTACCTCATGATGTTGCAATTAAGGACCTAATAGATCCTAGACATATTTTAGCTACTGGAATTGTTGATGATTCCACAAGTTTGTATAAGTTTGAAAAATTTGGGTCATCATGTCTTCCCTCCATTTTTTTTTCTCATAATGATGAAGTGAGAAAACTTTTGCATGAGAAATTTTGTCACTTAAACTATCGCTCTCTTCAAACTCTATGTAAAGAAAATATGGTGACAGGTCTTCATATGGTATCTTGTCGAGATGGTGTTTGTTCCAGTTTTGTACTCGGAAAACATCATTGGGATAGCTTTGACAAATGTGCCTCTTGGCACGCTTTAGCCCCTTTGCGGCTTGTGCACAGTGATTTATTTGGTCCACTTCGAGTTGTTTCTTTCTCTGGCTACAAGTACTTCTTGATTTTCATTAATGATTTTTCGAGACACAATTGGGTATACTTCTTAAAAATCATGAGTGAATTTTTTAGCATGTTCTTGGTCTTTAAGGCCTTTGTTGAGAGACAAACTAGACATCAAATTCTTAAGTTAATATCTGACAATGGAGGAGAATATGTTAACAACAAATTTATCAAATTTTGCACTGAGCATGGAATTTAATTGCAACATATTTTTCTATATAATCCACAAAAAAATTGCGTAGCAGAAAGGAAGAATCACATTCTAAAATATATGATTAATTGTATGCTTCAATTTAAAGGACTTTGTCTTAATTTTTGGGCAAAAGCAATTAACTGTGAAAATTACATAGTAAATCGCACTCCTACTAAGTTTCTAAGGGATATCACTCTAGAAGAAGCCTGGAGCTAAATCAAACCAAATGTAAGTCACTTTCATGTTTTTGGAAGTGAACCTTGGGCCCATATTCCAGATGAGAAACATAAAGCCTTAGAACCTACGAGTGAAAAATGTATTTTTGTTGGATATTCTAAATATGTCAAAGGATATAGACTTCTTCAACCCAAATCCAAAAAATGTAATCATTAGAAGAGATGTAAAATTTGATGAACATATATCGGCCTGTGAGCCTAGTTCAATGGGTGTGCCACCTTTGGCCTGTGAGCCTGATTCGACATATGTGCCACCTCTCTCTATCTCTTCTACTTTTGATTGTATTCCTTGTACTTCAAATGATGACAGTGAGCATGAAAATCCTCCTCCACCTCCTCAGGATCGTCCTTTAGATCCACAGCTTCCAAAATGGGTTCGCTCTACTCAGGATGCAGCAAGTTCTCTTGCAGGTGACCCTGCAAATCAACGTCATACGCATTCTCAGTTTGACAAAGCCTCTTCCTTATTGGCTCAAGTTCCAAAACATCATGATCCAGATAACTTTGAAGAAGCTTCAGGTCATCCAGATTGGGATTCAACTATGAATGAATAATATCATTCCTTATTGGTAAATGATACTTGGGATCTTGTTCCCCTTCTGAATGGAAGAAAACTTGTTAGATGAAAATGGGTTTACAGAAGAAAGTTTTTACTAAATGGAAAAGTGGATAAACATAAAGCTCCTCTTGTTGATAAAGGATTTTCACAAGTTGAAGGCATTGAATATACTAAAACCTTCTCCCTTGTTTCCAAAATTAATTCTCTATGCCTTGTTCTTTCCCTTGTTGCCTCCTTTAAATGGGAATTCGATCAGATGGATGCTAAATATGCCTTCTTACATGGGGACTTACATGAATAAATCTACATGGAACAACCCCCTAGATTTATCAAAAAAGACTCTAACCTTGTTTGTCGCCTTAGAAAGTCTCTCTATGGTCTCAAACAAGGCCTTTGGGGTTGGTATGCCATAATGGATAGCTTTTTCTTCGATAATGGCTTTTCTAGATGTCATTATAACAACATTTCCTACACTAAAAAAATGGCTAAGTCCATAATCATCATTGTTCTTTATGTTGATGATATTATCCTTACTGGTAATGATCCCAACCATATAATTCATGTGAAGTCTGGCCTCAAAAAGAATTTTTAAATGACAAACTTAAGACACTTGCACTATTTCCTTGGTCTTCAAGTCTTGCAATCCAAAGAAGGTCTTACCCTTTCTTAGTCCAAGTATGCATGTGATATTCTACTCCACTTTCACATGGAATACTGTAAGCCATCCCCTTCTCCCTTTCAATATGGAGTCAAGCTTTCAGTCACTTGTACTTCCCCTCAAGTTGATGCTACCTTATACCATTAACTTGTTAGTAAACTTCTGTATCTAACCCATACTCGTCCTGACCTTTCCTTTGGAATTGGTCTCGGTGCTCAGTTTATGCACCAACCTCATGAAAGTCACTAGAAAGCAGCCAAAAGAATACTTCGATATGTTTGAGGTATATTTTAGATCGAGATTCATTACAGTTCAGGAGCATCTCCATTGTTGGTTGGTTTCACTGATTCTCATTGGGCTGGTGACCTTGATGATCAAAAATCTGTTGCAGGTTATGTATTCACCCTTGGTTCAGGACCTATTACATTGTCTTGTAAGAAGAAAAGTTCCATCTCTCTTTCTTTGGCAGAAGAAGAGTATCGTGGAATTTTTGAGGCCAGCAAGGAAGCCCTATGGCTTCATCAGATCCTGTCCAAATTTGGTCTTCATCAGTAGCATCTAACTACACTTTGGTGTGATAATAAGAGTACCATTCGTCTATGAAAAGATCTAGTTCAGAATCAGTGCATGAAACAAATTGAGCTACACATGCACTTCATCGGAAATCTCATTCATGTTCTTGCAATGCACTATTGTTCAACCAATGATCAAGTTGATGATATCTTTACAAAGGCTCTCACAGAAGTAAAATTTACCAAACTTCGATCTATTCTTGGAGTTCAAGAAAGTTATCATTAAGGGGGGATAGGCTCTAATGCCTCCATCCTTCTCCTATTGTGTCACCTTTGTAAATCCTTCAATCCAATCCCAATTTATTCTTAAGGGGGGATCTTAGGATATTCTGACACACAGGAAATAGTTAAGTATAACTTGGTCTAGTGTAAATTTAGGTAAAGTGTGTTTATTTAGTATGTATTTTTGTAAATTCTAATATGATAGTCATGATATGTAGTGATATGATGGTTCATTCTCTCCTCAGTATTAACGACACTTGATATGTGGTGTAATACCTTATTGGTCCATGATCTCTATTTAAAGAGCTTGAAGGGCCATTTGTTGGTGATCGTTTATGAGAGAAGGTTATCTAAATTTTCTTTCTTTATATTAATAAATTTCTTGAAGTGGTCATGTTGTCTCAGGTCGCAGATTGTTTCCCTCTTCGAGGGTTTTAACCATTTCAAATAATGGTGTATTAATCTGTGATTTTTTTGTGAGTAGTGACCTTTGGTGTTTGATCTAAGGAACTTACCATGTAAATTCCTAAAAATGGAAGACTCAAAGTTATTAAGTTAATATTGATGGTTGAATTCTTATGCTATTGATGACCCATGATATTGAGCTTGTGGATTACATATAATGAATTTTTTTTAAAGCTTGAGGCTTCACAAAGAAGCTTTTTCCAAGATGTTGATTTCAATTATACATTGGATTAATATGTGGTCTTCTTAAACAAAGGATTTGAGGTTACAAGATTGCAAGATGGTCTAACAAATTTTCAAAGGCTCAGTGAGATTAATGTTGGGAAAAATACTAAGAGGGGGGGAGGGTGGGGGGTGTGAATCAGTATTTATAGCTCACTGAAAACTTTTACTTTTTCTTTACAGAATTTTATACGCAACTTTAAGAAAACTTGTGTATGTCCAGAGATCTTAATATGCAGATAATTCTTTACTTAGATCAGTGCATCATTCATTCATCAGATGTTTAGTAAGCAGTAAGCATGTGCAGTAAGAACAGAATAAATCATCACATATAAGCAACACACATGAACACCAGAATTTAAGGTGGAAACCCAATTCGGGAGAAAACCACCGCTGTTGTCGTCTCTATCTTCAATATTTATTATAAAGAAAACTACTTGCAATATTGTACTAACACAGACTCATACCAGCACGTAAGCACCCACCTACAAAAGGCTGCAACCTTCTCTCATTCTCCAGCTACTACTGGAAGGGAGCTACAACCCCCTAATCTCGTTTACCAGCCACAACTGGAAGGAAGCTACTACCCCTTGATCTCATTTACCAGCTACCACTGGAAGGGAGCTACAATCCCCTCACTAAAGGCTCCAACCCTCAGCACCACTGTAGACCATGTTTCATCAATTTTCATATTGGATCCAACAGCTTCCACACAACACACTTTGTAGGCCTCTTTTCATGAGATTTTCAGACTAGACCCACTCCACACATTTAAGCTCAAAGAACATACATCAAACTGAAACTTATAACTCCATCAATTCATTCATTGAATCATCAACCAATCAACCAATAACTAATCAACCAACAGCATAATCAATATTCAAACAACCCAAATCTGTATGAAGACATCATTGACAGACAACAGTAATACAGCAAAACAGATCAAACATTTCTTTTTGCACACTTCAGCAAAACTCTAGATTCCATACACGCTTTTACTTCACTGAACCCGCATATATATGTGCTTTCATAGAGACAAACCTGCATATAGATCTGCATCTATTTCAAGACTGATCTTAGATTCCATATGCACTTTTGCTTAAACTAAATTGCGTATATACGCGCTTTTGATGAGACAAACCTGCATATAGATCTGCAAATTTTCAAGACTGCGCAACTCTTTAGAATAAATAATCAGTTCAGATCTTACCCTTCACTTCAACAAACATTCACCAAATCACAGATCTAAAAATTCCATAAACAGATCTAGAAAATACATAGTCATTTTAGGTCTAGAGATCCTGATCCATCATTTTATTCATAGGTGCATTATTAATTCAGATCTATTAATAAACTGCAACCCATTCCATGCAGATATACTTCAGAGTGAAGTATTCATTCAATACACAAACCTATGCACCCCTTTGCAATATGATCTTCTTCTCCTTAGATAGTTTTAACCTTTACCAATACTATGAGCCAAAACCACACAACTTCAGATGGTATTCTTGGATGGAATCAAATAGAAAATATAGTGCTCAATACTGTGGGCTAATACCATGGTAATGGCCCTTGGTATCATAAATTTAGAGCGCAAAATGCATATGTGACTTTGCTTCTTCATACTCGCGTGTATATGTGATTTCTCTTCAAAAGAATTGTGTATATACTAATCCTGAATGTATACTCATGTTGCCTTCATAAAAGTAGTAGATACATTGCATCCATACGTAGGTTTCCTTCATCAAACCTGCGTATACATTGTGACATATTATATTTATCATTTCTCTGGAACTTATTGGAATTCCTTTCTCTATCACATCTGAACTGATCTGTAGATACATCATTTTTACATCTTTATCAAATAGGTTGCTATTAAAAGGAAACTCATCAAGTAAGTTTTCATCAAGGACAACTTCATCAAGTAGGTTTCCATCAATGACAACACATTGCATCATATTGCCAACAATCTCCCCCTTTGGACTTGATGGCAACCATAATGGTGTTTGATCACCACAATAGATAGATACATTAATCATAACCACTATTCAAACACCAAGATACTCTCCCCCCTTGACATCAAGGGAAAAGGGTGGATCAATACCAAAACAAGGTTTCTCTTCCCTTGTAGAAAGAAGAGCTTTGTAGATCTGATGTGCATTGAAATTACCATTCTCCCCCTAAGTCCATGCTGAATCTTCAGACAGATTTTTCAATGAAGTACATGGCTCTATAACTCAACCTAGTATGACCTTTCCTATCACCAAGGACTCATACTTACATTAATGATCTAACCAAGTGGATTTACATATCTGAATCAACTTCCCAACCAAGTGGGTTTACAAATTTAACCAAGTCCTTACATGACTGAATATAACAATTTTACATCATAGGTATCAACATGACCTTTTCATCAAATTACAGATATGACTTTTTATATCTAAGACCAAAGGACCTCAAGAGAGAGATCATATTTCAAAACCATCATAATGCAAACAATGCATTACTCTCAGCAAGTCTAATGCTCCCCCTTAAACTGTGCTCCTGTTCTTGAGTTGTCTCAATGTTTTTCTTATAAAAAAAAAATACGCAACTGTCTCCAACGAAGCTCATGAAACCCGCATATAGAAAGTGAAACACTGAAAATTTCACAACTCCATCTCCTCCTGGATTTATACATTGTGTACTTGTCTTCTTTTGTCACATTAGATGCATTGTTAGAAATAAACATAACCAGAATTACCAAACCAACCATGGGAATCACCATATATTGCTCCCCCTGTGATGATACATTACTGATTCCTACAATGTATCTCACATCACTCCTGCAGTCATTATGAGAAGTAAACTTTAGAAGCAAATGACTGTAGTAGGGTCAATATTCCCTACATTTTTTACTGGTGCTTCTTATTTTTCCATCTTTGCTTGAAATTTCTTATTGTGTGCTGGAAATTATCCAATTTCTCAGATCTGTTCATCATACTTAACCTGCAATCAGTGGCCTTATGCCCAAATGAGTTACAATAGAAAAAACATCCATGAAAGCATCCTTTCTTTCTTGATCTATGCAGTTCTTCAATAACCGGATCCTTTTCTTTTGGGAAATTATCATCATCCATGGTACATGCCATGAGGACTTGCAAATCTTGATCTGAATATTCTTCTTCCTCATTTGAGAGTCCATTATTATCTTCATTTGTATAATAACTCCTTCCTTTTTCAAATTTTTTCCCTTTATCATGATTTTCTTTATAAGTACATTTAGCAGCATAATGACCAACTCTTCCATAAGCAAAACACTTGAAGGGAAGCTTACCTCTGAATCTTCCAGTACCTGGTTGAATTCTACTCACAAAATTTGCTTCTTCTTCTTCTAATATATAACTTGATTCCTTGTCAATTTCCTTTTCTTTTCCTTTTGCACGTGCCTTAAAGACAACTTCTCTGACTTGTGAGGGACCTCCTCTTCTCATTTCAAAAGCAGTCAGGATACCATGTAGTTGAATAACAGTAATAGATTGCAGATCTTGTTTTTCTTCAATAGGTAACACTTTTGACTCGAAATTTGGAGTTAGAGATCTCAATATATTTTCCACTAAATTTGGGTCTTTTATTTCTTCACCCATATTCCTCATAGAAGTCACAATCTCATCTAATCTTAGGAACAAACTTGCAATACTTTCATCATCATGCATTCTAAAATTTTCATATTGCATTCTAAGAGTTTGAAGTTTGGCACTTTTTACCTTTGCATCACCTTCATAGCTATGAATGATTTTGTCCCATATTTCCTTCACTGAATTTAGCTACATCACTTTAACAAATTTTGTTTCTGACAGGGTTCCCAATAAAGCATTGACAGCTTTGACATTGATTTCATATTTCTTCCTTTCTGCTGCATCTATAGGAACACTTGCTGGATATTTATAACCTCCTTCCACGATTCCCCATACGTCTGCTCCAAGACTTTGCAAATATGCTCATGTTCGTATCTTCCAGAATAATAGATTAATTCCATTGAATAGTGGTGGCCTTATAGAAAATACTCCTTCATGACTTCCCATTGTGACGAATCTCCTTCAAGCGATCAAGCTTCTTCTGAAGGACCTGCTCTGATACCAATTGTTGGGAAAAATACTGGTGGGGGTGAATCAGTATTTAGAGCTCACTGAAAAATTTTACTTTTTCTTTATAAAATTATATACGTGACTTTAATTAACCCAAATTGCATATATACGCAGATATATTTAAGCAAACTTGTGTATGTCCAGAGATCTTAATATGCAGATAATTCTTTACTTAGATCAGTGCATCATTCATTCATCAGATGTTTAGTAAGCAGTAAGCATGTGCAGTAAGAACAAAATAAATCATCACATATAAGCAACACACATGAACACCAGGATTTAAGGTGGAAATCCAATTCGGGAGAAAACCACCGCTACTGTTGTCTCTGTCTTCAATATTTATTATAAAGAAAAATGCTTACAATCTTGTACTGGCGTAGACTCATACCAGCACGCAGGCACCCACCTGCAGAAGGCTACAACCTTCTCTCATTCTCCAACTACTAATGGAAGGGAGCTATAACCCCCTAATCTCGTTTACCAGCCACTCCTGAAAGGAAGCTACTAACCCTTGATCTCATTTACCAGCTACCACTGGAAGGGAGCTACAACCCCCTCACTGAAGGCTCCAACCCTCAGCACCACTACAGACCACATTTCATCAATTTTCATACTAGATCCAACAGCTTCCACACAACACACCTTGTAGGCCTCTTTTCATCAGATTTTCAGATTGGACCCACTCCACACATTTAAGCTCAAAGAACATACATCAAACTGAAACTTATAACTCCATCAATTCATTCATTGAATCATCAACCAATCAACCAAAAACTGATCAACCAACAGCATAATCAGTATTCAAACAACCCTGATCTGTACGAAGACATCATTGACAGACAGCAGTAATACAGCAAAACAAATCAAACATTTATTTCTGCACACTTCATCGAAACTCTAGATTCCATACGCGCTTTTACTTCACTAAACCTGCGTATATACACGCTTTCATAGAGACAAACCTGCGTATAGATTTGCAGCTATTTCAGGACTGATCTTAGATTCCATATGCGTTTTTGTTGAAACTAACCTGTGTATATACGCATTTTTGCTGAGAAAAACCTGCGTATAGATCTGCAACTTTTCAGGACTACGCAGCTCTTCAGAATAAATAATCAGTTCAGATCTTACCCTTCACTCCAGCAAACATTCACCAGATCACAGATCTAAACATTCCATAAACAGATCTAGAAAATACATATTCATTTCAGGTCTAGAGATCCTGATCCATCATTTTATTCATAGGTGCATTATTAATTCATATCTATCAATAAACTGCAATCCATTCCATGCAGATATACTGAAGTATTCATTCAATACCCAGACCTATGCACCCCTTTACACTATGGTCTTCTTCTCCTTATATAGTTTTAGCCTTTACCAATACCATGAGCCAAAACCACACAACTTTCAATGGTATTCTTGGACGGAATCAAATAGAAAATACTGCACTCAATACCGTGGGGTAATACCATGGAAATGGCCCTTGGTATCATAAATTTAGAGCGCAAAAGGCATACGCGACTTTGCTTCTTCATACTCGCATGTATACGCGATTTCTCTTCAAAATAACTGCATATATACTGATCCTGAATGTATACGCAGGTTGCCTTCATAAAATTAGTGTATACATTGCATCCATACGCGGGTTGCCTTCATCAAATCTGCGTATACATTGTGACATATTATATTTATCATTTCTCTGGAACTTAATGGAATTCCTTTCTCCGTCACATCTGAACTAATCTGTAGATACATCATTTTTACATCTTTATCAAATAGGTTGCTTTTAAAAGGCAACTCACCAAGTAGGTTTTCATCAAGGACAACTTCATCAAGTAGGTTGCCATCAAGGACAACACATTGCATCATATGCCAACAATTAATTCACTTCAATTGTGAGTACTATGGAAAGTATGAGGAACATTATTATGAGTATTAATAATGGCAAAATGGAAGCATATGAACATGGACCAAAATAAGATGAGGTTAATGTAGTGGTAGGGCGAGAGTATGGTGGTGTGAGTATTGAGATAACAACAATTACCTAAAAAACCTTATAATAATGGAGTTGAATTTTTATTTTACATGTAAATAGGCATTTGAGTGTAATACCTAGTAAGATGCACATAGATCTAGTAAATTTCTTTAGGTAGAACTAGGTGATGGGAGGAGCATGCTAAATTCTCAAATACTCTAGTTATAGAATTTTTAGGTGGTTAGGGCCTAGAAGTGAATGGTTAAGGTTCACCTTGATGATTTAGTTAAGGTAAACCCCAAGTCAAGTTTAACAAGGTATTGTTAGGTTAAACTTAACTTAATGAAAGAGTCAAAATTGATAGGTCAAAGTTGGTGGTTTTTGGTACATGGTATTGGTGACCCATGGTATTAAGGTTGTGGATTATGTGTAATAAAGTCTTTAAAAAAATAGAGGATTCCCCATTGTAATATTATAAAAGATGAATTGTGAAGGATCACATCATTGTCTTGGTTGAGTTTGCCTAAGAAAATAACAAATCTATTGGTTGGTCTTCCTAAATTGGATTTCTAGAAAAAAAAAACTCTATTTGATATGTGATTGCCAATTTTTTATATTTTTTTATTAATAATTTGTGTATGCATTACATTATTTTAAATGGCTTAGAACTTGTAGATACACCATGTTATTTCTAAGATAAACACAATTTGTATTACAAATAAAAATAGATTATAAATTTTGACTACTCTGAGAGATATACACCATTTGTATTACAAACAAAAGTAGATTATAAATTTTGACTACTCTAAGAGATTGGTAAAGGCATACCACAAGATTATCTTAGTGCAATATTATTAAGTTAAAGTTATCAACCTCGTATAATCTTAAAACAAAAAACATATTACCCATAATATGATGTGACACTCATGTCACATTACTTAAATTGTCACAATGTGGTGTCACATGGTAATTTCATGGAGGCTATATCCTAGTTTGCAATTATTTGCTAGTGGGAATGCTAAGGCTCATAAACAATTTGTGGCTCCACATTCATGAACATCTTGTAGCAAAAAATTTTATAATGTTTTTTTTTTTACATTATCTCAAATATATTTATACATTCCATGTGGCTATGTTTGATTTTTTTTTTTGTTATTTTCAATTTATGATTTTATATTAATTTCATTAAATTTCTTTTTCTTTTTTTTTTAAGAAAAAAATATGGATAAGTCTAATCTTAAATGTCCGCTTATGTTATGAAATTTAAAATGGTATTGTATTTTAAAATGGTAATCCATTTGTAAAAAATAGTTTAATGAATGTCTAAGTTTGATAATTGTTGGGGCATATTAATAAGTTTAAAAGAATGTTTATATGATTTCATGTCACCAAAATACATGTTAATTTTTTACTCAAAAAAAGATTTTATATTTTTTTATGGGTTGTTATTCAAAATAGTGTTAATAGTGGATATATTGATAATAAATGTTAATATCGGGCTTTTTTCTTATAAAAAAAATCAAAGTTCTTCTAGTTGTGGAATAGTAAATAATACCTCTAATCTTACTAGTTACTAATAAAAACTTCAAAAACAAAAATCTTAAACTTCACTCCCAATATATATTTCTCATAGAAATAACCCTTGTTTTTAATATATATCTCCTATTTCTATTAAATGGTATTTTTATAGCCCCCAATACTTATAAAATCTCAAAAATCCCACTCTCACACCCCCCACAATACTAAAAATATATTGATTATATTTTTCACAATTTTAAAATTCGTTTTCGAAATGAATGTGATAAGGTATTGATTGACATGGTGAAGCTCTTGTGGCGCTCAGATAAATGGCCCTTTCCCTCATATTTTTGGAATACCATCATATTTGGGACCCTAAATTAAATGCTCATCCTAATTTTAGTGGATGTTGAAATAAATCGTAATAGTGAATGCATGAAGAAAAATATGATCTCCTCCAATGCTACTAGAAAAAAATCATCCTTTTTGGATATTTTCACCAAATGAATTTTCATCTTAACTATGATGACGATTGAAGTAAACTTAAATAGTGGATATTTTAAAATTAAGTGGCATTATGAAGGGAGTTTTCCTTGAATAGTAATATAATTGTCAATTGCACTCTCCTTCAATTCTATTATAGTCAAATAGTTCTTTTGGGTTTTTTTGAACCATAAAGATAATTTCCATTTTAAATGTGAAGAAATTTGAAATAAACTACTATTGGATCTTTTCTTCAATTCTTTGGGGATGAAATTTTTATTTTTCACTTTATGCACCATGGTGTGAGTGTCTATCCCAATTGTTTCCAATTGTGCTCAGGGAAAATTTTAAGGATGAAAAATTATTCTAAAGTTTAGAAACCTTGGTGAATCTTACTAGTCTCTAATATGCAAACTATAAAATGTTAGGGGTTATTTCTGCAAAATATTCAAATTTCTAATTATTTTTTATAGTCAATCAAATTTGGCAATTTATAAGGCAAAATAATTTTATTGTAATGAATTTGGGTGAAGCATTCTTAGAAAAAATGGAATTGGCTAATCATTTTTTAGAAAAATAATGGAAAATTAGTTGATCTATGAATATTAGCGCCTAAAAATATTCATGTTTATCATGGTAATTGAATTAATCCCTAATAGTGAATAATTCATTAATAACTAAGAGTATGAATACTATCTCTCTCTCTCTCTCTCTCTCTTCAATATTATTGGAATAAGATTCTCCTCTAATTATTTTGAGTTATTGAATGTCCATCCCAAATGTGATGGGAGTTTAAATAAATTTTAATGGTGAAAAATTTTATGCTATTATCAATATCTCACTCTTTAAATCTTATTAGAATGAGGCCATCATTTTCAATTTTCTGTCATACAAAAAACCTGCGACCGTAGAACAAGGTATTGATGCTTGAGGCCTGACCTAACTATGCCTCACAGCTCTGCCCTGCGGCCTTTGCCACCGGAAGCTCAGAATGGGCTCCCCATTGGCCCCCACGATGAAGTTGGCTAGTGGCTGGTCTCCCCCTCCTTCCGAGACTTGGTATTAGGTTGCCCATCCAAGAATGATACTTCATTATTTACCAGATTAACATACTATTTTTCATTCGCAATTCCTGACCATAGCACTGTAGCCAATGATAGTCAACAAGGTAAGGGAAAATAAGTGATGGACCTCTCAAAGGATCACACCTTAGACAGACACGATAACTCTGTCCCTCGCACAATAGTCGACGCAAAGGATGAGGCAACCGTGGAAGATAAGGAAAAATGGGAAATCAAAGCATAAAAATGCATGTCACCCAAATGCCAAGAAGACATCCAAGACCCAAATGTGGCAGTATACAAAAAATACATGCAATAACATGCAGTGGTCTGTAAATTCATGGGCATTTGGCCAATAGAAAGATCCCTCAATGAATGGATCTATTCCAAATGGAATCCAAAGGGAGAAATCCAACTACAACTGAGCTCTAGAGGATTATTCGTAGTAGTTTTTGATCTTCTGGAAGATAGAGATAGAATATTTGAAGGAGGCACTTACTTCTTCAACTCAGTTGGTCTCTACATGAGATTCTAGAAAGAGAACTTCACACCTGAAAAGAGGACTTGACAAGAGTCCCTGTCTGGGTTCGGCTCTATTTCCTGCCCACAGACTACTCGGCTCCCACAGTCCTCAAAGGCATTGGAGATGAATTAGGAGAACACATAAAAAAGTATGAGGGAACAATAAATGGATATAATATTTCCTACACAAGCATTAGGGGAATTTTGAGGTCTAAAATGGGCCTCGTAAGGAAATTATAAAATAATAGTGGAAATAATAAAATAAGATTTGATTACATCATCAAATTTTAGAGGAAAAAAAGAAAAAACTACTTTCTCAACTCGTATTTTGAACTTATCTCCCTAATTTTTTACTCAAATTTCGAGCAGGAATACTCGTTGGATGTAAAATTTAATTCCCCATCCAAGGATTACCCATGTTGCATACTTTTGATGGACCCTGCTACATGAAAAACATGATTGTAATCACGTTTTTTCATGTATTTATCATTTTTTGTGTAGCAGGGTCCATCAAAAGTATGCAACCTGGGTACCCCTTGGGTGAGGAATTAAATTTTACATCTAATGAGTACTCCTACTCGAAATTTGAGTAAACCCTTAGGGAGATAAGTTTAAAATACGAGTTGAAAAAGTAGTTTTATTATTTTATTATTTTTTATTATTTTTACTTTTTTACTCCAAAAATGGTGAATCATCCCCCATGGTTGACATCATCATCTTAAATCTTATTCATTCTCATAAATTTTATATTGGTTGTACATTTTTCTTAGGAGGCCTATTTTAGACCTCAAAATTCCCCTAATGAATCTTTGTCTACATAGATGTCTAAGGTGCCATACCGGAAGCTATCAAGCTTATCTACAGGGATGAAATTTGGATGAAAAATATTGACTATGAGCATATACCCTTTAGGTGTAGGAATTTCCATGAACACTGGCACCTCTTCGGGGAATTCCCTCAAAACAAAGCCCCCTCAACCGAAGATCAAGCCAACAAGTAGAGGGGCGAGCAGGGATACACAAGAGATGGAAACAAGAATAAACACAACAAGAAAACCTACACAAGGAAAGATCAGCCCAAGGTTACTCAACACAAAAAATTTGAATCAATGAACACATCACAGGAAGGACAAATCCCTCTTAACTCCATAGAGGAAGAATACAGGAAAAATGAGAAATCCCCGGGGAAAAATAGGTTGGAAGATGGAGAATAGGAACACGTTATGAATTAAAATGAACAACCATATGAAGACACAGAGATGGAATAGGCACAGGAAGCACCCACTCTGGAATAAAACGCTATTGAAGAGGAATTGGAAGGATTTTACCTCTTAATGGTCATAAATGAATGGAAAAAACATGGAATAGAAGTAATTCTAAAAGACCAAATCCAAAAAATCAAAGAATCATACCTCCTACAAAAGGTAATGATAAAAAATTTAGGACAAGCTTCCAAGAAAAAAGGAGCAGGCAAGTGCATTCTCACAAACCTAGTGGCAGGCCAATACTTCCCAAAAGGACCAAATAGGAAAAGAGTCTGGAAAACTACCAGTCAACTCCTTCAAGAGATGGGATCTCACCTCATCAATAGAGGAAAGGTAAGAGCCCTAAACCTACCCCCTAAAAGTTTTCAATGAATTTCACTCCATGGAATATAAGAGGACTCAATAGTCTTGGAAAGAAATGGGTCTTGAAAAATAGACGTGCTACCGACAAGCCAGATATCCTTCTTCTTCAAGAAACCAAGATTGACTTGGATAGCATTAAAATTATCCAGAAAACATGCTTCAGAAACTACAACCACACTGTAATGTTTGCCACCAAAACTGCATGAGGTATAACAACTCTATGGAAGAACTTGTTATTCAAGCTTACAGAATTAGCTGCCACCAAACATGCTTTAACGACTGTTCTGAAAATCATAGGTGTAAATGACAGTATCTGCGTCACCAAAATTTATGCGCCCAACAGAGTAGAAGAGAGAATTGATATGTTAAACAATCTCAGACATACTCTAAACTCTTTCCACCACCCTTATAAAATCATAGCAAGGGACTTCAACATGGTGGTTAACCTGGGGGAGAAAAAGGGGGGCCTTCGGAATTTAGAAAAAGATTCAGAGGCTTTCCAAGCCACCATCGACGATCTCAAACTGATAGACATCCCTACGAAAAATGGCACCTTCACCTAGAACAATAGGTGTTTAGGAGATAGATAGATTGCCTCAAGGTTGGACCGTTTTCTCCTCCAAGAAGATATATACCTCACCTCCTGAAAAACGGAGGCCAAGATTCTACCACAGGTCGGCTCGGACCATTGGCCCATATCTCTGAAAATCCACATCTCCACTGGACCCAAAAAAAACCTTTCAAATTTGAATAATTTTGGCTCGACCATCCAGAATTGATGGACAAAATGAAGGAATGGTGGGAATCCCCTCAACCCCATCATGGAAACAAAATGGATAAATTCCAGCAAACATTGAAATTCATTAAGGCAGAGATCAAGACTTCGAATAAGAAAAAATTTAGTAACATCACCTCAGAGAAAATACTGCTAGAACTAAAATAGGAGGCCCTCTAGCAACAAATCATAAACAAAGGTCTCAATGAGAAAAGAAAATAGGAAGAAATCCAACTCCAGAACAGCTAAGAGGAAAGGGTCGCTCAAGAGGAAAAAATGTGGCAACAGAAATCCCGCATAAACTGGCTAAAATGTGGGGAGAGGAACTCTGCGTTCTTTCACCACAGCATGATTCAGCACAGAAGACATAACAGAATTCTGAGCCTAAAGACCATTAGGGGTAACACCATACACGCTTATGAAGAGATGGAAGAATAACTCAATTAGTACTTTTGCACACTCCTCACAGAGAGTGGAAAAGACATATCTGGAGCTATAAAGAAAATAACCAAGAACATTTTGACCATCTTAAAAACGGAACATAACCAAATTTTGTTGAGAAAATTCTTTTTGGAGGAGTTCGAGGAAATGGTTGTGTCCATGCCTAATGAAAAGGCATTGAGCCTAGATGGTTTTACCACATAATTCTTCAAAGCTTGCTGGCCCTTGATAAAGGAAGAGGTCCACGACCTAGTTGAGGAATCTCGTGTTCAAAAATCAATTTTAAAAGCTTTGAATGCCACCTTCCTCACTCTAATACCCAAATATGAAGGTGCTTATTTCCCCGACAATTTCAAACCAATCTCTCTTTGCAACGTCATCTACAAGATAATATCCAAATTCTTGGCAAATAGGATAAAAACCATTCTACCTCTCCTCATCTCTCAGCATCAATTGGCATATGTAGAAGGAAGACAAATCCTTGACAACATTATTCTCTCACAGGAAGAGAGAAAAGCTATTATGCTAATACAATTGGATAGGTCCAAAGATTTTGAAAAAATCGGCTGGGATTACATGAGAAAAGTCTTTGAGGCTTTTGGATTTAAAAAAAATTGCATCAAATGGACTATTGCTATGGTCTTTGGTGCGTTCTTCTCTATCCTACTCAATGGATCCCCCTCCCAAAATTTTAGCCCATCCCAATGCATTAGGAAAGGGAATATGATCTCCCCCTTTCTCCTTGTTATTATGGATAAGGAGCTTAGCCGCTCCATCTCAGTTGCCTCCTCTCAAGGGGACATTTCTAGCATCGAGCTTTATAATTATATTCCCCCCTCTACCCACCAAAAACTTTTATATGACACCCTTCTCATGGGAAATCCCACTATTAAAGAAGCCCAATATTTCAAATCCATTCTGGCTGAGTTTTCTGATGCCTCAGGAACCTCCATCAACATGGAGAAATCCAAACTGTTTTTCCTAAACACCACCCTAAGTATACAAAAAAACATCATGAGTATTCTTGACTACAAAATATGAAACTTCCCTTCTAGATACTTGGGTGTCCCCCTCACTGAAAAACTTTTGGCTAAATCCAATTAGGAGAACCTCACTGCTAAATTGGAAAAAAGACTAGCCAATTGCACTTTCTGAGCTCTAAATTTGGTTGGTCATCTGGTGTTAGTTCAATCTATTATGGAAGCCATACCTCACTATCTATACTCAACCCCCCTAAATCCATCTCCAACCACCTCAAAAACATCCAATGGAACTTCCTTTGGAAAGGAACTAAGGATAAGGGGAAATGGGCTTTGGTTGCTTGGGACAAAGTTTGCAAACCTAAAATTGAAGGGGGTCTCAGCCTTAGAGACCTGGAAATTTTTGGAAAATCCTTGGGGGGGGGAACCTGGTGGAGATGGATAACCAACCCTCAATCCCCTTGGGGTAGGTTATGGAAAGAAAAATATGCGCCTTCCCATCACCATGATCTTCTTATTAGATTAAGTGGCATGCTCAAAGGTTCAGCAATTTGGAACCAAGCATGGGAAAATAGAGAAATCATCCAAAACCACTTCTTCTGGGAAATTGGAAATGGAAAGAAATCCCTATTATGGGTCGATGAATGGAAATAGTGCCCAAATAAAAACCAAGATAAATTCGGCCAGATAAAGATAAGCATGGAAAACAAAATCAAGACACGGGTCAAACATTACTGGAAGACAAACAAAGGGGAAACTAGCTGGAGGCAATGGCTCGCTAACGAAGACAGGGATCATCAATATTATCCCTTTTCTTGGTAGAAAATATCTGAGGAACTAAGTAAAATATAGATAAAAACATAAAATGAGGAGGATAAGATCAGATGGGGGGAAGAATATTTCAGCTGGAAAATTCAACATCAAGGAGGCTTGTGGAAATGTGGTGTCTCCCGAACCTATCCCACCTGAAAGGAAATGGAAAACCTTATGGGATCGAGAAATGGCCTAAAATATCTATATTCCTTTGGCTCATAATGCACAGGAAGATCCTGACCTAGGAAAATTTTAAAAAGAAGGGCTTCATTGGTCACTCCAAGTGTATTCTCTATGGGAAAAATGAGGAAACTACTAACCACATGTTAAATGAATTCCCATATGCCAATAACATTTGGAACTAGGATTATATAGTCTTTAAAGCCTCTAAAAAGGACCCTTCATTCATCCTTAACACCATCAAGCTCTGGAGATCTTCCTTCTCTTAGAATCAACCTCTAATTAATAGAGCCTAGAATCTCCTCCCGGGGATTATTTGTTGGTCTCTCTGGAAGGAAAAGAATGCCAAAACATTCATGGATTTGATCAAGCAGGAAGAAAGGGTTATCTAAATCATCAAAAATACCATCAAAGAAATGGTTTCCCATTCAAATATGGAAGCTCCCAATAACCCTTCATCCTGGGAGGATATCAGAATCTTGTCCCTATTGGGTATTCCTATCTCCATCATTCCCCTGTTTTTCCATAACTCCTCCCTATAGGGCTTCGATCACTCCTTGCTTCCACTAGATCCTAGCACTATGAAGTTGAATTATGATGGGGCAGCTAATGGTAACCCAGGTATGGCTAGATTTGGAGGTGCTTTCAGGAACTCCAAAGGGTAGATCATTTGGGTTTATGCCGGGAATCTAGGTCACTCGACCAACAACACTGCAGAATTATAGGCTCTGGAGCATGGAATTGAGATTGCAAGAGCTCAGAATTTCTAGCCAATGATCATCAAGGGGGAATCGATGGTAACTACCCAAGCTTGCGGGAAACTTTAGAATGGAAAAAGTGCCATGCAAGTCTTTGATAGTTGGAGGCTTAGAAAAACTCTACACAGGATCAAAGTACACATAGATCATGGTAAATGAGTGACCTTCCAAGTTGTCAAAAGCAAAGGAAATTAGTTGTAATACAGGTTAGAAAATGATGGGGTGGAAGGACAGCTCATAATCCTCTCGCTGGTGTGGAAGGATCTTGAACAGTGCACGATCAAGGATGATTGTGCCATAATTATGGCAAATGGAATCCCAAACAAGCAAAATAATGACCAAATGGCTCGGGTCTCTTCCCAAGAAATGAATCATGAACTCTATCCCCATCAAACTTGATCTCTTTAGAGGAGGTACGAAAACCTCTATGGAAACTACGACATGCCACCAAAAAAGCCTCTCAACCTACAGGCGTACCTGTTGTCTCATCTACCCTCTGAGACTCGCTCGCTCAGTCATAATTCCCCACTCCTTGGCAACTCATCCAACCTCCCCAACCCATGCCTATGTATACTCATCCTTTTCTCCAAAAAACTTGCTCTGTTGTTGTTCACTCCCTAAGCTCTCCCCTTCTTATTGCTTTTCTAGGCCTTTTCTCCCCTCCTTTCTTTTCCACCATCCTCCATCCTATCTCTAGACTCCCTTCATCCCATCTCACTGTTACCCCAATCCCACTCTTAGCATGGCCACATGCTGCTCCATCTCCTCTGCTCAGCGAGGGAGAGGCTGAGGCCAAGGACAAGGAGATTTATCTTCTTTTTTGTCCTCCCCAATTATGACTCCCACCACAAGGGCAGAGTCCGTTGCGAGGTGGGCAGCCAGGATGCAGGACCAGGCAAGGATGGTTCGCCAATGTATTCCGACAGAAGAGGTCGATGAGTCTTTTGAATGGATCTCAGACCCTAGCCTCACTCAGGCACGGGAGAATCTCTTCGGTAGGTAAATTTAAATACACTGGAAAACTAAAACATTAATGGGCCTGGCCATGCAAGTGTAATAGGAAAGAAATAGTGCACTGGAGAAAAATATAGACGCGCTCACAGAAAAATTGGCGTTATATGTCGGGGAAGTCTACTGTCGCCACTTTGTGACAAAAGACTCCCCGCATTATGCTTTGTTGAAGAAAAGAGTGGCCAGTAATGATGCCACACTATATTTCAAAGGATAATTCGTGGGTGCCTCGACGAGCTGGCCTGCCCAAGTTTCCATCAATGACGGTAGCACCCAGGAACAACAAATAAGCCTCGAAGTCAACTTGGAAGAGGACATGGCCTAATCTTCATCTCTATCACCGGCTCCTCTCATTTTATTCTATGGTTTTCTTTTGTCCCTATGTTATTGATATCTATATTTAATGTGTTTATGTTTCTCATCCCACAAGGGCCCTCAGTCTAAACAAGGCCAGGCAGTCCATCAAGTATGAACCTATATTGTCCCTCAAGTTTTGTAAAAAAAATTTGCCCCTCCAAAAGGTCACCATTAGGAACTATTCTAGGGTATTTTGGTCTCTGCTCTGACCTCAGTCCAGCATGTCATGTAAAAATTTATACACCAGCTTCTCCAAAAATCAAGCATGATTAGATCTTTCTTGGCTATGGGGTTGATGCATGTTGCTCGCACCAGTTATAAATGGATGTAAATACTCTCCTCTTTTGTGATAATAGAGCTATCTTATTTACAAAAAAAAAAAAAAACAAACAAACTTTGTCATAAGGCTAATAGACATCGCAACACTAAGATCGTTGAAATAAGCTTTATTATTGAATACTTTAAAATTAATTGACATTCTCACTATGTCTTCCAATGCTATTGAAATGTAAAGACAAAATTCATCCCAATTAAACATGTATATAAATAAAAGTTCAATATATCTCATATAAAATAAAAATTAACCACTTTTTAATATTTTTAAATTCCATGCATTACTCAAATTTAATGTCTCAACTTGGTAATGAAAACTACTATAAATATTTTTAATTATTAAAATGTAAATTCAAAAAAATGCATATACATTTTCTTCCACATAACTTTTTTAAATATATAGAATATGCACACTTTTCCTATGGAAGACACATTATCCTATACTCCAAAGTAGTATAAGAATGAGGGTAGTCATGGTTAGGGCATAAATAAATCTTTAGTAATGTATGACTTGATCATAGTTTTTAATTGAATTTATTCATTGTGCATGTAGTTCTTAATTGTTTGATAATTCATGTTTGTAGCAACTAGCCAGAGAAACCAGTGTTTCTTCTTCATTGACCATATTAGTATATTGCGCTGTCATGTCTCATAGTTATGTGATAATGTTAAAATTCATAAGAATGGTGGGCATACGCATTTTTTTTAAATTTTCAAAGGGAAAATTTTATATGAAGGTAACCACTAAGTAAATTGAATATAAACTAATAAAATATTATTGTATATTAATATGTAATATGCTTATTTGGAGTTAATTACATGTTCATCCTCCAATTCCTACATCACGTCTCTATTAGTTATATTTCAATCCCCTATCAATATTTCCTACTCATAGGAATTTTACAAGTTATATGTGTATGATGATCACATTACCATTAAATCATGCATGCAAATATTTTGACAATTGGTCATTGCAACCGTTAACAAAAGAATTTCATGCCCCTACTACAACATATACTTACATGACTACCATACTATTTTTTTCTAGAGTATTTTCACATGACACTTTTGTTTAACCATTCAATTGTTGATGTACCCATTGGATAAAAATGTGAAGGTGGGTTACACTTTCATGAGAAATGTGCCTGAAAATTTCACTCTCACAAAAGTTCGGCCGAACTTTTGAACTTAATTCGACTAAAAATTTTCTGTCGTTTTTCGAACTTATTCTACCGTTAACATTGACAGCGTCGATAACCAGATTTTTGTCTGGAGATAGAAAAACTGGAAAAAAAAATTGGTCGAACTTTTGCTTATAAATATATCATCCATCAGACCCTAGGAGGATTTTCAGGAATTTTAGTTCAACGTGATCGTTGTGCGACTGTTGGAGAGCTCTGGTAGGTAATGTTTTGGTGTTTCTATGTATTTTTTTTGTTTTTGGTGTTTCTGTTTACGTTTTAACCTTGTTATGTTGGCATTGATTTTGCATGCTTCCCATCACATGGTCACTGATTTTCACATGCTGATTGAAACTCCAACTCCCATGCTTAACCAAGGCTCTGATGAAGAGCTTGCTTCCTCTGATCTGCCTCTGTTTTTTTGAAATCATAGATAAAAATTTATATCCTTAACCAAGTCTTTTATGAAGAACTTTTTGCCTTTGATCTACCTCTGTATTTATGATATGCCTTTAATTTGCCTCTATTTTGTTGAAAGCACAGATCCAAGTTTATTTGGGAATCGGGTTTGATGTGGAATTTTTCTTTCAGATTTACAGTACCTTCTTCAACAATGCTAGCAGTGTTGTTCTTCTTGAATTCTAGGCATAAAAAATCACTTAGTGTAGCATCAAAATTATTATCATGATTTTGTACATCATCTACCACGTTGTCTCTTTGATCCGGTGCTCCAATGTTCTGAAGGAGCTTGATTGGATGTGTTAGCCTTTGATTCAACATTTGGGAAATCAACATATGTTTTTGAAAAATCTATACTTTAGTTGTGACCTTCATTGCTAAATCAACTTTAAAAGTTGATTATTTCCTACATTGGAATTTGAGGAATATTCATTAAAAAAAATTATGCATTTCCCTACCACGAAATTTGATCAACTGGTTGTCTCTGAGAATTTCCCTTTCAACATAGTAGGCATACATAAAAATTTAATATTTTTTTTCATTCAAGTAATCAAGATACCAAACCATGTTGCAACTCAAGAAGGTATGCTTCTCCTTCTCTTATTTTCTGTAAATCACATAAAGAATTGCCCATTTGAGATTCAGCTACAAAGGCACACATAATGCTAGTAGTCATAAATTATAGCTAGAATTATAACTAGATACTTGGCTTTTTCACTCTTCATAGTTTGATTATTGAGTCAATCCATTTGCTAGTAGCCACACTGTGCTGCCCAAATGGTTTTTCCAAAGCTTTTTTTATTGCAACATTCATACAATCTACAAAATTCCTTGCAAGATTTGGATGCTATCAAGATTGAGAGCAGCATATTCAAATGTATTGCAAAAAATATAAGACATCTAATGTTATACTATATAATCTAGACTATGCATAGACCCAAAGGAGTCCAGCCTCTTATTAAAAAAGGGAACATACGTGCAGACATGTGAATGCATCGATAACTCAAAGAACATATCCAAATTTATATCCTTAACCAAGGCACTGATGAAGAGATTTATGCCTCTGACTTGCCTCTATATTTATGATTTGCCTCTATTTTTATAAAAGCACAGATCCAAATTTATTTGGCAATTAGGTTTGATGTGGAGTTTCTCTTTCAGATTTGCAGTACCTTCTTCGACAATGCTAGCAGTGTTGTTCTTCTTGAATTATGGGCATAAAAAATCACTTAGTGTAGCAGCAGCATTATTATCATGATTTGGGACATCATCTTCCACGTTGTCTCTTTGATCTAGTGCTCCAATGTTCTGAAGGAGGTTGATTGGATTTTCGTTAAGTATTTACAATAGACCCTATCATTTTTAACAATAAGGATGCTTTCAAAATCACATGTGTCATGCTAATATCTCTTTCCTTTCTCTAAGGCAACAAGCTCTTCATCACACTTAGGAGACTCACCTGGAAAATCTTGGTGGTTCCCCCACTTCTTGTGTTCCACTTTTTATGACTGCTTCAGTAATGTCAAAAATGTTTAGTAGGTTATAATCAATAAAATAGCAGGTTTGTGTCTATCATACTAATGAAACTCAAATATATGAACTCTTAGATAGAGGAAAAAGATCGGGATATATCAGGGTAGCAAAGAAACTCTCCAGCTGTATATTATGCTTGATAAATTTTTCCATATGCAAATTTTTAAACCTAGAGTAATATTTTAAATTATATTTAAAATTAAGTAATTTTTTGCCAAGTTTTATTCAAACGGCGACTAATTTTCTACAGATTTACTAGTTGTGACCACTTCAATAAGTGATGTTTATAGTTCTGCTTATAATTGTGAGGTTATGTACAGTTTTCAACTTTGAAATTGGTTTCTTATTTTAAAGTAACAGCATAAATGTATTTTAATTTTTGAGATGAATCAAACTTTGAGAAGCTGAAAATATTTTCTGAAATTTTGTGTTTCTTTCTTTGTCTCAAATTATGACCCTTTCCCTTATTCTTCATCATCATGGATAAAAAATAAACAAAAAATATTAGATACATGTAGGTTGTGGCATCTTTCAATGCTAGATCGCAAGCCAATTCGAGAACCTGTCAGTGAAAAAAATGATAGCTCACAACCCAATCCAAGAGCCTGCTAGTAAAAAAAAAAAAAAACAGTTCTTTGATTAGTTGGGCTACCATAAAATTTCTCTATATCTAAATGAACAATTCTTTGATTAGTTGGGCTACCATAAAATTTCTATATATCTAAATGAACAGTCATTTGATTGGTTGGGATACCATAAAATTTCTCTATATCTAATTATGAAAAACATTGTTGCAATGAATATATTTATCAACATTTACCTCAACCTCTAGTTACATTTTCATTTTAGGATAAATATAAGAGATCTATTAGTAGGTAGTGAATTTATGGTCAACATTTTTTCTATATATTCCCTTGTTAGCTCAAACACCTCACCCCTTAAATACTTTCCTTCTCCAAAACCATTAGAATTACCAATTTCTAACTCCAACAACAAATTCATTACTAGTCTATAGTCATCATTGAAGAATTGATCAAAATCCAAAAATCTAGTTTCATTTCCATGTGGATCATAACTATCATAGAAGGGAGAATCCTTAAAATGAACCACCTATTATTTTGGATGACTACATGTTAGCTACCATTCAACATTTTTCTATATTTACTTGAAGATATCCCTAATCTTCTTAGTTTTCATGTCACTATTTTGTTTGGATATAAAGCATGAGAATATGGTCTAAAACAAATCTAGGTAAGTTTAAACCACACAATCACTCTACATACGAAGATGGGTTTACCACACAAGCACTCTACATATTCATTTGAAAAATGTTTAAATCCTCAATAATATAATTTCCAAAACTTTTTGATTCACTTCCTCGGCATTGCAACCACAATATTAAAAAAATATTGTGGGGTTGCACTTGTTGCAGATATGTGGAAATTATTTACTTCAAGATATCCCTCATCTTCTTGGTTTTCAGGTCACTATTTTATTTGGTTAGAAAGCATGAGAATATGATAATGGTTTTACCCACAAGAATTCTACATATTCATTTGAAATCTATGTTTATACTTTTTGATTACATGCCATGCACCTCCAAAATTAATTTTCAATTACACGTCATACACCTCATAGGTTTCCACTATCACCTCACCAACCATAATGGCTAGGATTTATTGTTACTCATTTTCATTGGCAGTGAACTATTATAAAACTTATAAAACTTTTAGCTAAATGCAAGGACGGTCCTAGTGTTTTTGGAAACCATGTACATGTCATTTCTCCCATAAACTAAGGCATTTGCAATAAATGTTTATTTAATATTTTATTGAAAAAAAAATCAGGGATAAAATATCCCACTAAGCATGGTTGGTTGAAAAATGAACATTATGCATAGATGTTTCTTGTTATCGCAATCCAGGGAAAGCAGTGATTACATATGTGCTATGTAATATTACGATGAACAAATTCCTCTAAAGGAAAATTAATATGCCTAGAAGAACAAAAAACAATGAAGCATATTATATTGCATTGATAAAAGGCTCGGGAATAGCTAGGGAGTATAGATCCAATGGAATTGTAGTTTTGACCAATTCTGAACTTGTGTGTAGCCAGATGAAAGGTGTGTACCAAGTTAAGAAGGAGAGGCTAAAACAACTGCATGGAAAAGCAAACAATATTGTTAGACAATTTAAATAATTTAGTATAAGAGATTGTGCAGATGTTGATAGGATGTAAGGTGATCTATTATATGGGGCAATTCCAATTCAAGATTTTTTTGTCAAAGAAGAATTAGTGTTAAGACGCTTCTCTCCATCAAAATTTATTTATGGAAATTGTAAGATATCTTTGATATGTGTGTTTTTTTTAGTTATAAATGTGTCATTTTTAATGACCATGCATTTTTTTCAATTATATACCAAGTGTGCTTCCACTATGTAAGCACAACTTAGTGAAATTCGTGTTTTAGAAAATTTTGTATTTAATTTTCAAAATGTGCACCCCATGTAAGCACAACTTTGTGAACTTCATGTTTTATAAAATTTTGTATTTAATTTTCAAAATGTGCACAACTTTCACAAAAAAAAAATTTTAAATAGTCAAGTGAGTTTTACACATCAATTTGTGCTTCAATTTTTGTGTTTTACATTGATGTTCAAGTTGTGCTCCAACATTTGTGTAAATTACATCAATTTTTTGAATTCTTTTGATTTTTTTTAATAGTAATTTTAACAATAATTTTAAATGCACTAGGTAAATTTTTAAACATCATATATCTACGTATTTGTCGATATCCATATATATCATGGATGATCATTTTCCACGTGATTCTTTGAGTCTTTAAACATAATTTTTGTATCTGTATATATCCATATATATCATGGAGGATGATCATTTTCCACATGATTCTTCTAGGAAAACATCAATAGGGTCCCATGGCTCTACGAGAGAGGAGGATCATGGATCAGGGGATGTCCATCGTGTTCCTGGTATCTATTTTAAATGTGCAAGTTTTTAAATGATATTCAATAATATATAATCTTATCCCCATACATACATGTATACATATGCAATTAATTTTTTATCAATTTATTGAGTTAAATTCATTTTTAGGAGTTCGTAGGAAAAGAGTATCTACTCAATCAATGGAGCTTGTCCATGGTTCACATAATCGTGATATGGTTCATGCAATCTACTCAATCATATGTGTGTATGTACATGTATGTATGTTCGAATTGATTAGAAATTCTATTTTTTTATGAAGGTTAGTTCTAGTCGCGTGAGGGTGGTGGTGGTGGTACACATTCCTCTGGTGGCCAATATATATGTAGTGGTAAATTGCGTGAGGGTGGTGGTACACATTCCCCTAGTGGCCAATCAATGGGTGGTTATTCTGGTTCTCAACCAATGGATGGTGGTCAATCAAAGGGTGGCCATGTTGGTTCTCAACCATCTCTGGGTGGGCATGATGGTGCTCAGCCATCTTGAGGGGGCCATCAATTTGAATATTATTATCATGATTATTAATTTGTTAAATTATTTATATAAAAAAATTTATGGTTAAAAAAAAAAAATTATACAAATTTGTTCACATGTTTTTTTATTTATACATAATTTTTTATATTGATGTAGAGGGTAAAAATGTTGCTCGAAAAATACATAGGCCATATCGTGTAGTTCAAGAAGAAGGTTGTACACCAACCACGAGTTATCCATCTAAAATTCCCAATTACTTACCTTGGGAAACAAACATACAACAATGCACATTACAAAAGTGAGAACATATTTATTCAAAATTGAGGAAAGATATTGCGTGTTTGAAACTCCCTGCAAAGAGTTAAGAAATCTTACAAATAGTTATGCACTCTCTAGGAACACTTGTAGATATTTACAAAAATCTTGGTCCAACCACTGATACCTTTGTAGAAGTGATCAGGAAAATAAAGGAAAGACTAATGCGTCTCGATACATAACGATGTTAAAAATAGGGTTACAAAACAAATGGAAAAATCTGTCTAATTTCAAAGAAGGGCCGAAAAGAAAGATGTTGAAGGTGAAATACTTCAAGAACCCTAATATAGCCTGCCATTTGTATGATAAGCACCTTGCAACCTATGGAAGACTACCATAGAATGACGAGGTTCCTATTTATTTTGTAAAATTATTTTATGCATAATTATTTTTGGGAATGAAACCCAATTATAATAAAATTCATTCTTATTTTTTTGGTACTGGAAAAGATCGATTATGTGACCGTAAGGGCACTAAGCATGATACTGAGTTGTCTCGCCTTGAGACACCTTTGGTAAGCTGACCTCCTCATGTGGAAAATTTGCAGACAGAGATGGATGCCACTTCTCAAATTAGTCGAGAAGCAAGGGATACCATCATAGACTATGTTTAGAATGAACTTGGTGGAATTGATATTGGTATGAATCGACAAAGATCAAGAGATAATGCACATGCTAATTTTTTGTATAATACAGATAATGAGATAGAAAATGTGAGTATGTAAGAGCTTAGAACATATGCAAATCATTGTCACAATGGTTGGTAGGACTCAATTCTTCATGAGAAAGAGGGTGTGGGATCGGTATGTCTTAATGGTTAGGGTGGATATTTTAATGTAATTTGTAATTTTCATATATATACATCTTTTTTTGTATGTGTTATTCTAACATAAATGTATCATATATTCACCATTTTCAATTTACACACATGTTGAATGAAAATTTTGATAATATCATGGTCCAAGATTCAAGTTATGTCAATCCAAATGATATTTTGGGAAATGTTAGTGTTTTTTAAGAGTTCATGATGTTAATGTACAATTATTATTATATTATTATATCGACCTATCATTATGTGTATATATTTAAAATAAATAATTATGTGTACACATGTATATAATTAAATGTTAACATATTTCTTTTCCATACGACGTTTTCACAATGGAACCACCCTCTTCTTCCATGTTAGGAGATGTGCCAAATAATCCATTGTCACAAATATTCAATTTTTCACTTATGTTTCAAGTTATAAATTCAAGTGCAAGTTTCATTAAAAAACGAGATAGATATTGAGTTATTTTACAGTTTTAAAATTTTTAATTTTAGGTTTGTGGAGATGATTTATCTTCTCCAAGGACTTTAGCGATGGATTCAACGATGGGGATAGGAACATCCAAACAATTTGAAGAAGTTGTCTAACTTTTTTTTAATATTATTGCATTAGTTTATGCATTTTTATTTGAAAAAAAAAATTAATATATATATATATGCATTTATATTTTACAGTTTATCCAAGAGGATGCATTTATGCAGGGCCAACACTGGACAATGGAGGGGTAACTACATGAGGTATTGCATGAAATTTTAAATTTTTTTTTCATTTTGTTTGTTTTATTGAAGTTCTATATTCTCATTCAATTTTAAAGCATTAAATTTTAATTTTAATACATACATATAAATTTCTTGTGTGTGTGTGTGTGTGTGTGTGTGTGTGTGTGTGTGTGTGAAATTAGGGCCAACACGGGACAATGGAGGGGGGACTACATGAGGTATCGCATGAAATTTTATTTTATTTTTTCATTTTGTTTTTGTATGAATTTCTACATTCTCTTTCAATTTTAAAACATTAAATTTTAATTTAATACATGTAGATAAATTTCTTATACATGTGTGTGTGTATATATATATATATGCAATTACACATTTTTTAGTTTCCCCATTCTTCAGATGATAGCACAAGGAGGCTACTGGAAAATACATTTCATTCAAATTCTCTATTAAATTGATGCACACAACATTTTATTTGATCTAGTATTTTTATAGTACATGTTATATTTAATTTTCTATATAACTTGATACTTGTAACACTTGATACATTGTTATATTTATTTTGATTGAATGATATAAATTTTGGACACATTTTACATTTTGGATAGTTGAACTACATTTAATTTTATTGAATGATTTTAAATTTTGGTTAGTTGTTACATTTGGCATGTGATCACATGTTGTTATAATTTTAACTTAGATGATCTTGTATTATGTTTTGTTTTTAAAACTTGTTGTTTTGCCACTTGTTATTTAAAATGAATCTAGATTGAATTTGAAAATTACAAAACGCATGTGGTACATGTTATGCATTTGAACATGTGTGAATCTTATATAATTAGATGTAAATTTATATTAAAGGTGATATTTAGGTACATTTTGCATGATCATGTGTTATTTAAAACAATCATAGATGGTTTTACATATTTAAGTTCATGAATATGTAACAATGATTGAATTACATTTGCATTTAGTTGTTACATTTTGCATAGATGATCACATGTTGTTATAATGTTAACTTAGATTCAATCTTAGATTATGTTTTGTTTTTAAAAATCAAGTTGTTTTGTCATTTGTTATTTAAAATGAATCTAGATTGAAATTGCAAATTACAAAACACATGTGGTACATGTTATGCATTTGAACATGTATGAATGTTATATAATTAGGATTTCTATTAAAAGTGATATTTAGGTACGTTTTGCATGATCATGTGTCATTTAAAACAATCATAGATGGTTTTACATATTTAAGTTCATAAATATGTAAAATTGATTGAAGTACATTTGCATACATGATCACATGTTGTTATAATGTTAACTTAGATGATCTTAGATTATGTTTTGTTTTTAAAACTCAAGTTGTTTTGTCACTTATTATTTAAAATGAATCTAGATTGAAATTTCAAATTACAAAACACATGTGGTACATGTTATGCATGTGAACATGTGTGAATGTTATATAATTAGGATTTCTATCCAAGGTGATATTTAGGTACATTTTTCATGATCAGGTGTCATTTAAAATAATCATAGATGGTTTTACATATTCAAGTTCATGAATATGTAACAATGATTGAAGCACATTTTCATTTAGTTGTTACATTTTTCATGTGATCACATGTTGTTATAATGTTAACTTAGATTATCTTAGATTATGTTTTGTTTTTAAAACTTGTTGTTTTGTTACTTGTTATTTAAAATTAATCTAGATTGAAATTGCAAATTACAAAATACATGTGGTGCATGTTATGCATTTGAACATGTGTGAACGTTATATAATTATGTGTAGATGTCTATTAAAGTTTATAGTTAAATTTTAATATAAAGTTGTAAATGAACATATGCATAAACATACAAATTATAAAACATGACCATGTATAATTTGCATGGTGTGAGTGTGGTTTGATGCTTTTAAAGGTTAAATACATATATTTAAGTTCATGAATATGTAGCAAGGAAATAAAATTTGCATCTAATTCATACATTTTTCATTTGAAGTCATTCTTATAATGTTAATATATAGTATATAGAGATACAACTAAAAACAATCATAAAATTCTAGGTGTACATAGATGTGTCTAAAGCAATCATAAAATTTTAAGATTTCATTAAAAAATATGGTATACAAAATTTTTCATTAATGTACATAGAAAGGCTACTATGGATGTCAGTTGATAGTTAAAGTTTAATATAATAAAACTAAAAATTACAAAACACGGTACACAATTTGGATTTGAATGAATATTATAATTTGCTTTAGATGTCTAAAACAATCATAACTTAAAATCGCATTATATCAAATATGCTAGATACATACATTTTGAAATAATTACATAAAATTAACTAGTTTAGGACCAAAGAATGTATGTATGTGTACATGTATAAATTACTTGTTGTGTGCATCTGCAAAAAAAATATCAATATAATCAAATCCTCAATACACTTGTACATAACAGATGATATACATATAACTTCAAGTAACTTAATACATTATTAAGAATGTACAACTTAAGAATGCACAAAAAAAGGCTAACAATTTGTACTTGAACTATAAGTTCTCAAAGATGAATCCAAGGAGAAGAAATTGTTGGGCAGTTCAATCAAAAAAATTCTAATGGAATGCCATCCTCAATGATCCGTTCATGATCATATTTTGACATTTTCCATTTCTCAACTTTCAATTTTTTCTTTGATTGAACTTCTATCAAATGTATGCACACTGCACACACCAATTGACTATATTAACAACTTATGACATCATGTTCATAGTCTTGAAAGTAAACAATAATCTGACTTTGATGAGTTTGTTGGAAAAAATAACCTTTTAGTATAATAGACCCTATTTCATATATAAACCCGTTATCAGCATAGTCCTCCAATAATTTCATCTTTCGTTCAGTGCACCACATCAAATAATACTTGACATTTTCTACATTGTTAGTAGGTGCAACAATAGCAAAAACATCTCCTACAAAAAAAAAAAAAAAAAAAAAGAACAAGTACATAAATTTAGATCGTAATAAACATGAAAATTTAACTTTAGAATTAACATGTGTACTTGATTTTATTATCTGTTTCCAGATCTCTATCATTTGAAATCATTTGAAATGTTACCTTCTCTAACAAGATTAGAAACTTGATCACCTTCAAATAATACTATAGTCTTCTCTGATTGCATCCCTTCAAAGTTTGCAACACACATTTTCCCCTTTGTATTTAGTTATGTATTTTTCCAATCTTTTACATACGTATGTTTTTCACAAACATCATTGGATTTTGTGTCGTTTATGCAAACATGATAAAAACAAGAATATTTTTTTTATCAAATGAAAACAAATTTTGGCACTCCTTTGTTTTAATTGAATGCAATTTTTAAGCCCCTTTTACTGTTTCAACGCCATTTACAATCAATCTGTCTACATCTTGAACCCTAATATGCCAAAAACACCTATATGGAAAATTCAAACAAGAATATAAATATCTTATATAAAATACAATTTATATATGATCATAGATAATCATTGTGATAAATAATGTTTAAAATTAGAAAATTAATAAAAAATAAATAATATATTAAAATTATATATATATATATATATATATATAAGTTAATTTGTATATATGTACATGTACCTTCGTACTTCCCTTGACCGGTTAGTCTCATGGCTTAGTGCAGCGATGCACCATTAAACAACTTGTTCAGCTGAGACAAGTCAGTCTGCAGATTTGTCCATTTGATAACTTTGAAGTGCTAGTTTTATACATGCCCCTACAACATCATGTTCTCTTTTTCCATGACCAATCTCAAATAAATTCCAACAATGTTTAATGTGGGTTTTCATATGAAGATGACACAACCAAAAAATGATCGTGAATATTTCAATTTACCTACGCATCCATCTGACCATATCCAATGTTCATTGAATTTTATTCCAAGACCTTTCAATGAGTCATAAATATTATCAAAAAAATGTTGTACAAAATGTGTATCATGTGTACGATCATCACTGAAATAAAAGTGATATTATTTAATAACATGTCGATTTTCACTGGTTCTTTCTATATGATCAACATTTTGTTGAGTGTGTCTATATAGAATATGGACAAGCATAGAGACTTGGTCAGAATGATATTACTCACTCAGTATTTCATTTTCTGCAACAAATGTGTAATTCTCTACAAAATAAACTATTGACAAAATTGTCCCTAGTGGATAAAATTCACTGGATTTTTTGAATATCAGGTCCTACTATCGAGCTCTATGGGATTTCTTGGTGTATTTATAAATTTGTGCCTCCAAATTTTTCAAAAACTCTATCACAAAAATTATGTCTTCTTGTAAATCAATCACGTTAGCACTTGTAGTACTACTTAAACCAATCGATGTATGAATATATTCATATCTCTTCCATTTCACTTTAATATTGGACAATAATTGATCATTTATATCAATAGGATATTTGTTGTGAAATAAAGTCAAATTTCCATAATGATCACATTTTTTACCACCAACACATTTCTTTTGGTAAAATAATTCATGGATTTCTCTTGCACATAGAATTTGGGATACGAAATCATGGATAATGGAAGGAGGAGGTGAATTTTTCCAAAATAAATTACCAAATTTAAGGAATGTTTCCTAATATAACTGAAATTCCACCTAATAATGACAACATCAAGTGTCGCGTACAGTGATAGGTTTAACATACCATGGTTTTTGTTGCAAAAAAACACTGATTGAGACATTAATTCCATGATTATCTTCTATGAACTTATTGAACAACTCTATCTGAGTGGTGTCAAAGATATGTTTTGCATGTTCTTCATACTGATTTCATGCTATTATTCATCACATCACATCCCTTTTGGTGAAACACATGAATTTTTCATCCAATATTCATATATTATTTTTTTAACATCTTCTCCAAGTCTATCTTTGTATGGTTTCCTATAAATAATTGTCCAACAAGCGAGCTCATCATTTACATAATTTGCAATCGAAATTTCCGATGTTTGTGCATTTTTTTCGTGAGGTCTCTAATGCTCATGCCATAGATTTTACCAAATGATTTTATTTAGTACTTGTTGAAACCATTGTCATTTGTATTACTCTATGTGCATCTAAATCACTTTTCTTTCTAGATCTTCCAATTGACTTTAGAGCACTATTTATATTCTGTACCACATTTTCCTTCATTTTTTTATCTTTCATTGATTTTCAAATACCCAATAAAGTCGTAGCTTCGTTTAATTTCTTTGATGTTAAGAGACTTCTCAAAATTTAGGCTTGAACTGCCACATTTTAATCTTTGAAGAACATATCAATAATGTGTTTAACACAATATCGTATGACATGGTCAGTTTTTATCTCCATATGTGTTAGTGTCAACATTTTCTAAAATTCCATCATCAATATTGATTTCATATGAGAATTAAATGTACAAAATGTGTTTAAATATTCAATAAATAATTAAATTAAAAAATAGTGTTTGCATGAAATTGAAAATTTAATAAATATGTATAATTTCAATAATACACTTTACAGATATATATACATATCTGGTGATTCAATTTCTTCACTTGAATTTCTTTCAACATTTTCAACATCTTCAATCATTGGCTCATTATCTTTTTTACTTTCTCTTTCAACATTTTCTATCTCATCATCAATGTTATGAGGAACATCTCTCTCTGTTTACATTGCAAAATATTTTTCAAAATAGTTCATCAAATAAAAATTAAGTTTCACAATACATTAGCTAAATTCTAAATATAATTTATAATATTTACATTTACATATCTGCTTCAACTTCTAGTTGAGGTTGATTTTCCCTTTCAATATTTAAGCATTCTTCTCTCCTTTTTTTGTTATATTCTCTCTCGTGTTCTCTACGAGCCTCAACGTTTCTTGTTCGATCATATTTTCTCTTTTAATTTATTTGATTTCCCATGATAATTTAGTATGGAGCTGAAAACATTTCCTTAAAAATCCCGCAAAAGAAACTCTCTATCAAAATTTAGACAAAATCTCACTTCAAAAAATCATCCCAAAATATTTAATTTCAAAAAACTCACTTTAAAAATTTTGCACAAAAGACATACTTCAACCCAAAACACTTACTTTAAAAAAAAGTCACTTTAAAAATTCTGCCAAAAATATGCCTTTTAAAAATGAAGCTGAAAATATTTCCTTCAAAGTTCTGCAAAAAAATATCACTTTAAAAATTTAGACAAAAAATCACTTTAAAAAATCATCATAAAATATTTAATTCAGCCTAAAACACTTACTCTAAAAAATGTCACTTTAAAAAATACACCAAAAAAATGTCCTTTGAAAATTCAGTTCAAAAAAATACCTTTGAAAATTTAGCCCAAAAAGTTTCCTTTAAAAATTCAGCCCAAAAAAATTCCCTTTCAAAACCCAAAAAAAAATCCTTTGCAAATTCAGTCCATATGAAGAAAAGTGCGAAAATAATGTTTCCGTTTTTTGCTATTTAAAGGTGCTTTATCGAATTTTATTCGCCCAACAGAATGTGCAATCAAACTTTTTTTGTCTTTAAAATTAACGATACGGGGCGCCGATAAAAGTTCGGTCGAACTAAAACGTCTACAACTACGATGCAACTCGGCTCTGAACACATTTCTTCAACTTTAGAATAGTTAAACTCCTTCAAATTTTATGAATTAAATTTTGGAACCAAGACTATCATTTGTAGAATTCAATCTACTTTCAGCAAATATATTTTTTATGGAATTCCATAGATATTTACTAGTTTTAATCAATTTTCTAATAAAATGGGTGCAAAAAAATTCGTAAGGTCATTATGATTTAGTAAAATAAAAATTTTGTATCTCTCAAAATAGACTGTAAAAAAAAATCAAAAATTTATGGTGCATTACATTGGTTCGCCGTCTATAATAGGTAGTTTTTAGATTTTTATTTTGTAACTAATATGTTGAGAAACTTGACGCCGACCGAAACATATTCAAAATATGTAGTTTTTTCATATTGGTTCAGTTCAAAAAATTCTAGTAATTATGATATGCATCAGTTGGTTTCGTAAATATAACAATACCAAAGTAGAATCTGTCTAGATTGTTGCAACACATTTTTTCTCAAAAACACAAAGTTATCAAAGAATAAACCAACGCTACTCAACATGACTTTTCTATGAATCCTTTGATTGTTAAAGAACACACACTCGAATAATTTTTAAGTTGACATATCAAATGTGAATAAAAAAATCCAAAAACTAAGTAATAGAAAGTTAATAAAAAATTTTATAAGTTTTATTTTTATCGTAAAATCAAATTCTAAACAAAAAAAAATTTGCTTGTAGAATATTGAAGAACTTCTAAAAATTATATTGTTTTTTTTAAGGGCAAAAAGTGTAACCCAACTTCACATTTTCTTATGTTTTGTTTAACTTGTTGTTTTGTCACTTATTATGCATTTGAACATGAGTCTTATAATTAGATGTAGATGTCTATTAAAGATGATATTTAGGTAAATTTTGCATGATCGTGTCATAAAACAATCATAGATGGTTTTACATATTTAAGTTCATGAATATGTAGCAATGATTCAAGTACATTTGTATTTAGTTGGTACATTTTGCATATGATCATGTTGTTATAATGTTAGTAGATGATTCTTATGTTTTGTTTAACTTCTTGTTTTGTCACTTGTTATTTAAAATGAATCTAAATTGAAATTGCGAATTACAAAACAAATGTGGTACATTATTCATTTGAACATGAATCTTATAATTTGGTGTAGAAGTCTATTAAATGTGATCGCTAACTTTTAATATATAGTTGTAAATGAACATGCATAAACATACTATAAAATTGCAGTATAGAACATTACCATACAACTTGCATGATGTGAATGTGGTTTGATGCATTTAAAGGTTAAATGCATATTTAAATTCATGAATATGTATAAATGAAAGTAAATTTGCATTTAATTTGTACATTTTTCATTTGAAACCATTCTTATAATGTTAATATCAAGTACATATATGTCTAAAAACAATCACAAAATTTTAGGTTCATATATCTCTAAAACAATCATAAAATTTTAAAATTGCATTAAAAAATATCGTATACTACATTTTGCATTAATGTACATAGAAAGGCTACTATGGATGTCATTTGATAGTTAACTTTTAATATAAAGTTCTTTGAATATACACAAACAAGTACTAGATAAAATTTCATTATAAAAAATGGCCCACAATTTGCATTCAATGTATGGTTTGATGCTTTTAAAGGTTTCACATATTTCAGTTCATGAATATGTAAAATGAAAGTAAATTTTCATTTAATTTGTTTTCATTTATTTGGTACATTTTTCATTCAATCATTAGATTATAATTTGTCCAGTATACATGATTCTTAGGTTTTGTTTAAATTTTTGTCAATTTATTTAAAATTTGAATCTAGTAAAACTAGAAATTGCAAAACATGTTACACATTTTGCATTTTGAATGAATCTTATAATTTGTTGTAGATGTTTAAAATAATCATAACCTAAAATTTCATTATCAAATATGTTAGATACATACATTTTGCATTCATGACATAAAATTAACTATTTTTTATTAAAAATTGCATTCATGTATGAAATCGTTTAAGAACAGAGAATGTATGTATGTATATAACTTACTTCTTAAGTGCATGAAAACATAATATCAATAGAATCAATTCCTCAATACACTTGTACATAATAGGAAATATACATATAACATTGTATCTCAATATATTATTAAGAATGTACAACTTAAGAGTGCAAAAAAATAAAGGCTAACAATTTGTACTAGAACAAGTTATCAAAGATGAATCCGAGGAGAAGAAATTGTTGGGAAGTTCAATTAATAAAATTCTAATGGAATTCCATCCTCAATTATCCGTTCATAGTTAGCTTTTGATATTTTCCATTTCTTAAATTTCATTATTTTCTTTGAGTTAACTTCTATCAATTTTATGTGTGTTGCACACACCAAGTGACTATATTGACAACTTATGACATCAGGTTGATAGTCTTGAAAGTAAAAAATACTCTCACTTTGATGATTTTTTTGGAAAAAATAACATTTCAATATAATAGAACCTCTTTCGTATATAAACCCTTTATCATCATAGTATTCCAATAATTTCATCTTTCATTCAGCACACCACATCAAATAATACTTGACATTTTCTAGGTTCTTAGTAGGTGCAACTACAACAAAAACATCTCCTGCGCAATAAAACAAGTGTAAATTCATATCATAATTAACATGAGAAATAAATTTAAAATTATCATAGACTTGATTTTATTATCTATTTCTAGATCTCTATCATTTGAAAGCAATAGAAATGTTATCTTCTCTAACAAGATCAGAAACTCGGTCACCTTCAAATGATACTATAGTCTCATCTGATTCCATCTCTTCGAAGTTTAAAACTGAAATTTTCCCTTTTGTATTTAGTTATGTAAGTTTCCAAACTTTTACATACATATTGTTTTCACGAACATCATTGGATTGTGTGTCCTCTATGCAAACATGAAAAAAACAAGAATATTTTCTTTTATCAAATGCAAACACATTTTGGTACTCCTTTGTTTTAATTGAATGAAATTTTTGAGTCCATTTTACTATTTCAACATCATTTGCAATCGATCTATCTATATCTTGGACTTCAAAATACCAAAAAACCTATATGAAAAATTCAAACAAGAATATAAATATGTTATCTAAAATACAATTTATATATGATCAAAGATAATAATTGTGTTAAATAATGTTTAAAATTAGAAAATTAATAAAAAATAGATAATATATTAAAGTTATATACATATACAATTTAATTTGTATATATGTACATGGACCTTCGTACTTCCCTTGATGAATTGGTCTCATGGCTTAGTGCAGTGATGCGCCATTGAACAACTTTTCAGCTAAGGCAAGTCAGTCTGCGGAGTGGTCCATTTGATATCTTCGAAGTGCTTGCTTTATACATGCCCTTGCACCGTCATGTTCTCATTTTCCATGACCAGTCTCAAAGAAATTCCAATAATGTTTAATGTGGGTTTTCATATGAAGACGACACAACCAAAAGAATGATCTTGAAGATTTGAATTTACGTGTGCATCCATCTAACCATATCCAATGTTCATTGAATTTTATTCCACGACCTCTCAATGAGTCATCAATATTATCAAAACAATGTTGTACAAAATTTGTATCATGTGTACGATTATCACTGATATGAAAGTGATATTTTTCAATAACATATCGATTTTAACTGGTGCTTTCTATATGATCAACATTTTGTTGAGCGTGTCTATATAGAATATGGAAAATCATAGAGACTTGGTCAAAATGATAATATTCACTCGGTATTTCATTTTGTGCAACAAATATGTAATTCTCTGCCAAATCAAATATTGATTAAATGGTCCCTGGTGGAAAATTTTCATGGGATTTTTTGAATTGCAATTTTTTCCATCAAGATGGGAATTTTTGGTGTATTTATAAATTTCTTCCTCAAAATTCTTCAAAAAATCTATCACAAAAATATCTTCTTCTTGTAAATCAATAATTTTAGTACTTGTAGTAATACTTGAGCCAATCTATGTATGAATATATTCATATCTCTTCCATTTCACTTTTATGTTGGACAATTATTGATTATTTATACAAATAGGATATGTTTTTTGAAATAAAGTCAAATTTCCACAATGATCACATTTTTTACCACCAACATATTTCTTTTGGTAAAATAATTCATGAATTTCTAGTACACATATAATTTTCTATATGAAATCATGGACAGTGGAAAGAGGAGGTGAATTTTTTCAAAATGTTTTGCCAAAATTAAGGAATATGTCATAATATAACTGAAATTTCAGATGATAACGACAACAAAAAGTCTCACATGCAGTGATAGGTTTAACATACCATGGTTTTTGTTGCACAAAAGCACTTATTGAGACATTAATTCAATGATTATCTTCTATGAAATTATTGAAAAACTCTATATGAGTGGTGTCCAATATAGGTTTTGCATATTCTTCGTATTGATTTTGTGTTATTCTTTGTTGCATCACATCTCTTGCTTTTGGTGAAACATGTGAATTTTTCACCCAATATTCATATATTATTTTCTTAACATCTTCTCCAAGGCTATCTTTGTATGGTTACCTACAAATAACTATCCAACAAGCAAGCTCATAATTTACATCTATTTGCAATCGAAATTTCCAATGTTTGTGCAATGTTTTTCGTGAGGTCCCTAATGCTTGTGCCATAGATTTTAACAAATGATTTTCTTTAGTACTTGATGAAACCACTGTCATTTGTATTATTCTACGTGCATCTAAATCACTTTTCTTTCTAGATCTTCCAATTGAATTTAGAGAACTATTTCTATTTTGTACCACATTTTCCTTCATTTTTTTTATCTTTCATTGATTTTTCGAACACTCAATAGAGTCATAGCTTCATTTAATTTCTTTGATGTTAAGATAATTCTCAAAATTTGGGCTTGAACTGCGACATTTTCATCTTTGAAGAACATATCAATAATGCACTTAACACGATGTCGCATACCATGGTCAGTTTTTTTTATCTCCATATGTGTCAGTTTCAACATTTTCTGACATCTCATCATCGATATTGATTTCAGTTGTACATATGAGAATTAAATGTACAAAATGGGTACGAATATTCAATAAATAATTAAATTAAAAAATAGAGTTTGAATGAAAATGAAATTAATAAATATGTATAATTTCAATAATACACATAACATGTATATACGTACCTGGTGATTCAATTTCATCACTTGAATTTCTTTCAAAATCTTCAATAACATCTTCAATCATTGGTTTATTGTATTTTTCACTTTTTCTTTCAACATTTTCAATCTCATCGTCAATGTTATGAGGAATATCTCTCTCTGTTTACATTGCAAAATATTTTTCAAATTATTTCATCAAATAAAAATTAAGTTTCACAATACACTAGTTAAATTTTAAATATAATTTATAGTATTTATATTTACATGTCTGCTTCAACTTCTAGTTGAGTCTGGTTTTCCCTTTCAATATTTTCAGAGCGTTATTTTTTCATTTTTTTTTAATATTCTCTCATGTATTCTCTACGGGCCTTAATGTTTCTTCTTCGATCATATTTTCTCTTACAATTTCTTTGATTTCCCATGATAATTTAGTCTATGTATAATTTTAAAATCTAAACCAAAAAAGTCAATTTCAATTCCTGCAGAAACAACTCACTTTAAAAATTTAGTTAAAAGCTCACATTAAACATTCATCACAAAAGACTTAATTTCAAAAAAACTCAGTTTAAAAATTCAACACAAAAGAGTTACTTCAGCCCAAAACACTTACTTTCAAAAAAGTCGCTTTAAAAAGTCCGCCAAAAAAATGTCTTTTAAAAATGAAGCTCAAAACATTTCCTTCAAAATTCTGCAAAAAAAACTCACTTTCAAAATTTAGACAAAAACTCAGTTTTAAAAATTCATCACAAAAGACTTAATTTCAAAAGAACTCACTTTAAAAATTCAGCATAAAAGACTTGCTTCGGCCCAAAATACTTACTTTCAAAAAATTCACTTTAAAAAGTCTGCTAAAAAAATTTCTTTTAAAAATGAAGCTCAAAATATTTCCTTTAAAAATTCACCCAAGAGACTTACTTTAGCCTAAAACACTTACTTTCAAAAAAAATCACTTTAAAAAGTCTACCAAAAAAATGTAGTTTAAAAATGAAGCTCAAAAAATTTCCTTTAAAAATTCAGCCCAAAAGATTTAGTTGTAAAATTCAAGCCAAATGAAAAAAATGTGAGAAAATAATGTATCGGTTTCATTTATTTATAGAGTTTGGCGAATTTTTTTTTAGTGGCTTCATCCTTTTTTTGCGGCCGACTGAATGAGCAACCAAAATTTCAACCGAAATTTTATGCCATTTATATTAACAGCACGTGACACTGAAAAAAGTTCGACCGAATTAAAACATTTGTAACTATGCAACAGCGTGGCTATGATCACCTTTCTACAACTTCATAATTGTTCAATTCCATCAAATTTGATGACTTAACTGTCGGAACCAATACTAGCATTTGCAGAATTGAATCTACTCTTAGCATATATAAATTTTATGGAATTTCATAGATATTTACTAATTTTAATTAATTTTCTAATAAAATGGATGAAAAACAAATTATGGTTCATTACATTGGTTCGTCGTCTGTAATGGGTAGTTTTTAGATTTTTAGTTTATAACTAACATGTTGAGAAACTTGACGCTGAACTAAACATATTCAAAATCTGTAGTTTTTACTGTAGAAATTTGAATAACTGATATATTATTCACCAGGATTCTCCTGATCACACACTATTTTAGCTTCATGCATAATACAGAATCTCTTCTACCATTGATCATTACATGTGGAAATAAAATCAATTGCATGCACACATTAAAACCATAAACAATCACACATATGATCATAGTATTTCATGGGAAAGCTTAACGCTGAAAACTCCCAACTATCTATATATTATATGTCATGGAGATCATGTAACAATCATAGTACAAAGCTCCTCACAATCTCTCAGCACCACCTCAAATTGCTACACACTATCAAGCTAGATCTAGCAAAACACATGCTCCAATATTTTTCCACTTGATAGCCAGCCTCTATTTCATAATAAATGCTATGGGATGGCTCATTAAATAACATAAACCACTTGGCTTGTACTGCGCATTTCTCATGGGCTTCTCCAATCACTGTGTTGCAAATAGCAACTGTATAGTCACAATTGATAGTTAACTTGCTCTTTCACCTATTTTTGCACTGGTCTCCACTGAAACTGTCCATGCATTGAAGTTAACTGATGCATTCTTTAGTTGATTAATGAGTTTATAATTAGTGAATTAATTAATAATTAATTCACACCACTCTCACTAATTGTATCAATTAGTTAAACTGGATACAAATAGCTCAACTATGTTTAGATTAGTTAAACCGAACACAACTCCATTAACTTCCTCAATCAACTCCACCAAACTCTGTCACATGAGTTCTAACTGAAGTATCCATGCAATAGCTCCACATAACCCTTAGGAATAGCGCAATTCCTTCTGTCAGCTCCTGTGCCACATCTGTGCACTTAATTGAAGTGCTCCAAGAGAATAAGATAATGTTTAGAGTCCAAATATTATTAAGAGCTAATAATATTCGACATATCTATTTTTAGACTGGCAATCTAAAAATAGATTCTGCCTAATATGTCTAAAAATAGAAGTCCATCTATTTTTTCCGACTTGACCAACCATCCACAAATAGCATCCTGCAACTCATAGAACATGATCCATATGTCTAAAAATAGACATAGTCTAAAAATAGACTTTGCGCCAAAAATAGCCTGCGGGCCCACTTAGTGAAGGCGACTTCTTTCCACTAAGCTCTTCATCTTGTTACAATCTCAACATTTACATATTGGTTTAGTTCAAAAAAAAAATAGTAATTATGATATGCATCCATTGGTTTTGTAAATATAACGATATCGAAGTAGAGTGTGTCTGGATTGTTGCAAAAAATTATTTTTTTCAAAAACAATAAGTTAACAAAGAATACACTAGTGCTAAAAAACATGATTTTTTATGAACTCCTTGATTGTTAAAAATCACACACTCAAAGAATTGCTAAGTTGACATATCAAATGTGAATAAAAAAAATTCCAAAAAATAAGTAATAGAAAGCTAATAAAATTTCGACAAGTTTTCCTTTTATTGTAAAATGAAATTCTAAATAGAAAAATTGCTTTGTCTTGTTGAAAGTTGAAGAAGTTCTAATAATGATATTTTTTTCTCAAAAAAAGAAAAAAAGTGTAACCCAACTTCACATTTTTCATGTCTGAGTTGTTGAAACAAGATTAAAGAGTTATGTACACATGTATCCCAAAAATTTTCTTATGTAACATATCTTAGAGAAGTATGTTTAAATTAAATATCATATAGTTAAGGGATAAGATTCTCTAGACATGTTTTTGTAATCTTACAAGAGTGAGTGCAAGTGCAAGTATAATGGAGGTATACTCCGATAAAAAGGAGAAAAGTTGTGCATTGGAAAAATTATATGTATTTATATAGATCAAATCTATTGGATATTTAATGAGTTTAGTATATACATATACACCTATAAAATATTCACTGGAAATTAATTATATAAATTTTGTGTACACTCTCTTTGTTCTACTGAGATAGATAACTAAGAATAATATTATCTAATAAATGTTGCAAACTATCAGTTATAATACACTATAAAGTGAAAGGAAAATTAAGAGTTCCTAATACAGGCTATAAGAGTTACCTTCATATTGACAGAGTCTTATTTTAAATTCTAAATCAATTGCTACAGTACATTCTTAAATAATATTCTAAGTAGAATATCTTGCTAGTAAAGGTTTATCTTAGAAATATTTTGGTAAATATCCTTAACAATTCTATTAAGCCAATAAACCTTTGGAAAAGGAAATATGGAGTAATAAATGTATTCCAACTAACTCCATAAATTAACCTATCTGTTTAAGAGTATAGTTAATGAAGGGAGTTAACCAATTAAAAGGTGTAGTTAGATATTTATGTGATAATTCTTTATTGAACAGACTTACATAAATATTAATAAGTAAAAAAATATGGCCATAATAGTCTACTGATCTCTAGGAGTATGAGTAATTATTAACAAATGTGCTTAAGCGTTGCAACTACATAAAAGTAACATAATTGTGGAAGCAATTAGGACCAAGTCCTACAACCATCCTTATATTACTATATTAGAACATTAGCATTAAACTCAAGTACACCCAGATAAATATACAAATGGATCTGTTTGGTCTAATTTTATAAAGGTCTTGGTTTGGGTTTAAAGACTTTTCTTGGAGATTTGGGTTTAAGGACATTTCTTAGAGGCGGTCTGATTTTGCAAAGAATTGTTTTGGGTTTAAGGACTTTTCTTGGAAGACATTTGTTGGAGGTGGTCTGATTTTGCAAAGAATTGTTTTGGATTTAAGAAATTTTCTTGGACGTACATTCAAAGGAAATTTCTTGGAGGTATGTGATACATTTTTTAGATGTTTTTTGTTCTTCATTTTTTTTTTAAGTATAGATTTGGGCTTAATTTCGAATTTTTAGAGTATGTGTTTTGAGTTCAAGTAGATCTTTTGAGCTTCGTTTCATTTTTATAAGACATTTTTTTCTTGGATTTTTTAAAGTAAGTGTTTTGGATTGGAGTATGTATTTTTTGAAAAAAATTTAAAATAAGTTTTTTTTAAATTAAATCTTTTGTGATGCTTTTTTTAATTGAGTTATTGTCTAAATTTTTGAAGGAAAATTTTTGAACTTCATACTCTATTATCATGGGAAATCGAAGGAATTGTGCGAGAAAATATGATCGAAAAAGAGACCCTGAGGAACGTAGAGAAGAGACGAGACAATCTCGCAAAAGAAAGATAGAAGCACTCTCAAATATTGAAGGGGGAAATCAACCTCAACTAGAAATTGAAGTAGGTATGTAAATGTAAATATTATGATCTATCGATATATTTAAAATTTTCCTAGTGTAAAATGTGAAGCTTAAATTTTATTTGATGAACTAATTCAAGAAAAATATTTTGCAATGTAAACAGAGAGAAATATTCCTCAAAACATTGATGATGAAATACAAAATTTTGAAAGAGAAAGTGAAAGAGATATTGAACCAATGATGGTGATAATATTGAAAGAAATTCAAGTGAAGAAATTGAATCACAAGGTATGTATATATATATATATATATATATATATATATATATTGAACACATGCACGTATTATTGAAATTATACATATGTTTATTAATTTAGTTATTTATTGAATATGTAAACTTGTTATGTATTATTTATTCGAATATGTACAGATGAAATCAGTGTCGATGATGAGATGTTAGAAAATGTTGACACTCACATATATGGAGATAAAAAACCTGACCATTATATACGATATCGTGTTAACCGCATTTTTGAAACGTATTTCATAAAGGAGCAGGGAACAGTTCAAGCTCAAATGTTGAAAGGTCTCCTATCATTAAGGAAATTAAAACGAGCTACAACACTACTGGGTATTTGAAAATCAACCAAAAATTTAAAAAAAAAAATGAAAGAAAATTTGATACAAAATATTAGTGTTATAAATTCAATTAGGAGATCTAGATAGAAAAATGTTTCAATTGTACGTAGAGGGATACATATGGCAGTGGTTTCATCAAGTACTAAAGAGAATCGTTTGGTAACATCTATGGCATGAGCATTAGGAACATCGCAAAAAAATTTGCACAAACATCGGAAATTTCGGCTGCAAATAGATGTAAATGATGAACTTGCTTGTTGGAGAGCTATTTGTAGGTAACCATACAAAGATAGACTTGGAGAAAATGTTAAAAAAATAATATATGAATATTGGAAAAACAATTCGCGTGTTTCGCCAACTGCAAAGCATGTGATGCGAAGAAGAATAGCACGAAATCAGTACAAAGAACATGAAAAATATTTCTTGGAAACCACTCAGATAGAGTTATTCAACAAGTTCAAAGAAGAGAATCATAAAATTCATGTTTCAATCAGTGCTTTTGTTCAACAAAAACCATGGTATGTAAAAACTATCACCGTACGTGACACTTGTTGTTTCCGTTATCATATGGAATTTGAGTTATATTATGACATATTCCTTGATTTTGGTAGAACATTATGGAAAGATTCACCTCATCCTTCCACTATCCGTGATTTCATATCTTAAATTCTATGTGAAAGAGAAAGCGATGAACTATTTTAAAAAAATAAATGTGTTGGTGGTAAAAAATGCGATGATTGTGGAAATTTGACTAAATTTCAAAACAAATATCGTACTGATATAAATAATAAATTATTGTCCAACATGAAAGTGAAATGGAAGAGATATGAATATATCCATACATCCATTGAAGGTGAAAATAGTGTTAAAAGAATCGAATTACGAGAAAACGAAATTTTTGTGATAGACTTTTGAAAAAGTTTGAGGCAGAGATTTACAAATACACCAAGCATTTCCATAGAGCTTACTCTATCTAGAGTAGAAGTGGAATACATCTAGTAGTTACTTCTTTTTTAGTGTTTTGGATGAAATGGGCTCTATAATATATTAAGGTAAATTTCTTTTTGAGTGAGTAGAAGTGGAATGTACATAGTAGTTACTTCTTTTTTAGTGTTTTGGATGAAATGTGCTCTACAAGATATTGAGGTAAATTTCTTTTTGAGCGAGTAGAAGTGGAATGTACATAGTAGTTACTTATTTTTGAGTGTTTTGGATGAAATGGGCTCTACAAGATATTAAGGTAAATTTCTTTTTGAGTGTTTTGGATGAAATGGGCTCTACAAGATATTAAGGTAAGGTAAATTTCTTTTTGAGTGTTTTGGATGAAATGAGATCTACAAGATATTAAGGTAAATCTATATATCTGTTAAGTGTTTCAATAGAAGTGTAATAATAATCTCAAAAATAAAATATTCTACTTCCTTCAATCACTATTTACATATCATCATAAAGTACCACTTCCTCACACAAGAAGTCTTTGAGAAAATTGTGAAGATGGAATACATACCCACAAAGCCTCTTGTTAGAGAAGCATTTGAATATATGTGAGAAACAAATTAGGAATAGTTCTTGTAAATTATCTTGTTAGAGAACCATTTGAACATGTGAGAAACAAATTAGGGATAGTTGTTGTAAATTATTGTCACTTATTTGACTTCAAAATAAAAGCCTGTGAAATTGAGTGCAATATCTATGTGTGAGAGTACACAATATCCAAGGGGGAGAATACAATATATTTGACTTCAAAAGAAGAGCCTATGAAATTGAGTGCAATATCTATGTGGGAGAGTACATAATATATAAGGGGGAGAATAGATATAAGGAATGAATAAAAAGAGTAATAGTGCAATATCTATATGGGAGAATACATAATATATAAGGGGGAGAATAGATATAAGGAAGGAATAAAAAGAGTAACAGAAAGCATATGATTGTGTCAATAATTTGAAGTTGTCAAGAAAGATAACAAAGGACCATCAAAATTTAGTGCAATATCTATATGATCAAGTGTTAATAGTTTTAATTAGTCAAGAAAAATAACAAAGGACCATCAAAATTGAGTGTAATATCTATATGATATCTATATGATCAAGTGTCAATAATTTGAAGTAAAGAAAGATAACAAAGGACCATCAAAATTGAGTGCAATATCTATGTGGGAGAGCACACAATATCTAAGGGGGGGGAATACAATATAAGGAAGGAATAAAAAGAGTAACAAGAAGCATATGATTGTGTCAATAATTTGAAGTAGTCAAGAAAGATAAGGACCATCATCAAATTCAAATTGAAAGATCAAGTAGTCTTCTTCATGAAGAAGAAGCGTTAACTAGGTTCATCATTTGAAAAAATTTATGAATAATGTGGAATGAATCATTGTACATTATGATAAATCTTGTATTTAAATGACATTTGATCTATGAATAAAAAAGAAAATGGGATCATATCTTAATATATATATATGTGTGTGTGTAAGAGAGAAATAAAAAGCAAAGGTAATTCCTCCAAGCCTAAAGGAGCATGTCCTAATACATTAAATTATGTTTGGTTTCTAGAAGCATTAATCATGAAGAGTCATGAGATCCACATTTCGACCATACTATTTACAAGTTAAAGGAGCATGTCCTAATACATTATTATGTTTGGTTTCTAAAAGCATTAATCATGACTTTTCTTTGAGATCCACATTTCCATCATACTATTTGCAAGTTCACATTTCCATCATGCTATTTACAAGTTCTATATGAAGATATGTCGTCTAATAACTAATTAGAAATTTGTGATGTCCTAATACATTATTATGTTTGGTTTCCATCATACTATTTGCAGAATAGTATGAAGATGTGTAGTCTAATAACTATACAGTCTAGCCCATATAACATATAACAGCGTTTGACAGTATGAGCATAGAGTCAAAAAACAAAGATGCCTCCCAGCAGAGTTCCACCTGTTCATCAAGGTAAGCAACATAATATCGGAAGTGAAACAGTGACACCACTGAACATATGTGAATTAGAATGATTTCAACTCTTTTTTAAAAGGAGAAAAAACCCTGTTTCATATATTGATAACATTTCATATACAAAAGCCTCTTGATATACCCATAATAGGTTATCAAGTATAAAAGATCAGATTCTGTCTCATACAGAAATACATTATAGCAGTATAAAAGACAATATGTAGTCACATATAAAAGACAATATGTAGTCACATTACAGAAATACATTACATGTGAATTTAGAATGATTTAAACTCTTTTTTCAAAGGAGAAAAAACCCTGTTTCATATATTGATAATATTTCATATACAAAATTCTCTTGATATACCCATAACAGGTTATCAAGTATAAAAGATCATATTATGTCTCATACAGAAATACATTACAGCAGTATAAAAGACAATATGTAGTCACATTATAGTAGTAGATCATTCTAGTTCAATCATTCCAGTGTTGAGGAATCGAGAGAAGGCTTTGTAATGGCATAAGCTTAACAGTGGTGGTAAACTTCCATGCACAAGGCAAGAATCAGCTAGAGTGGATGAAATTGATGGATCCACAGGAACAGTAACAACTGCAGCAACCGAATGCATATCATACTTGTTGTGTAACCAGCTCCAAAAAGAGAAGAAAAGAGATATCCACGCCTTAGAAATAAGCCACTTCGAGGGGGTAACCTCCAATACATTACATAAATGAATAATTCTTGGATGATACAATTCACAAAACCTCCTTTCTATATATAGGAGTCCATGGAGCCATAATGTAATCCTAGTGGGCCACAATGTAATCCTAGCCGACCTAACAATAATTTAAGGGCACAATAATAACAAAATGGGGGTTACAAGGGTACAATAATAACAATAAGGGGGTTACACTAATAACAATAAGGGACTATACTAGTAATATAGGGACCTAACATGCCCCTCTCCTTCAAAAAGTGTTGTCCTCAACGCTTGAGTAGCTCTGGGTGCTTCTGTATAAAATTATCATCCTCCCATGTAGAATCTTCAGTGGGTAAGTTCTTCCACTTGATGAGATACTCTGAAATTGATCGATTCCGTAGTTGTCGAGTTCTTTTTTCCATGACTGCTTCAGGTTCCAATATGATTTTTCCTTCCCCATCAAGTTCTGGCAATACTGTTTGAACTGGAAGATTTTCACCTATAACCTTCTTTAAGCATGAAACATGGAAAACTGGATGTACTCGCGAAGAAGCAGGAAGCTCCAATTTGTATGCCATAGTACCAATCTTTTGCAACACCTCGTAAGGACCATAGTACTTTGGCGATAATTTATTATCCTTCTTAGCTTGCTTGAGGGACATTTGTTTGTATGGTTGTAGCCGTAAAAATACCCAATCTCCTACATCAAAACTTCTCTCGCTGCGATGTTGATCTGCCTGTTGTTTCATTTGATTTTGTGCCAAATTCAGGTTATCCTTTAAGAGTTGGAGAACTTCTTGCCGATGCTCGATGTGATCTTCCACTGCTTGAACCTTCGAATTTTCCCTTAAAGATGATGTGATGGATGGTGGATGATATCCATAAAGTGCCATAAATGGGGTCATTTTGCTGCAGTATGGAAGGAAGTGTTATACCACCATTCAGCAAGAGGTAACCACTTGACCCATTGTGTTTGTTTATCAGATACAAAACAACGAAGATATCCTTCCAAACATTTATTTACTATCTCAGCTTGACCATCAGATTGAGGATGATAAGATGAGCTATGAGCTAATTGAGTACCCAAACAAGAAAATAACTCTGTCCAAAAATTTCCAGTAAAAATGGGATCTCTGTCGCTCACAATAACCCTTGGGCTTCCATGTAGCTTTTGAATTTTATCCATAAATGTAGTAGCAACTGTACTTGCTTTAAATGGATGAGATAATGCACAAAAGTGTGCATACTTGGTAAGTCTATCAACTACCACCATGATGACACTTTTTCCTTCGGACTTAGGTAAACCCATGATAAAATCCATTGAAATATCCTCCCAACGTTGACTTGGAATGGATAAAGGTTGTAGAAGACCTGGGGTCTTAATTGTCTCAAATTTATTCTGCTGGAAAACCAAACATTCCGCCACAAACTTTTGAATATCAGATTTAAGGCCATCCCAAAAAAATTCTTTCTTCACCCTGTGGTAAGTTTTTAAAAATCCTGAGTGTCCTCCTAAAGGAGAAGTGTGCAATTCCAGAAGAATCTTTTGTTTTAGTTTGGAATTCTTACAAAGATATAAGCGATCTTTGTACCATAAGGAATCATTTTTCCAACTAAATGTATCAGATGTACTAGGATCTTGTTGCAAATTTTGAATGAGTGTCCATACTTCTTCATCATTCTTCCATTCATCTCTTGCTTCGGTTATCCAATCTGGTTGGATAATAGAAATGGCACAAAGCAATGCTTCCACCTCTTCATTCTTTCTTGAGAGTGCATCCGCAACAACATTAAGCTTTCTTTTTTTGTAGATTATTTCAAAGTCATAACCCAACATCTTTGTGACCCATTTTTGCTGCTCTTCTGACGATAGTCTTTGTTCCAAAAAGTGTTTAAGACTATCATGATCAGCTTTTACCTTGAAGTGTCTTCCCATTAGGTAAGTTCGCCATTTCTTTAGTGCATGCAGTATTGCTAACATTTCCTTCTCATAAATAGGTTTCTGTAAATACTTTCCTTTGATTGGACGACTTTCAAAAGCAATGGGTCTTCCTTCTTGCATTAAAATCGCACCAATTCCATTTCCTGAGGCATCACATTCCACAATAAAGGTTTTCGTGAAGTCTGGCGTAGCTAAGACCGGTGCTAGGCACATTGCCTCTTTAAGACGTTCAAAGGCCTTAGTTGCTTCAGGAGTCCATGAAAATGCATCTTTCTTCAATAATGCTGTTAGAGGTGCTGCTATTCTCCCATAATTCTTAACAAACTTGCAATAATACCCTGTTAACCCGAGAAATCCTCGCAACTGCTTTATGGTTGTGGGGACTTTCCATTCCTTAATGGCTTTAATTTTGTTAGGGTCTACTTTAACACCTTCGTGAGATACAATATGACCCAGATATTCCACCTCTTGTACTCCAAAGAAACATTTGGATTTTTTTGCATATAATTGTTTCTCCTGCAATAGTTTGAGCACCCCGTCAACATGTTCAACATGATCCTTCCAAGACCTGCTGTAGATTAGTATATCATCAAAAAATACTAGCACAAATTTTCTAAGGAAGGGCTTGAAAATGGAATTCATCAACCCTTGAAATGTAGAAGGTGCATTGGTAAGGCCAAAAGGCATGACCAAAAATTCATAATGACCCTCATGAGTTCGAAATGCTATTTTTGGAATATCTTCAGCCTTCATTCTAATTTGATGATATCCTTAACGAAGATCCAACTTGGTAAAATAAATTTCTCCATGTAATTCATCCAATAATTCATCAATCACAGGAATGGGAAATTTGTCTTTAATGGTGAGCTTATTGAGCTCCCTATAATCCGGACACATTCGCCATGATCCATCCTTCATGTGTACCAATACTACAGGAGCAGAGAAAGAACTTTGACTAGGTTGAATTATACCCGCCTCTAACATTTCTGCAATCATACGTTCAATTTCGCTCTTTGGAAGTAAGGATATCTATAAGGCCTGATGTTTGGAGGAACACTTCCTGGAATCAAATGAATAGCATGATCATGATCACGAATAGGTGGGAGTCCTTTGGGAGTTTCAAACACCTTGGAATGATTGTCCAAGACTTGTTGGAGATCCACAGAAATAGATGATTTTGATGTTGGAACTTCTAGTGAGCATAATTGTGCAATTACGCCTCGTTGTTCTTTCTTTAGAAGCTTTGTCATGACATTAGAGCTTATTATCTTTCTCGGCTTCCTCGCAATACCCCGTAATTCGACTTCCTTTCCTTCTGAAAAAAATTTCAAGAAAAGTTCTTGAAAATTAAAAGCTACCATCCCCAAAGATTGTAACCATTGTACTCCTAGTACAACATCAGCACCTCCCATAGGAATGGCAAGCATTGGACTAGTCAATACATATTCCCCCATGGTTAGTTTGATATTATGGCATTTTCTAGAGCAATTTATAGTTCCTCCATTTGCAACCATCACTTGACATTCTGGTGCTGGGTATAGGAAACAATTCAATTCCTTGGCTACCTTACAATGAATAAAATTATGGGTACTACCCTAATCAATCAACACTATTACCTTTTTCTTCTTGATATGTCCTTCTATCTTGAGAGTTTGAGGAGTGGTAATTCCTGCCAATGCATTACACGATATGGTCGGATTCTTTTCTTCCTCTTCTAGGGTTGGTTCCTGGTGTATATCCTCTTCTTGTTCATTTTCTTCTTCCTCTTCACAATCTATGTAAAATAATTTCTTCTCAGCACACCTATGACCTTTAGTGTATTTTCTATCACAACTGTAGCAAAGCCCTTTTGCTCTTTTTTCTTCCAATTGTTGTGGTGTCAATCTTGTAGGTTGTGGAAATCTAGGAGTAGCAACACTTCCCTCTTTATAGAAGTGAGTGGTAGGCTTCCTTGTCGCCATAATTTTACATTCAATTTTTCTTGCCAACTTGAATGCCTTCTCCAATGAATCAGGTTCTAAAACGCGAACTTCATGTTGGATGTTATCCTTTAAAGTGCCTATGAAGAGATCAATCCTGTGTTCCTCTGGAATATCAGTTACCCTTATATTCAATTTTTGGAAGTCCTCAATGTGATGCCCCACTAAACCCTTTTGTTTGAGATTTATCAATTGGCTAAAGAAGGTGTTGCTCTTTGTATCCTCATAATGTGCTATCATTTCCTCCGCAAAAATTGACCAAGTGACAATTTTTTTATGGGAGCAAAGCCATCGATACCATACAAATGTATTTTGTTCTAAATGTAAAGTTGCAATGCGTACCTTTTGTGTGTTTTGCACATTATGGAGATCAAAATATTGCTCCATCCGTAGTATCCATGTTACAGGATCCTTTCCATCAAACTTCCTCATATCCATTTTTGGAATATGGTGGTTCTTCCCACCAACATTCGAGTTTATGAAATCACGATTAACATTTATTTTGTTCTCATCATGAGGTTCTTCTCCTATATTTCCTCCATTAGGAATCATTTCTGGTTTTAAGCTTGTCATCAAGCCTTCCATGTATGCTTTTAGATCACTCTTCATGTTTTCCATGTTGTCTTTCATGTCATCCATCTTAGCTTCCACGCCATCCATTTTAGCTTCCATGCCTTTCTTCAAACCGTCCATCTTCACTTCCATGCATTTCTTCAAAACTTCCATTTCATTTTTTGTTGCTCTTTGCGAGAGTGAAAACTGTTGCATTTGCTCTTGTAATTTTGATAGATCATGTTGCAATTCTTCATCTTCATGAGTCATAGTAGAGCCTTCTGAAGGCTTAATGGGTGTTGAATTCTTTTTAGGGGCCATTTTAGAATCCAATATTGATATCTATTCTACAAGATGCCTTTGGAATCAATTCAACTTGATTCTTCAAACAAGACTTATGCAATTCGGAAAAAAAATACACACCTTTTACTAGCTTTTAGGAGATCGATATTGAAATTGAATTATCTCTGTAAATAGCATTATCTTCGATATCGAAATTCAGCCTCGTAGTAGCCTCTCTCAATAGTTTTTCAAATGCCATGTCCTGGCTCCGATTTTACTCTCCAAGACAAAGTTGTGTCCAATCTCCCACAATGACCTAATTCTGGACTGGTTCAGTAGAGCGAACTTGTACGACTTTCCACGTGTCACTGTTTTGTCCTTTGTCTCTGAAATTGATAGCTAAGAAACTACAGGCCGTGTAATTGCAACCACTTTTGACGGCACTCCAATCCAATCTTCAGAGAGAGAGTTATTGAACTTTTCCCACGATCACCTCTTTGAGATGAAATTCAGGAGCCTGAAAAAGCACTACCTTCCACAGATCATATCTCCAAAAATATTGCGAACCAAGCTCTGAAATTGTTTTATGAATTTCCTCAGGATTTCAGCTTCGCACCATATGAATTTCAGATTCTGAACCTTCGTAGAAAAAAATTTATAGCGCAAATGCCACGATGACCTGTTTAGGTGCCTGAAAAAATACCTGACTTCCACAGATCATAGCTCCGAAATTATTGCGAACCAAACTCTGAAATTTTTATACAAGCTTCCTCAGGATTTTTTCTTTGCACCCTAAAAATTTCAGCTTCTGAAACTTCGTAGAAAAAAAGTTATAGCGAAAATGCCACGATGACCTGTTTGGAGCAGCGAAACCCTAGAATCCAAAGCTCTGATACCAAATGTTGTGTAACCAGCTCCAAAAAGAGAAGAAAAGAGATATCAACGCCTTATAAATGAGCCACTTCGAGGGGAAACCTCCAATACATTACATAAATGAACAATTCTTGGATGATACAATTTACAAAACCTCCTTTCTATATATAGGAGTCCATGGGGCCATAATGTAATCCTAGTGGGCCACAATGTAATCCTAGCCGACCTAACAATAATAATTTAAGGGCACAATAATAACAAAATGGGGGTTACAAGGGTACAATAATAACAATAAGGGGTTTGCGCTAACAATAATAAGGGGCTATACTAGTGATATAGGGACCTAACAATACTACCAGAAATTCAACATACACCTTATAGCAAAAGGTAATGAAATTTAAAGCATAATTAACAACATAGATGCTTTGTTTGGAATTTTGGGGTTTCTCGTTCCCACTTGGTTGTAAAGACAAAATTTCTATAGAAATGAGTGCCTTGACTTCTACATGACACCAATCAACTCAAATTAAAACCAAGAATTCCAAAAGGCGCATTTGCAGTAACAGTCCAAAGTTAACATAGAAAAAGAAATCCCTATATACGCAAGTGAACCCCCAAATCTAATGGACTCCCCTGAAGCCCAGGGTTACTTATTACACGTGGAAGGGAAGTGGAGTGCGATTCGGGGCTGCAAGAGAGGTGGGATTGCATGGCAGCGCCGATCAAAAAAAGAGTGGACAACAGTCTAGTGAGGCTTCTTCTAGCAAGGTGGCAGCCACCAAGTGGTGGAGAACCAGAAGAGGAGACCGAGAAGCAGCTGTTCCCTGCAACTTGTGATTCAAGAGAGGTCACAAAGTGGAAATTTTATGTTTCAATGAGGCTTTTTCATTTCAAAAAAGGTTCTTTTTTCAACATTGCCCTCAAATATGTGGGACTGACTTAGGCATCCAAGCATCATCTTAACAAGAAAGACATTAGTGATACCAAAGTTGTCGAAAACAATTTTTCGATCTTGGTCTCATTTTCCTAGCCTTGCCTTCTCTGCGTGATTCATTTCCGTTCATTGGATGATGGAAGAACTAGGCCGGTGCTTTGCTTGGTAGGCAGAATTGTGAATGAAAAGGTTGGAAGATCTGGCTAAAGAAGAGTGAACTCTAATTATTTTCCAGTAGCCGGTGGTAATGGGTAAGTGTTGAAACCTGATAAATAATGGTAAGTGGTAAGCTCTATTTGTTCTTCCAGAAAAAGGAAAATAGCTCTGTAACTCAAAATAATGTTATTTTTCTAGATGCCTTTGCTCGAGCAACATTTTCTTTTAGTTCATTTGCCATCTTACCTCAATCCCGCTCTGCCCCCGACAAGACCCGTCTTTCAAGCAAGCTTGACCCCCAAGAAATGTCTTTCACGATAGGGGCTCATTACCTTGAACCAGCTAACCTACTTTCACTTATATGTCGCAACAGCGGTACTTTCACAATTTATATGAAAAAAAGAACATTTTGGACTTGGCATGACATGCACTAGGCCTAATTAGTACTAATGGAACTTGGTGATTGTCACCATAATTGGTAATGAATAATTCATGCAGATTTCAATGTATCATGTTGCGTAACATATGTTTAAAACGAAAATAATTTTGAAGCTAAGAACCTAGCAACATTCAAGGTATCTGGTGTCTTCATAATTGGGAAAAAAAAGGACACAATTAGAGTGCATATAACGAAATCTAACACCATGTTGCATGGGTGCAGGTTCAAAACTGGGTGTAGACTTGTAGCATGGATGAAATACCTGGTAGTAGACTTGCAGAGGAGGAGCAGGAGGAGAAATACCTGGTAGTTTGCTCGCTTGAAGTCGCCGCAGATAATCACAAACAGAGCGGACAAAAGCAGCCCCAGACCAGCAGCAGCACAGAAACACAAAAACGCGTGAAGAAACGACGCAAAGAAACACAGACGTGGTAAACAAATGAACTTCGCGGGCGATGTATTTATAAGAACTAGTTCGGCTGAACTATTTTAAGAGTAAAAGTTCGGCCGAACTCAAAGTTCTGCCGAACTTTTGTTGCCGGTTTTCCCATCTCCGGCAAAAATTTGTTTTCCCACGACGTCAATGTGCCGTCAATCTAAACGGAAGAATGAGTTCGGCTGAACTTTCTCATAAAGTTCAGCTAAACTATTGCCAAAAAAAAATTCCGCCCCTGATTCTCACAAAAGTGTAACCCAGCTTCACATTTCCGCCTGGGTACGAAATGAAGATAATAGATAATTAATGATTATCAGTTTATTAATAATAATAAATACAAGAGATAATTAGTGATTATCAGTTTAATAATAATAATGTTGATGATGATATAATTAATCTTTGAGAACCAAAATACATGAAATATATAATTATTTAACTCAATTACAAGTACTACCAACTAGTATGAAATAAATATAATAGAAAATTGAAACAAAGGTAATATAACCTCACTCTAAGGGAAAAGGGAAAGGAGTCCTTCAATTAAAGGTCTACATACAAGAATTCAAGTTTATAATAAGAATGAAAAGAGACTGTGTACTAAACAAAGAAAAGTGAAAGAAGTCCTTCCATTAAAGGTCTACATACAAGAATTCGGGTTTATAATAAGAATGAAAAGAGACTATGTAGTGAAAAAATCTCATGATATAAGAATTAAGGTTTATAATAAGAATGAAAAGAGACTATGTAGTGAACAAATCTTATGATAAATTTCAATAGACTATTTTCCAAAATAAATGATATGGGTCTATGGGTCTATAGTTCGTTAAGGCCTTAGGTTAAAATGTACATGTTGTAGCCATATTAGGTTGGAATATAGAAAAAAGGAACCGTGACTAGGGTTACAACCAACATATTCAACCCATAAGTTGTACACCATGTCAACTACAGGTAGAGATGAGTATTTAGTAGGGTGTCGACTTGTAGAATAGGAAGTCCAGTAAGTAGCTCCAGCGCATGGGGATTTCTTTAGCACATAATGACCCAACAAAACCTTAGTGTTTGAAGGACATAGCTAGAGCCAAAAAGATAGAGACGAGTGTTAGAACTGTGGAAAATGATTATAAAGATCTAAATATCTAGGTGGAATTGACGAAAAAAAATTAAGAGCAAATGTATAAATATTTACCTAATAATGAAGATTGAAACTCTCCCTCGCTATAGCTACAAATGCCAAGGATATGTAAATTTGTTTTCATGAGAATCGCCACCAAAAATAACTATTGAACCAACCAAATATAGAGAATGAAAGGCCCTAAATTCTGTGTAGGAAATTAAAAACGTATTTTCGTTCCCTCGCACTGGAAGAACGCATGCAACAAAGAGAAGGAGAAATAAAGAAAATCATACCCAAACTCCATAAAAAGCCATGTACAAAAATAAATTTCTACTCCAAGTCGGAAAAATAGAATGAGGATTTTTAGATACGGAGAACTAATTAAAAAAATTTTAAAAAAATAAATGAATATAATTAAAATATACCTCACATTAGGAAAAGCATTGACCAAAAAAATTATATACCTCTGATCAGGACTAGGAACCAAGTTTTCTGGAATAATATCCAATTCTTTCAGAGCTCATGAAGAAGGAGACCAAACCCTATTAGAAACCCTACAAGGAAACAATTTCTCGAAGGTGGTGAGAGACTTTTCTAAATAGTACAATAAATACGACGAATATGTTTAATTGGCTGTATGAAATTCCATTGTAGGAGTAATACCTCTAAACACTGGTCTCCAAATGGTTTCAAGAGATTGAACGTGTAAGCTTTCAGGTGTAGTGAGAGTAAAATGACAAAGAGTTCAAAGCACTGCGGATGATAAGTAGGATGACGCTCTGGCCATAAGGAAACAAATGAAAATAGATGTGAATGAGTTCGAAGGGTTTAGGGTAGTCATTTTTAGAAACCCTATTCCTTCCTCATTGTTCGATCTAACCAATTGATCAGAATCGTTGAATGTGTGTATGTTGGGCCACGCGAAACTGACATGGGCACTTTTGTCATGGCACTCATAAGGTGTTACCATGTATCCATAAGATATGAATGGGAAACAAGTTTTAAAAGTGTTGGAAAATCGAAAGGACAGGGGAAATGCTTTTCCCTCAACACATAGTTTATACATAATTTGCAGAAGTGACTTTAGACAAAGACAACACAGTTACTCACAAAAATATATAGAGAGATAAAAAATGAGAGAATTTTTTTTTCATTCTTCTAATTCTTCTTTTCCTTCTTCTTCTTCAAAAACATATGAAAAAAATATTTTAAATACAGAGTGGCGCAACTTGAAAATTTAATGCCAATTCAATGCTGGACAGGACATGTAATCGCACAAAATTGTAATATTCCAAAATTTTCACATGTTTATTTGAAATATTAGAATCTTAATAAAATTAATTAATTAAGTAAATAAAAGGGTGGAGGGACCCATAATCTTAAAAGATGAATAAAATCCACTTTTGATGTGTGTATGTGGATATTCTAGATCTAGATCTAAATCATGGAGTAGTGGAGCAGCTCCATTAATGACAAAGGAGTGGAGATCATGTCTCATTTATGAGATAGATCATGGAGGATGAAATAGTCAAATAAGATACGGATATTAAATGTAAAATCATGAGGATCTTTGAAGAGATCAACTGATATCACAGTGCATTCAAAGTAAGATCATAAAGCACTTATGCTAAGTTAGTGGAGAAAGTGATGCATTTAATGCACACATGATGGAGAGGGTGATCACCACATGTATACATGATGGAGGACAAGGAGAAACAATGCATTCAACCATGGAGACTTATGTCCACATGTACAGTGCAGCTATGGAGTGGGCCTAGGCTATGGAAGGCTCATAATCTATATAATGAAGGTGAAAGCACAATAGAAGGAGATTTTGGATACTTGGATTATTCTTTGATCTGTTTAGATCATGATTTGTCTTAGGAAATTTCTATGCATGCTTGATTTGTTTAGCTACGTCTGCAATGTTGTTTAGCACAAGGTGTTTCCGAGCACTTGTGTGCCTACTCTGGGAAGGTTTTCTATTGAGTTGCATTCCTCATCAGGCATTGGTGCCATCTTCAGGAGGTTGTTTCTAGAATTCCAACTAGGAAACCGATGGAGGATCCATCCTTCACATTGTTCTTCATATTCAATCTTCCAGGAGCATCAGATCTATATCCGGCATTCAGGGCATTTTATTTTACCTCCATGCATAAGAAGTCCCCTTAAGGATTGCGCAATACCATCCTGTAGATCTATTGAAGGAAGGAAGTTTTTAGCATTTCAGCTGGAAATCCTGTGAGGGATCATCTACTCACATTATAACCATTGTTCCCACCATTCAAGAGATTATTTGACATATCTAGCAGCAGGATATTGAGCCTCCCTCTCTTACAAGCGCGTTTTTATGAAGATGGTGTTCATCCAGCAGCTATTTTCAGTGGAGGAGATTGGAGCAGCTAGATCTTAAGCTTTTAAGCTAAGGATCTAGTGAAGAGATCAGCCCTTCTTGCATAGAGATGATTGCACATCATTTCAGCCATCATATCTTCAGTTCATGTTGTAGATCTGCATACCTAGCAGCTACATAGTGCAAGCCCTAAGAGGGTGATTTTCTTAGATTGACAGATCTAATAAATCATTTCTAGGTTATCTTGGGTATCCATCATAGAGCTCAGATCTAAAGTTTCAGCATCATCGGAGCTCCCATACTGCCTACATCTGACTTTCTATCTCTCTGGCAGTTGCAGTCCCCACAGTGGTAGCAGGAACAGCGCAGTTTACCTTCCAACATTTCAGCAGTCAGGCAATCCCTCTTGTGGGATCATTCCAAGGTCATTATAGGCCATCTCTTTGGCTTGAGTGTCTCATATTTTGAGCATTTTTGTACTTATTATTCACCTCCTATATAATAAAATGGCTCAGCTATTTTTGTGCATTCTAATGTGTATTTAGATTTATTGTTTACTTTGTTGCAATTCTCATATTGTGTTTTAGTATTACTGCATTCTCATTTGTGGGATATTACAGTGGTATCAGAGCATGATCTTTGGCTCATCTTGTGGACACTTCATCTTTTTCACCAAAAGAAGAAGCAAATAGAAGAGATCTATCATGAAGGAGGATTGTAGTTTTTCCACTCTTCTCTTTAGATCCCTACAAGATCTCTCCAAGGAGGTCAATCAAGTGAAGAGGGAAAGGCAAAGGAAAGACCCGAGAAAAATATTAGATGAGGAAAGTCCAAGCACTTCCTATCAACAACAAAGAGAACTGGAGAATCATAGATCTCCTCATAGATCTACTATGCCCACTTCTTTGAAAAAGGTGAATGGTATAGTCATGAAGAAAGAAGAAACATGGAACCTGAGAATCATGACACTCTCAGTTTATATCTTGAAGAGTACAAAGCACAGTCTAGAGAATTCAAGGAGAATCTAACTCTCCTATAGCAGAAATAGAAGAAAGAGACACAATAGATTCTATTTGCCTACATTTGATGGATCTTCCTTAAGAACTGTAAAGGCTTGGAGGAAAGAGTTAGATGCATTTTTTAGGCTACATCTTGTAACCGAAAGAGAGATTGTTCAGATTGCAGCACTTCATCTTCATGGTGAAGCCAATGATTGGTGGTTTGATCACATGGAGCATGCAAAGGTGACTAAATATTCAGATTTTTTCTCAAGTTGAGAAAGAAGTTTGATGTGAGAAAACCAGAGATGTTTCACAAAAAGACATTTCCTGAGAATTCAAAGGAGGATATCATTCTTGTCACTCTAGACAAGGAGTCACTATATTCACCACCAGCTTCAAAGGTACTTGTATCTGAAGGAGATACACTTGCATCTTTGCAAGATAGTCTTAAGCTCTTGACACATAGAGTCCCATGCATGATTCAGGAGATGCATGAGGAAAAGGACGTAGATTCCAGTGCTAGTACATTGATAGAAGAGCATCCATCACTCTTACCAGCAGTTGGAGAGACTATTGTTTTGGTTGTAGGAACTCTTGTGGTCTTGCAAGAGGTTCCCACACATCAGTTGATCCAATGTATGCATACACTTTCATCTCATATTGTTTCAGTACCTCTTATTGAAACTTATGGGGACATGCCATCATGACCAATTCATAACCAAGGGTTAGAAAAACATGCTGATTTGGAGCAGCATCATTTCACTACGCAGAGGATGCTTGATATAATCAAGGAAGGAAGGAAGAACCATCATAGTTTGTCATTTATGAACTAAATTCAACCCTTCGAGTTGAAATTTAGAGTTTCGGAAGATGGGATGAGTATGATCCTATGTACAATGGCTAGCTATAAGATCAGTATTATGCCTTGATTTGAGACAGTACATGCATCAGTTTGTAGATCTAAAATGTTATTAATAAGCAGAAGTGAGAAGAAGAGGACCCATTCCTTATGGGAGCAATCAAATGGCAGCTTCATTCAGGAAATAATGGAGAATAAGATGATAGATGGTAGACATCTTGAGATGGGAAATCTTTTCCCCTTTCAAGATGACTCTTTCTCAATGAGCATCTCACATCTCAAAGAGGAACTTCTACTTGCAGCAGATCCGGAACCTTATTGGTTTTGGAGGGAAATTGGTGAAAATAGAATCTCATGGGGAGATCTCATTAGAGGTGCACTTCAAAATATCATGGAGTGAAAATTTCTTCAACAGTTTGAGGAGGTTAGTGTCCTACAATGGGAGGATACACGTTAAGTCCCTATATTAATAGTGTAGTTCCTTATTATGTTAGTGTAGCCCCCCTTATTGTTATTTTTGTACCCCTCTAACCCCCATATTGTTATTATTGTGCCCTTACATTATTATTCTTAGGTCGGCTAGGGTTACATTGTGGCCCCACTAGGATTACATTGTGGCCCCATGGACTCCTATATATAGAAAGGAGGTTTTGTCATTTGTATCATCCAAGAATTGTTCATTCATGTAATGTATTGGAGGTTGCCCCCTCGAAGTGGCTTATTTCTAAGGCGTTGATATCTCTTTTCTTCTCTTTTTGGAGTTGGTTTCACAACATTTGGTATCAGAGCTTTGAGATTCTAGGGTTTCGTTGCTCCAAACATGTCATCGTGGAATTTGCGCTATAACATTTTTTCTACGAAGGTTTAGAATCTGAAATTTTTAGAGTGCTAAGCCAAAATCTTGAGGAACATCGTTGCAAAATTTCAGAGCTTGGTTCGCAATATTTTCCGAGATATGATTTGTGCAAGTTAGGTCATTTTACAGGCTCCTGAATTTAACCTAAACAGGTCATCGTGGTATTTTCGTAATAACTTTTTTTATATGAAGGTTCAGAAGCTGAAATTTTTAGAGTGAAAAGCTAAAATCCTGAGGAACATCGTTAAAAAATTTTAGATATTGATTCACAATATTTTCGGAGATATGATCTGTGAAAGTTAGGGCTTTTTGAGGCTTCTAAATTTCATCTCAAAGAGGTGATCATGGGAAAATCTTCATAGATCTCTCTCTGAGCATCGGATTGGAATTCTGTAAAAAGCGGCCGCAAGTACATGGACTGTAGTTTTTGGTCTATCAATTTAGAGCCAAAAGAGGAAACGGTGACACGTGGAAAGTCATACAATTTTTCTCTACTGAACCAATACATAATTAGGTCATTGTGGGAGATTGGACATAATTTTGTCTTGAAGAATCCAAATCAAGTAAGACCTGTGGCATTTGAAAGAAGCTTTAGAGGGCTACTACAGGGATGAATTTTAGAGATATTGGATCCACAATTATATAGATAATTCAATTTTAATATCGAGCTCCTCAAAAAGCAATAAAAAGGTATGTATTTGTTTCTGAATTGCACAAGTTTTGTGTAAAAAAAATAAGTTTGAAGTGATTCCAAGGGCCTATTGAGCATATATTTCAGTATTGGGTTCTAAAATGCCTCCTTAAAAGAATTCAACACCCATTAAGTCCTCATAAAGATATACTATGACGCATGAAGAGGAAGAATTGCAGTATGATATATCAAAATTATGGTACCAAGTGCAACAAATTTCGATCTTACGAAGAGCAACCAAAGATGACATAGATGGTTTAAAAGCAGAAATGGAGGCTAATTTGGATGGTTTGAAGGATCAAATAATAGCTAATATATATGATAAGTTAGTGGAAGATCAAATCAAGCATCAACAACAAGTTCTCCAACTCTCAAAAGATAACCTAACTTTGGTGCAGAATCTAATGAAACAACAGGAAGATCAACATCACATCAAAAGAAGTTCTGAAGCAGTCATAGAAACAAGAACTCGACAAGTATGATCAATTTCAGAGTATCTCAGCAAGTGGAAGAACTTTCCTTCAAAAGATTCCACATGGGAGGATGAGAAATTTATACAGAAGCATGAAGAAATAATCGAGCGTTGAGGACAACACTTGTTTGAAGGAGAGGGGCATGTTAATTCCCTATATTAATAGTTTAGTCCCTTATTATGTTAGTGTAGCCCCCCTTCTTGTTATTGTTGTACCCCTCTAACCCCCATATTGTTATTATTGTGCCCTTACATTATTATTCTTAGGTCAGCTAAGGTTACATTATGGCCCCACTAGGATTACACTGTGGCCCCATGGACTCCTATATATAGAAAGGAGGTTTTTTCATTTGTATCATCCAATAATTGTTCATTCATGTAATGTATTGGAGGTTTCCCCCTCGAAGTGGATTATTTCTAAGGCGTTGATATCTCTTTTCTTCTCTTTTTGGAGCTAGTTTCACAACAATACCAAATTTTTATAGGATAAGATCCATCATCCATATTGGGATGAATGGTTGATGATGTGGAGCAAGGGGTTTCCAAACCACTTGCAAAACTATGAGATAGGCCAGAAAGAAGCATGGTTGCATTGGTTGCTCTTGGGTGAGTATGGTTACTACCCAACGGCCCATATTTTCATGATCCATGCCTTGTACAAAACTCATGTAATGAAGAAGGAGGCATGCCAAATGTGTTGGTTACTCTTCGGTGAGTATGGTTACCACCCAATAGCTCATATTTCTTTGACTCATGCCTCGTGTATCATTGACAAAATGAAGCATAAGAAGGCATGTTCACTTTGGTTGAGAGATTTTGGCCATCACATGACATTCTCCCATGTTTATGTGCTTCGTATTGTTTGTAATATGGCATAATACTCTCATGATGTGTGATAATGGAGTTTTTTTGTATTGGGCTAATATGAAATTCCATGTGTCCTTCAGTATGTTGTTTTTGTTGCTCCATGATTCACATGATGATGTGAAGAGGCAGCAAGAGATCTTGTTGTTTTGGCTTTTATTGGGGGACTTTGGTCCTACATACTCCCTTACTTTGCATGATAATGTTGGAGGATAGTAGCAAGAGGCATTTCTCTGATGGATCTTATTTGGAGAGTATGGACACCATACTTAGTATTTTGATGGTGTGGTGTGGAAACAGGGAGCATTGTTGCATTGGTTACTATTGGGAGAATATGGTTTTACATATTTTTCTACCCATATGTCTCTATTTCTTCTTTGTTACGATGTTGGAATGATGCTTGGATCCAATAAGGCCAACAGGGCTAAGGATGGAGGCATGAAGAGCCTCTTCTTACTTCATATAGCATGGGATGGAGGATAACTTTGTGAGTTGGAGCTTTCCTTTGTGGGAGGAACCATCTATTTTTATATATCTCGTGTATTATGGAGGATGTTCAATAACTTATGGTAGTCACTTGGAGATTCATGATTGATGAGGGACATCTAGCTACACAGTTAGAGGTCACTCTAGACATTCTAGAGAGGAAACTTTGGTGTTGGGCATACATAACTCATTGCAGAAAATGGGGATACCTTCCTTGTGTGGATGCCATTTGGATGGGAATAGATTGCTCTAGCATCTAATTTTGCAGTTGCCTGAGGACAAGCAACATTTTTTTGGGGAGGATTGTAATATTTCAAAATTTTCACATGTTTTTTTGGAATATTAGAGTCTTAATAAACTTAATTAATTAAGTAAATAAAAGGGTGGAGGGACCCATAATCCTCAAAGATGAATAAAATCCACTTTTGATGTATGTATGTAGATATTCTAGATCTAGATCTAAATCATGGAGTAGTGGAGCAACTCCATTAATGACAAAGGAGTGGAGATCATGTTTCATTTATGAGATAGATCATGAAGGATGAAACAATCAAATAAGATCATGGATCTTAAATGTAAAATCATGAGGATCTTTGAAGAGGTCAACCGAGATCATAGTGCATTCAAAGTAAGATCATAAAGAACTTATGATAAGTTAGTGGAGGAAGTGATGCATTTAATGCACACATGATGGAGGACATGGAGAAACAGCGCAGCCAATGATGGAGACTTATGTCCACATGTACAGTTCAGTTATGGAATGGTCCTAGGCTATGGAAGGCTCATAATCTATATAATGAAGGTGAAGGAACAATAGAAGGATATTTTTGGATACTTGGATTATTATTTGATCTGTTTAGATCTGGATTTGTCTTAGGACATTTCTATGCATGATTGAGTTGTTTAGCTAAGTCTACAATGTTTTTTAGCACAGGGTGTTTCCGAGAAAAATTTCCACCCTTACCCATGGGGGACTTGTGTGCCTACTATGGGAAGGTTTTCCATTGAGCTGCATTCCTCACCAGCCATTGGTGCCATCTTCAAGAGGTTGTTTCTAGCATTCCAGCTAGGAAACCGGTGGAGGATCCATCCTTCACTTTGTTATTCATATTCAGTCTTCCAGGAGCATCAAATCTATATTCGGCATTCATACCATTACATTTTACCTCCATGCAGAAGCAGTCCCCTCAAGGATTGCGCAGTACCATCTTGTATATCTATTGGAGGAAGGAAGTTTTTAGCATTTTAGTTGGAAATCCTATGAGGGATCATCTCCTCACATTGTAACCATTGTTCCCACCATTCAGGAGCTGATTTGACATATCTAGCAGCAGGCTATTGAGCCTCCCTCTCTTACAGCGTAGTTTTCTAAAGTTGTTGTTCATCCAGGAGCTATTTTTACTGGAGAAGATTGGAGGAGCTATATCTTGAGCTTTTAAGCCAAGGATCTAGTGAAGGGATCAACCCTTCTTGCTTAGAGATGATTGCACATCATTGCAGCCACCATATCTTCAGTTCATGCAGCAGATCTGCATACCCAGCAACTACATAGTGCAAGCCCTAGGAGGGTGATTTTCTTAGATTGACAGATCTGAGAAATCCTTTATGGGTTATCTTGGGTATCCATCATAGAGCCCGGATCTAAATTTTTAGCATCATCAGAGCTCCCATACTACCTAGATCTGACTTTATATCTTTCTGGCAGTTACAGTCCCCACAGTTGCAGTAGGGACAGTGTATTTTACCTTCCAGCAGTTCAGCAGTTACGCAGTCCCTCTTGTGGGATCATTCCAGGGTCATTCTAGGCCATCTCTTTGTCTTGAGTGTCTCATATTTTGAGGATTGTTGTATTTGCTATTCACCTTCTATATAATAAAATGGCTCAGCTATTTCTATGCATCCTGATGCGTATTTAGATTTATTATTTACTTTGTTGCAGTTCTCATATTTTGTTTTAGTATTACTACATTCTCGTCCTTCTACTATGCTAGTTATTTCTTCATAAAACAACGCACAGAACTTGTACGCCCAGACTTGAAATCCTTTAGGTTTCAACTTTGAACCACATAGCATCCGCGCCCATATTGTACTTTGCATTGCGTCGCATTTATCATTTCCTTTAGTGCTTATCCTCCTGAGCTTTGCGCAATGCGATATGTGCACGTCGCAATATTTAACTTATCGCGTGGCGCAGCATTTAACTTGACACAATAACAAGAATTGTTATCCATTGCGATATGCGATCACATCACATCACAACATTGCAAGGTTTAGGACCGAGGAAAAAAAGTAAGTTCTAAAACCTGTGAAACGTGATGTGCAATGCGCTAAGCAGTTGGCGGTGCTAAGAGGCAAGGGTAAAGGTAAAGCAGAAAAGTGAAAGGTTTATTGTGGAAATGATATCATGTATGGAATATATATTAAAGGGGTCCCACCATATCGCATCGAGAAGTTTGTAGGATTCGGCAATTGTGTTATGAGGAAAGGCTAAACCTTGTGAGGTGCATAGTGCGATCAAGAGGTAGGTGACTTGGCGGGAAATATTTAATACATGGTGATGAGCGTACATCATTTTTTGAACATTACGAAAGTAGCATGAAGTAAATAGGCTTGCAGATTTAAATGTTTTCCCATAAAAATTTACTATTCTTGGAGCTTGTCCTTCTCTACAAACTCTTATCCACAACCTGCAAAAAGCATTAATTGAAGTATGGCTACTACCACTTTATTTAACGCACTGGTTGGAATTAATTTCCAACACTCCCCCTTAATCACAACTACCTCATTGACCATTCCCAAACAATCTTTGAGATAAACAAAATTTTCACGTGCCAATGGCTTTGTGAAGATGTCTACAAATTGTTCCTCTTACCACCAATACTGCAACACAATTTCACCACTGTTAAATAATTCTCTTATGAAATGATATTTAGCATCATTGTGCTTTGTCCTCTTGTGGAAAACTGAATTCTTTGATAGTAAAATTTTTGAACTATTATTACAAAAAATAGTGTTTGATGTGTCTTGTTCATGACATAAATCTAGCAACATCCTTCTCATCCAAACTGCTTGACACGTTGCTGCTGTTGTGGCGACATACTCAGCTTCTGCTGTTGAAAATGAAACTATCGGCTGCTTCTTGGAAGCCCATGATATGGCTCCCGAACCCAAATGAAAAACATATCCTGATGTGCTCTTTCTGTCATCAAAACTTCCTACCCAATCATTGTCAGTGTAACCAATCAGCCTAAGATCATATGTTGCGGAGTACAAAACACCATACTTCTTCGTCCCATTGACATACTTTAAAATTATTTTGGTTGCTAGCCAATGTGTCTCCTTGGGTGTCTCCATGAATCTCGAAATTAGACTCACTGCATACATTATATCAAGCCTATTTGCAGTCAAATACATTAGGATTACCACCATTCTTTTGTATAATGTCGGATTGACATTACTGCTGCAATCTTCCTTGCTCAAATTCAACCCCATGATAGTTGGAGTTGGTGATGACTTGATGTTATTCTTATTAAACCTCTCTAAAAATTCTGTAACATATTTTCCCTGAGAGATCAAAATTCCATTTTCTGTTTGCTTCAATTCTATGCCCAAAAAATATCTTAACAACCCCAATTCAGTCATTTCAAACTCACTTTTCATGACTGCTTTAAAATCAGAATTGAGAAGATCATCACTGCCTGTAAAAATCAAATCGTCTACATACAAAAAAACAATAAGAATCTTACCGTCACTTTATTTGATGTATAGAGTAGGTTCACCATCACATTTGTCGAACCCATTTTCCATCAGGTAGGCATCTATCCTGTTGTACCATGCACGCGGTGCCTGCTTCAGCCCATAAAGAGCTTTCCGCAACTTACACACCTTGTGTTCTTTGCATTCTACCTCATAACCAGGAGGTTGTTCTACATACACCTCATCTTTCAGTACTCCATTCAAGAATGTTGACTTCACGTCCATTTTTTTGTGCTATTATCGACAACGCTGTACGCACTGTCTCCATCCTTGTGACTAGCGCAAAGGTCTCCTCATAGTCTCTTCCATGCTGCTTCTTGTAGCCTTTGACAACTAGCCTTGCTTTATGCCTTTCTATCTTGCCTTCAGTGTTGCTCTTGTTCTTATGGACCCATTTCACTCCAATGACTTCTTTACCTTGTGAAAGGTCCACTAACTCCCATGCATCATTCCTTTCTATTACTCCTATTTCTTTATTCATTGCCTCAACCCATTTCTCTTCTTTGACTGCATCTTCAAAGTGCATTGGGTCATCTACATGAATGCAAATAAAGAATCCAGACCAGCACTATTATCAGCATCTTCTTTCTCATAAATTTCACTTAAATTTCTAAATTTTTTTCTTCTTATGCTTGTTGAAGATGAGCTTAGTGTTGAGCTTGAATTAGATGGAGTTGCAGATATTTATGGTGTGCTTGGAGAAGCACTTACTTGATTGCGCAATGTTATCCTATTGCTTTCTTGTGGTGTGCTTCGTTGAGCTTGTGTGGGTGGAGGAGGAATCATAGTTGAGGAATTACTCGCTGCAATCAATTCCTCTTTGTCTTCATGTGACATACATGTCTTCACATTGACTATCTTCTCTAAACTTCCATCTCATGCTTCCTGCTCTATGAGGTGAACATCTCTGTTGATTATTACCTTCTTGGTTGATGGATTGTAAAGCTTATATGCCTTGGATTCATCATTGTATCCAATAAATATGCATTTCTCCCCCTTGATGTCCAACTTCTTCCTCAACTCATTCGGGACATGTGCATACGCCACACACCCAAACACTCTCATGTGAGTGACATATTGCTTTCTTCCACTCCATGCCTCTTCAGGAACTCTATTCATGACACTTTTGGTTGGGCACCTATTAATTATATACGTTGCACAAGCAACAACTTCAGCCCAATAATCATTTGGCAAATGCTTTGCCTTCAACATACTCCTTGCCATTTCCATGATGGTCCTATTCTTTATTTCTGTGACACCATTTTGCTGAGGTGTATATCTAGCTATAAACTGCTTGTGAATTCCATGCTCCCTACAAAAACATAGGAAGTCACTTGAAATATATTTTCCACCTCTATCATTCCTCAAAAATTTTATGTAGTGTCCACTTTGCTTCTCAACAAGAGCTTTGTAGTGGCGGAAGTGGTCAAACACCTCACTTTTCTGTTTTAGAAAATAGACCCATATCTTCCTTGTGTAGTCATCTATGAATGTTAAAATGTAATGGCTGCCACCAAATGATGTTGTTTGCATTGGTCCACATAAATCTGAGTGGACAATCTCCAAAGGTGCCTTTTCCCTTATTAACTTTCCTGTTGGAAATGATTCTCTCTGTTTCTTTCCCAAGATGCATCTTTCACATAGGTTTTCCGGTTTTTCTATGAGTGGCAATCCCTTCACCATACCTTTCTTGTGCAACAAATTTTAACCTCTGAAGTAGAGATGACCAAATCTCAAGTGCCATAACCAATTTTCATCTTTGACTTCTTCTTGAAAGTTTTCTTGTGTGACAACTGCTACAACACCTTCTTCCTTCAAATCTGATCTTAGCTTGAGAGGAAACATTATATTGTTTTTCATGTGAACTTTTGCAATGCGTTGTCCACTTGGAGGCTTATCCAAGATTGTGCACACATCATCTTTAAAAAATACATTGTAGCCCTTTTTCATGAGTTCTCCAATGCTTAGGAGTTTATGTTTCAAACCAGGGACAAAATAAACATCTGACATGAACTTCTTCTCTCTCTTCTTTGTTAATATGTATACTCTTCCTTTTCCCATGACAGAGACCTTGATATCAGTCCCCAATGTTAATTCTGATTTCACACTTCTGATTTCTATGTTTCCAGTCATGTGGTTGCTACACCCTAAATCTAAGAACCATACATCCCCTTGTTTTTCTTGTGCTACATTACAAGCTAAAAAGAAGCTATCATGGTTCTGATTTTCCTTTATGAAATTTTCATTTGGTTTTCTACCCATGTCATATTTCTTCTTTCTACATTCATTTTCATAATGACCATGCTTCTTACAATAATGACATTGAACTTGAGATTTATCATACCTTTGACCTTTGCTTGATTTTGGCTTGGGCCTTGACTTGGATTTTGATTGTTGCCCCTTCCACTTGAGCTTGAAGGGTTGCTTCTTCCACCTCTGTGTGGGCTTCTTCCTCTTCCTTTGTAGTTTGGTCTTCCTCGACCTCTAACTTGACCAAAAGAAACTTGTCTTTAATGAATTCTCATATGATGAGTTTGTTTCTCTATTCATTCTGTGCTCATGAGACATCAATGATGCATGAAGCTCATCCATTGAAAACTGTGAGAGATCCTTTGTCTCCTCTATGGCTACAACTATGGCATCAAACCTTGATGGTAGACTTCTCAAAAATTTCTCAACTATTCTCCTTTCGTCAAGTGTCTCACCATGAGACTTGATTTGGGTAACCAACCCAATCACATGTGTAAAGAATGAGTCTATATTCTCAAACTCTTTCATACATAATGTTTCAAAATCTCTTCTCAACATTTTTAGTTTTATTGTCTTCACCTTTTGCATGCCTTGGTAGGCTGTCTAGAGGGTATCCCACGCTTGCTTGGACTTTGTTGTTGTTGCAACCCTTGGGAAAACACTTTTATGCACTGCTTGGAAAATATAGAAGAGGGCTTTGGAGTCCTTCTTCTTATTGTCCCTCAACAAATCTCTTTCTTCTTATGTCAAAGCATTGTATGTTGTTGCATCTACTGGTTCTTGGAATCCATTCTCCACAAGTTCCAAAATATCTTGAGAAGAAAACAGAGCCTTCATTGTAATATCCCAATAATCATAATTCCTCCCATTAAACTATGGTATTTCTAGATTAGTCAAGCTTGTGCTTGTTGCTGCCATTTTCACTATGTAAACAAAAACTTTCTGATTATGTAGAAACTTTCTCGTTGTTGGAGAATACACTACTCAAAACAACTTTAAACTCTTCAGTAAAGACACTTTATTTCACTGAGAGATTAAACCCGATCCGATACCATGTTGGAAAATCGAAAGGACAGGGGAAATTATTTTCCCTCAACACACAGTTTACACAGAATTTGCAGAAGTGACTTTAGACAAAGACAACACAGTTACTCACAAAAATACACAGAGCCACAAAAAAAGATATAAAACGAGAGAAGTTTTTTTTCATTCTTCTACTTCTTCTTTTTCTTCTTATTCTTCTTCAAAAACATATGAAAACATATTTTAAATACAGAGTGGTGCAACTTGAAAATTTAATGCCAATTCAATGCTAGACCGGAAAGGTAATCACACAAAATCGTCATGCTGCCGTGTTAGTTCTTTCTTCATAAAACAGCAAATAGAACTTGTACGCCTAGACTTGAAATCCTTTAGGTTTCAGCTTTGAACCACATTGCATTCGCGCCCATATTGTACTTCGCACTGCGTCATATTTATCGTTTCCTTTAGTGCTTATCCTCGTGAGCTTTGCACAATGCGATATATGCACGTCGCAATATTTAACTTATCACGCGGCACAATGTTTAACTTGACGCAATAACAAGAACCGCTATCCAGTGTGATATATAATAAACCACCAATAGTGTATTTCCTTATAGGCGATTGATTAGGTTGGTTGACCAACAAGACACAAGTTTTAGAGGATTGATTTTGTTTAATGGAAATATTTATAGTTTTGTATTGTCCAGAGATGTCAATACAAGAAGTAACTTCATTGCTAGGTAGTCATGTATAAGAAATAGAAATCACTAAATAATTATTAATAGGGCAATTCATCCTAATGTGAGTTATAATACACGACATTCAAGTATTATCCTAGAAAATGGATCTTCACTATGGTTCATGACAGTAAAACAATTTTTTTTTTGTGTAATGAGATATGTTACAACCTACGATTCTAATTAACATAAATTCCTTCACTATTGCTAAGAGTGCTTGACTTGATGCGCGCGCCTTTGAACCAGTGCCCCTCTTGGCTCGACGTGGGCTGTGGGCCTTCCCGACCCCTTGTTTCTTGACTGCATGGCCCTTGCTGCGAAAATGGAATCTCAAGAGCCACCGGAGGATGGGGAGCCTCCCCCAAAAACACAACCTTATGAACAAAATGAATATGCAGAAGCTTTCGCTTCTTTGATATCTAGTATTGGCCCCCCAAGAACCAGACCATCAGTATCCAAGTTCGTTAAGAAACTTGAAGACATCCCGGAGATCTCTCTTGTCGTCATCTCTTCCTTATCGAGTAGCTATATCTCTCTCTGAAAAGGTCTTGGTAGGCCAGTTCATAGGCCTTTTGCCATCTCCTCGCTCGGCTCATAAATGGGTTGAGAGGCACTGGTCCTCCTCAATAAATGGGAAAATCGCCATAAGATTCTATGGAAGAGTGTATTACACTTTTCACTTTGAAACAAAGGAAGATCAAAATCTAATCTTTAGAAACAACCCTTACTTCATGGAAATTCGAGCTCTTTATCTAAACAGATGGACCCCTAATTTTGATCCTGAAATGGATGTTCCCAACGCGGTTTCAGTTTGGGTCATACTCCCCCACTTCCCCCTTCACCGTTGGGATGACGAGTTTGCAGGGCCATCGGGAATGCGGTGGGGAAGTATATCGAAAAATGTGAGCCAAAGGAGAACATGCATGCATGTGCAAGGATATGCGTCGAATTTTACCTAGGGAAAGGCTTACCAAAGGCAATAAAAATAAAAGTAGATCAATGGACGCACATACAACAGCTAAACTATGAGAAGATACTGTTAAAATTCAAGGTATGTCATGAATATGGTCATTTTGCTAATAGATTTCTAAAAAAAAAAAAAAAAATGAAGACCAAGAAGCTTCAGAAACGAAATGGGAACAAGTTTAAAAAAAAGCAAACAAACAATCTCCCCCCTCATCAAATCAATCTCTCGCCCCTCCCCCATCTGCCCCTCCCCCCTCCTCCCCTTCTCCTTCCAATACTCCTATCGATACCTCAACCTTCATCAACCCCAACCCCTTTGGTCCCCTCCAATAACCATCCATTCCTCCCTCCTCCCCCCTCCTTCCCATCACCTTATCCCTCCCCCAGCCCTCACCCCATCCGCTCATATTATACCCCGTAGCCTTCCCCCACTTTTAGTTGACAGAACCTTGACAAGGAATCAATCAAAAGAATTTTTGCATACTTTAGAACACCAAAAGAAAGTAAGCAGAAAAACTAATAAAGAACTCAAAGACGAAGTGGAAGCAAAAGAAATGGCATTAGGCACGCAACATCCCATGGAATCCTTTGGTAAAAGCACTGGGAATAATGAGAAAAATCAACATCAGCAAAGAGGGAAAGTTCCCTCAACCTCCCACCAAAATAAATAATGATTGTGGTCTCCTCGAATTTTCATGGTTTTGGGACATCACATAAAGTAAATGTAGCAAAATATATTCTAATAAGGGAATCCCCTGATATTCTACTACTACATGAGACCAAAACTAGTTCCCAAGACTCTGAGAAGATTATCATAACCTTTAAAAATTATGATGGAACAACTCAATAGGTAATAGGGGCTTCAGGGGGTATCTCTACACTTTGGATAAAATTTAAATGGGAGCTTCTCTACCAAAAAAAGGAGCAACACTAGATCTGAAAGAGACATCCACCAATGAGCAATATTGTATAGTCAATAACTATGCCCCCAATCACTTCTAGGAAAAATAACAATGTTGGATCACAGTTAAAGAGACATTAAATGATACCCAAAATAGAAAATTTATCTTGGGCGGTGACCTCAATCTACTTCTAAACGTGGAAGATAAATTTGGTGGAGTTTACCACTCTGACCCCTCAAGGGATGCCATTGAAAACATAATGGAAAAGAAAAAACTAATTGACATACCCCCCAACAATGGAAAGTATACATGGAGAAATAAGAGGGTAGGAAGCAGCAATATAAAGGAAATTTTAGGCAAGATTTTAATCCAAGACAGCATCATCTCAAATTACAATTCAGCAAGGTCAAGAATCATCCATACAATAGCTTCAGACCACAAGCAGGTAGTAATTTCTCTTGGGTTGGTGGAAAACAAAGGCCCCATTCCATTTATATATTGTCCAACATGGAACAGAAACGAGGATTTTAAAAATCTAATTGCTGAAGTTTGGTCCCAAAGAGTCTCGAGATCTCCCTATTTTGTGTGGGAAACCAAAATTAAAAATTTGAGAAAAGAGGTGAAAACTTGGGCCAAAGATAATGAAAAAAACAAAGAAAAGAAAGGTTGAGTTATTAATAAAAATGGAGACAATCCAAGAGGCTAAGGAAAATGAGGAGGAAACCAAAGAGAGTTAGCTACAGGAAAGAGTCCTCTATTGGGAAATTTACAAAGAAAACCGGATAGAAGAGGAAGTGGGGAGATTAAAATCTAAAAGCCTATGGTTAAAAGCAGGGGATAAGAAAACATCATTTTTCCACAACTCTATGAAAATTAGAAGGTCAAGAAATCATATTGATAAAATCCAAATAGAGGGAAAAGAAATCATAGGTGCTACAGGATTAAAAAAATATTCCCATACTCACTTTAAAAACCTTCTAACAGAAAATGGAGAAAGTGTAGATTTCGCCTATTTCCTGCAGTATGCTCCTAATAAGATCAGCGAGGCTCAAAATTCAGAACTTATGCAAGAAGTAGGAGGAGAGGAAATAGAGGCAGTTGCTTGGAGTCTCCATCCAGACAAAGCTCTTGGGTTAGAAGGGTTCTCAATTTATTTCTACATGCACCACTGGCACATAATCAAAAATGATTTAATCAGAATGATAAGGAATGTGTTCCGGATATATTAAAAAAAAAAAAAAAAAAAACTAGGTGGATTCACTAAATCTTCTTATCTGGCCCTAATTGCAAAGGATGCAAGGCCCTCCACTTTCAACAAATTCCACCCTATTTCTTTGTGCAACTCTTCCTACAGAATAATTACAAATATTATAACCAATCGTATAAAGAAACTACTCCCTGAGATCATCTCAGAAAATCAAGGCGGCTTTGTCCCAAATAGACAGATCCTTGACAACGTATTGATCGTCCAGGAAGCTCTGCACTCAAGCATGTTGAAAAAGGAGCACAGAATATGTTAGCCACCTATAAAATTTGTTATAGAAAAAGGTGGCTAAGACTTTTTGAGCCTTCAAGGAACAAATTTTATTGCTAAAAAGTGTTGGCTCTTGAAGACTCTTGAAGGCCTCATGCCTCTGTCCAAATCTTCACTGTTGTTCCCTTTTTATACTCAGAAATTCTGTTGTTTTCATGAGAAAAGACTGCTGCAAAATCATCATTTTTCCCCTCCTCCACTCAAAACTAACCTTCACTTTTCTCCCCTTTTTTCCCCATAAACTCCTTTATTTTCATGATTTCTCTTTTCCCATTCATGAAAAACCTCTTACATAGTTTTAAATTCATTTTTAAACTATACCAAAACCCCCAAATTCATTGAAAAACTTGAAAATTTTCATAAAAACAAGTTTTTTATTGCTATGAACTTAAAGCCCCTTGGGCTCAGACCTAACCACTTCCCCTCCATGTGCCTCAGTGTTAGAACCAAGCACTAACCCTTCTCGGTGCTTATCGCATCGCAAACATCCAAGTGAGCAAGTCTTTGTACCATTACAAAAACTCCGATGCGATTAAGCCTCGTGTTTTATAAACCCCGATCGCGTAATCGCATCGGAGAAATTCACAATGGGTTGATTGAAAGACCAGGCCCAATGGTTTCGATGCGATTGGCCCCCGTATATATAGCCCTGGGTCTATTTGTGTTTCATACATCCAAGGGCCCCGCAGTCGGGCGCCAGACCATTCCATATATATATATACCCCGCCCTCGAAGCATAAAACCTTTGTTTTATTAAAATTTTGGGTTTTTTATGTATCATAAGGGTTTTTTCGCCGGTGCGTAAGTTGAAAAATCCCGACCGTTGATCTGATCCTCAGATCAACAGCCCGCGCTAAATTGCATCGCAAGTTTCACTCAGTGCATTTTCTTGTTCCTCCCGATCGGCCATCCCTCCAATTCGTCCTCCACCATTGATCTGATCCTTAGATCAACAGCCCGCGCTAAATTGCATCACAAGTTTCACTCGGTGCATTTGCTTGTTCCTCCCGATCGGCCATCCCTCCAATTCATCCTCCACTGTTGATCTGATCCTCAGATCAACGGCCCGCGCTAAATCGCATCGCAAATTTTCATCGGGCGCATTTTTTTGTTCGCCTCGATCACCGATATTTTAACCTCCTCTCAGCTGATCTCCACCGTCGGAATGGCTACGCTCCTCCCCGCATCCTCTATAGCAGTTAAACCCACAAACGCAGGATTTCTTAATAAGTTTTGTATTTTGCAGGTGTTGAAGGTTTATCCGTTATATTAAAAGAAAGGCCGAAGGCCAGGGATGACGATTCCTGTGCCTTTGATTCATAAAAGAGAACCATTCATGGGTCTCCACTCCACGTTTCATCAATGCATCATGGGAATTGATGCCTTGAAAGCCCAGCGTGGCCCTGCACATCGACAAGACACTGTGTTATTAAATCATGATTAAAAGAGTATCGATGTTGAAGACAGAGCACAGCAGAATAGAAGATTGAAGACCGATTTGTGGGGATTATGCCTAAGATTGATTATCAAAAGCCTAATCCCCCAGATTAAAACATGGTCAAAAAAAAATCATAAGTGTTTAACAAACAGAAAGGCCTCCACCGCCACATTTAAGGTGAATTGATGCCTCCCAGCTACCACAGAGCCACCTATTGCCTCAAAGCATTCAAACAGAGGCCAAAGTTATTGATCAAATGAAGATATTCGCCTTAGCGCAGCCAGAGAGTTACTTCTGCAAGGAACTTAATGCAAAGAATATCTGCAGAGTTACTCCAACATAACACAGAGCCTCAAAAGTCAACAAAAGCTCCCACCGAGCTTAATCATTAAGTGTAAAACAGTTAATACAGACAGAACATCTGTAAACTTCTTCATCGAGCCCCTTAAAGGCCGAGAAGCTATTAAGACTGTATTAATTATCTTGGGAGATCTTTTATTGAGATCTCACCTCCTCATTCTTCTATAAATACTTCTGTAGAAGATGAGAAATGAGGGTTGTAGAACTTTGAAATACATTTGAGTTTAAACTTATGATTGCAAATAGTGTTCACTGGCCCTTGGAGCTCTGCTTGTGATAGATAAGTTAGGCTGAGATGAGTAGATGATTGCTAAACTAAAGCATTGGACTTAAAGTTGTAACTGGTTTGGAGCATCAATACAAGCCGATTTATGGGATCCTGGTCTATGTTGACGGTGATGTTTTTCTCATTGTAACTTGTCATTTTGTTTTTGTTTTCACTGTGTTTCATCTCCTCTTATAAAGAACAGCATGCATAGAGTTAGGACCTATTGTATATCAGTAACATTCTCTGACTGAAAATCTTTATCTGAATGTTTTCTTCCAATCTGTGTTTTTTAGGAATGATTTAATTCTGTTTAAGCATAGGAATGCTGGCATTCCCTCGTCTTATTGTCTTAGCTGAATATTGTTCTTGGATGTTATTTTCATTTCATGTCAAGTAGAGATGAACTAAGGAAGATATGGTATGCCCTGGTCCTAGTTTTATCCCCAAAGACCATCTGAAATTCTCCCTTGGAATGTGTCAAAAGCTGGCTAGTATGAAGGTACTTACCAGATCTTAGGCCATTCTTTGTCATCTTTGTGTTGGTCTTGAAAGTTACCAAGTAAAGCAAAGCTAGGAGAGGATTTGTGATGAGCCCGGACCACTAGTTTCTACTCCAACAGTTGCCTTCAAGTTTCCCTTTGTTTTTATATGTTTTCTATTGAAAGTGCATCAAAAGCAAGCTAGTTTAGAAGTACTTGTCTGATCTTAGAGTGATTTTATGTCTTTCTTAAGTGTATGTCAAAGCAGGTTAATTTATAAGTACTTTCCTGAACTTTGGCTGCTCTTTGTTCCACATCTGTTTAATTTTCCTTCTTGTTGTATCATTTCATTCCATAAATCAAACTCCAGAGAGATCCTTAGACATAGATGACTTGCCCCATGGACCATTCTTGCCTCTTGCTATTCCAATTAAACCCTATTATGACTCCATAGCCCAATGGACTAAAACTTGCAATTATCTATTTTCCTGGCCAAAGCTTACTCTTATTGCTTGCAACTTCTCACCTTTGAAACTCTTTGCATTTAGTACTTTCCACCTCAAACAGTAATCATGCTCAACCATCCAAAAACAAAACAAACCCTTGGCCTTCATAACTAGCCTAATATCATCACCCCAAACTTCAAAGACAAATTCATCTTTGCACTTATTGGAGAGATCCCTCACCGGATTTAGGAGGGCTAGATCCTAGAATCCCAAAGTGGTTGAAACGATGTTGTTTCTGTGATCGGACTTTGCCAATCTTGCTGATTACAGATTCCTAACAGAATAATCATAAAGTTGGACATGGCCAATGTCTTCGACACAGTAAGCCTTCCCTTCCTCAATGTTTTCCTAAAGAAATTTGACTTTTCAAATGACATAATTCAAGTAATCAGTGCTTGCATTACGAACCCTTGGATAGAACCGTTGATTAATGGAAGGCCTAGTGAATTCTTTCAAAGCTCTAGAGGGCTAAGGCAAGGCTACCCCCTCTCTCCTTTCTTATATATATTAATGGTTGATTCCTTAAGTAGGACCCTGGAAAAGAGCAAGAGAGACTGGACTCTAACTGGCTTGCATATATATCATGAAGTAAGAAGCATCAACCACTCCTTGTTTGCAGATGAAACCTTGTTGATGGGTGGGGCCTCATGCATTATAGCTAGAAGATTCAAAAAAGTATTAGATAAATACATGGAGGAATCTGGAGGTCTCCTCAACAATGCTAAATGTAGAATATATGGCTAGACTGCTCCCTCCCGCACCATGCAAAGAATTTCACGGATATTAGAAATTCCCATACAAGAAAATTAGAGCCATTTCTCCTATCTAGGACTTCCCATATCAAAGTAAAACTTGAAGGCTAAGCTATGGGGCACCCAAACTGAGAAAATGAAGGAAAAAATCCAAATCTGGGGTATGAAGTGGCTGAACATAGTGGGTGGGTTGATCCTTGTCAAAGTCTTGGCTATTGGCACTACCTATATACCAATATGCAGCAATTCTGATTCCTGTTAGCATTCATAAACAAATGGAAATAATAATAAGGGAATTTCTTTGGCAGGGAGGGAAACATGAGAACAAAAATTTCAGGTTGGTTAAATGGGAACAAGTAATTCTGCCCTATGAGAAGGGTGATCTAGCCATAAGGCTACCCGAAATCATGAATGTTGCTCTTGGGGGGAAAATTGTTTGGAGATTGATCACTGGAAATGAGAGCTGGTGGAAATAAACTCTAATCTCTAAATAAATGAACTATCACATAACTCTTCTTCTGAAAGAAAAGGTTCCAATTATGCCATGTTCACAAGTCTGGAAACTTGTTAAGAAAGTACTTCCAACCATTATCAAGCACACCTCAAAGCTCCCTGGAAATGGAAAAGGTTTCAAGGTTTGGGAAGATATAACCATGGGGAAAGAGCCATTATATCTCAGCCTAGACTTTCTGGAATTAAGAAGATGGATGTGTGCTAAGGATCTCTCCACTTTACACTCTATCTCTCACTGGAAAAACAGATATTGGATGGATTAGCATATCCCCAATTTTCCCCCACATTTAAAAATCCAATGGGATCTCTTAATACTTCACCTAAAAGGTGCTTCCCCAACTACTCTGGAAACTAAGGACTCCTTTATTTGGGATCCAAGTGCGGGAGTTTACACTATCAAATCAGGGTATAACACTCTCCAGGCTCAGCAAAATGAACAAGATTGGGTTCCATGGAAATCAATATGGAAGGCAGAAAGTATCCCCAAAGTCAATATATTCAATTGGACTCTTCTAAAAGGCAGAATCCTCACTGGAGACAACCTCAAAAGAAAAGGATTCAACGGGCCTTACAGGTGTTCTATGTGCTTAAATGAAGAAGAAACCATCCAACACCTCTTCATGGACTACCCCTTTGCAAGGGAGTGTTGGAAGCAGCTTATAAGCCCATTGGAAATGGAGCTCAACTTCTCGAAAACCTTCAATGAATTTTTCACTAAATGGAAAAAAAATTACCCTTGTCCTATGAAGAATAAGCACACCATCAAAGGGTTTAGGGAATGCCTTCCATCATTTCTATGTTGCCATATTTCGCTTTCCAGAAATCAACACATTTTCAAATACCAACCTCCTAATATAGGAAGAGTTATGTCAAAGACTTTGGGTCTAACTTCTGAATTCATGAACATGAAAGGACTAAAATCTCTAGATAATAGCCTCCTTTAGCAAGAAAAGAGGAACTGGAACAACCTCGCAACTGTTAGAAGTAATTTGAAAATCAACCCCAATGCCAAACCCCAAACACATAACTAGAAAATAAGATTAAATAAGGAAGAATTTCTATTATGGACAGAAAATAAAAACAAGCACCTCCTCTTCTTCTATGGCACTTCAAAAAACAACCCGAGTAGATCCAAATCTGGGGGAATTCTGATAGAACTGGGGGGAACCAACTCAGTCACTTATGAATGGGGATTTGGGGAAACCTAAAATAACAGGGTTGAGGCATATGGTTTTCTAATGGGCACCAAGATTCTAAAAAATAAGGATATTAAGGACCCAATAATCATGGGAGACTCTGCCATAATTATTGAAGCCATGATCAGTAAAATAAACTCACCAAATGCAGGAATGTGCAAAATTATGAACAGAATAAAGAACAATTTGGTAGAACTGGGTCACTTTTAAACATATCTTGAGGGAAAATAACAGCATAGCTTATCACCATGCAAATTCGGCAGTAGCCAGACCAGAAGGGGAGGCAAGAATCTCTACAGAAGTTTTCTTCACTCCCATTCCATAGTTTTATTCTTTAAAAAAACATGACAGACATCTGCAATAAATATCCCATTAGGAGCATCACCCTCTGCTCGATCTGGAGCCTTCAATTTCCTCCCTGCAAGGCACCCCAAATGCTAGTCAGGCCTTGGATAGATAGCCTAACCAATCGTCCTATCTATTTCACAGCATGCCTTTCTCTCCCCCTCTCCATTAGGCTTCTCCCCTTCCTCTCCTCCCCTTTGAAGCTACCTCTCCTCGATGCACCCATCCTCCCTCGCATCCTCAGGCATATCCTCTCACCACTCTCCCCACATTCCCCCGTTGTCATGTCTGCAACCATTTTCCATCTGAATGAGTTAAGCTCTTTTAAATTCCTTCCTCTATTCTTCACCAAAGCAGGCATGTTTCTGCGGGCTTTCCGCATTCCTTTTGTCTCTCAACTTGCACTCATATTAATGAGAGATCTCTCCTCTCCCCGCATAGCTCTAGCCTTTCCTTTCCACTCCTCTGCACACTTTTCTCTATTTTCCTCCCCCTTCCCATCCCCTTTGCCCACTCCTCATCGAAATCTCCATCCATGGAGCATAACAACCGAAACAGGCCTCCCAACCAATTAGACTGCAGAATCAATCTCGGGAAGACTGCCTCTCGCACTATCTTTGAGAAGCCTCATAAGCGTCTCCCCCTCAGCAACTGGAGATATTCGGCAACTCTTTCAGTCAGCAGAGATATTCGGATGGAGCATACAAATACAGAGGAACGAAACAAGGGCTCCAATTTAGCAGAAGATTGCCCAGCTATGGTTTTGAGTACAATAGACAGAGAGTTCAAAAATGTGAGATGTGTCACAAGTAGAGCACACAAACGCATGAATGACAATGCAAAAGAGACAATACATGTAAAATCCGATAACACAGCGTTGAAGAGACAGCTAAAGGTACAGAGTATGGAAATTGATATTCTTCCTAATTACAACAATCAACAAGAAGAAATGGTCAGCTTCCACAAGAGCATCATAATGAAACAGGAGGGAGATAATTTTGTTTATCAGTTCAGCAAGTAGAGCTACCACGCAAAAAAAAAAATTTCACCCTTCTCAGTATATTTTAGGTATCTGAAGTTATGTTAAGTAAATGTATTTTGTTGTTATCTCAGTTCGTAAGGTAGTATGCCAAAAATGTTGTAGGAAACTATGGAAATTTTAGAGCCATGGCTAATGGTATTCGGGGACTGCGTTCTTGTTATCTTCCCAATTAGCATGCTCCTCTCCAACCTCATTTGTAACCAGAGCGATCTCTCTCTTCTTTTTTGAAATATAATACCATAACCAACTTTGTAAAAAGAAAAATGAGGTATGCTACAACTAAATAAATTACAATAAAATGTAACATTGGGACAATGTTTACCACAATGTGACGTTGGATAGATTTATGTACCATTCCATCATGACAATATTAAATCTTAACATTAAACCATATATTATAAACCCTAATATTATCAACTTAATATTATAAACTCTATTATTATGAAGCCAATATTATAAACCCTAATATTATAAAACTTGACATTATAAACCCCATATAATAAACCCTAATATAAACCCAATAACATAAACCCTAATATTAAACCCTAACTTTGTAATGTCACATTGTGATGTTGAATAAAATGTAACATAATGTAACATTGCAACAATGATTGTCATTTGCGACAATGTTTGTCAGAATGTGACGTTGTATATATTTTGTACCATTCCAATGATATAGTATTAAAATATAATATTAAACCTTATATTAAACCCTAATTTTTTAATTCCATAATCTGACATTAAATAAATTATAATGTAATATAACATTGCGACAATGATTGTCACATTACGACAATGTTTGCCACAATGTGATGTTGGATATATTTTTGTACCATTCCAACGTCACAATATTAAACTCTATTATTAAACTCAATGTGATCAAACCTATTAAATAAACCCTAATATCAAACCCAATATTATACCTTAAAATTAAACCCAAAATTATAAACCGCAATATTAAACCCTAATTTTATAATGTTACAATGTGACGTTGAATAAATTGTAATTTATTATGACATTGTGACAATTATTGTCACATTACGACGATGTTTTTCGCATTGTGACATTATTCGAACATGCCAATATTATAAACCTTAATATTATAAACCAAATTTTAAACCTTAATATTAAACCAAATATTATAAACCTCAATATTAAACCCAATATTATAATATCGTCACCGTCAACTATTTAAATAATGACTATTAACATTGACTTTGTTCTATTAACATTGACTTTGTTCACTAAAGTGGTTGACTATGTTTGACTATTAATATTAATCAATAATAATGGGATTATGTTTGACCAAAATTATGATTATTGACCAAACATAACATTAGTAAATGTGGTTGACTAATTTTGTAATGACGCGATGTGACATTGAATAAATTGCAATGTTGCGAGACAATTATTGTCACATTATGACAATGTTTGCCACATTGTGACATTATTCGAAAATGACAATATTAAACCCACTATTATCAACCTCAATATTATAATATCGTTGCGGTCAACTATTTAAACAATGACTATTAAGATTGACTTTGTTCACTAATGTGGTTGACTATGTTTGACTATTAATATTAATCAATAATAATGGAAAACGATTATGTTTGACCAAAATGATGAGTATTGACCAAACATAACATTAGTAAATGTGGTTGACTAATTTTATAATGGCACGATGCGACATTGAATAAATTGCAATGTAATGTAACATTGTGACAATGATTGTCAAAATGATTGACACAATGAAAAAATGTTTGTCACAATGTGCCATTGGATAGATTTTTGTACCATTTCAACATCATATATTTGATTATTAAAACTCATCGCATGTTTGATTATTCAAACCCCAATATTAAAAATATGGTAAACATAAGGTTGACCAAGTTTAATCATGGTCTATTTAAATAATGACTATCAAGGTTGACTTTGTTTGACTATGTTGTCTAATTGTGATTAACAATGTTTGACTATTCTATTAATCAATAACAATGTTACAGGATTATATTTGACCATAATTGATAATGGTTGACCACGGTGACCATAGTTAACCATAGTCAACCATGGTGATGATAGTTGATGATGGTTGATCGTCAGTAGCCTATAGTGGAGAGCCTATAGTTGACCATGTGTCCTTATTGACATAATATTAACGTTTATATATATTATGATTTAATATATAAAGTTTTTAATCTTAGGGTTTTTAATATTAAGATTTATAATATTGTGTTTATAATAGTGGGTTTAATATTGTGTTTTTAATATTGCTTTTTCACGAGGGGAAAGCTCACGGGAAACCCGAGCGTACTTCCCCAGAATTTCTGGATGGTACGTGCGGTAAACCGTTCGGTGGACTTTCGGCGCCTAACCCCAAAGGACTCAAGGATCGAACCCGTGACCTCCCTCAACGGAGAGGACCATGTATTGGCTCACTACCACTTGAGCTAACCCTTGGGGCTTTTTAATATTGCTTTTATAGTATTAGGTTTTATTATTGGGGTTGTAATATTAGAGTTTATTATTGGATTTATAATATTAGGTGTAATATTAAGGTTTATGATATTATATTAATATTTATCATTTTCTTTTATAAAAACACCTATCTACTTAATAAATAAAATTCACTAGTTCAATCCAATTCCATACATATAAATTAGGTAGAAATCAAAATAATTATTTTTCATACTCATTAATACATATTTTAATTACATATAAATCTATTTTAAATTTATTTTTCAAACCATATTTCAATTTTTAAGTGGACTAATAATACAAACTTGTGGTTTACGATTTAGATTTTAAATTTTTAAAAATTTATAATCTGTAATTCTATATGTATAAGAAAATATCTATAAAATTAACCTAATATTATAATTATATATGTAGTAGGAAAATATCCATAAATTTAACCTAATATTATTGTTGACGCAATATTACATCTTCTAAGACACCATCACCAACACAATATCGCATCTATTGTATTAACATATCAATAATTATTATATTATTGTTCTCATAATATTATTATTATTAACAATATTGTTAAATGAATAGAATATTTATCTTATAATTTCTATTAATAATAATTCGAATATAAATATTATTTATATTAATTTTTATTAATAATAATTAGAATGTGGTTATTATGAAGGCTTCATAAATACAGTGCACTATCAATAATTATTATATTATTGTTCTCATAATATTATTATTATTAACAATATTGTTAAATGAATAGAATATTTATCTTATAATTTCTATTAATAATAATTCGAATATAAATATTATTTATATTAATTTTTATTAATAATAATTAGAATGTGGTTATTATGAAGGCTTCATAAATACAGTGCACTTAGTTCGTTATTCCTTTGGTTCAGGTTCAAATTCACTCATTGATGATTTAAGAAAGGTTAATAGCGACTACAAAAATTTTGCGAATATTTATAAGTTGCATGTGAATGTGATTCTAGTTAAATTTCGATAATGAAAATGAGGAATTAGTTCATGATAGCCTTGTTTTTCGACGATAAATTTATTTGAATTTCGATAATGAAAATGAGAAATTATTTCATGATAACCTTGTTTTTCGGCCATTAATTTATTTGCATAACATCTTTAAGCAAATTATTAAGTGATTGATGCATTCAAAAAAATTAGCTTATATAAACTTTGCAACTATTTATATTTATAAGTTACCTGTGAATGTGATCCGAATTGAAATTCGAAAATGAAAATGAGGAATTAGTTCATAATGACCACGTTTTTCGACCACCGAATATTACAGAATGAATTCCATCTATTATTTGGAGTTGATCCCCACTTTGTACCAAATGATAGTTTCCTCAAATATGTTTTGCATTCAATGAAAGCTAACTGATTGGGACACTCTTTTTATACCATTGGATCAAACTTTGTTGAGATTAAAAATTTTAAAATTAATTTATTTTATAAATATATTTATTTTAAATTATATTTTTTATTAAATTTTATTTATTTAATTAAATTATTTTAAAATCAAGTTTTATTAGCATCATTTTTTATGATGGGTCAAGGTGATAAGAATCAAATTTTACAGGGTAGTTGTATTATGTGCTAGGGGAGGAGATATGCTAAAGCTAAAAGTTGGTGTGACCTAGATTAGAGTTGGTTTGACTATGGTTGGTATGACCTAGGCCGGATGCGATTCCCAAATGACTTCAACGACTTAAATCCCTAAATCATAACTCCTCAAACCACAAATTGAACCTAAAAAATCACAAACAACTTTACAAAGAAAAAAATAATCATTTTAAACATCTATTAAAAAAAACTTAATAAGTTATAATTAGTATCCAATTTCAAACCTTAATGCAAAACCAAAACAATGAAAAAATCACTATTATAATTTTAATATAACAATTTTTCTAATTACAATTCTACTCTAAAATCGAAACATCCCTACTTGATAGTTATGGCCCTTAGTCTTTACAGAAAAGTAAGCCATACATGAAAAAGGAAAACACGGACAAATCTACATCAATGCAAGTTCGGAAAATATTCTTTAAAGAAATGTAAGCTACATATGAAAAAGGAAAGCATGGACAAATCTACATCAATTTGAGTTTGGAAAATATTGGTGAAGTGAGCCAATAAAATTACACTAACAAAGAAGTTAATGTTATTATTGTTTTTATTTAAAAGTGTTTAAATTAAATTTATTTTCAAATATTAGATATTAAATTATTTTAATGATATATTCAAATTGCCAGCTATCCCCCATGATTTTGTTTCACAATTGTATGGTTCAACTGTCATGGTTTTTCTGATACCTCTATTTTTTATTTCGACAAGAACAATAGCCTTAACAATAATAACACTAACACTTGTTAACAATAACAAGAATAGAACCGATGGGTAACGGCGGTGAATAGAACTGATGGCTGAAAACTGAAACGATTTTCATGAAGCGGATACCATTAATTGAAATATTATTAAATCGTTCGGTAACGTAAATTAGTGTGATCGTCGGGAAATCTCATCCCTTCATTTTGATATTATGAATATAAATATTTGTTTGACTATTTATATTTTAATAAAAATATAAATTCAAGGTGGTCTTTTCTGAAATAAGTCACACTTATCAGGTGTAAATATTATGTTTCAACATGTCATGTCTATTTGATTGATGTGTTGAAATTTTCAAACTTTTATATTGATTTTACCAAACTAATGAGAAGTGATATTTACTTGATGAATCTATTGAAATTTTCAAATTTTTATATTTACTTATCAATCGATTGAAATTTTCAAATTTTTATATCAATTTTATTAAATTTATAAGAATAATTTTATTAATTTATGTATATTGAATAAGTAATTTAGTCTATCTATATTGTTTTAGATAAAGTAAATTACTTTTGGATAAAGTAAATTTGATTAGTCGAAAGAGCCAAAATTGTTAGGTTAATGATATAGTGGTATTATATATAATTTAAAATTTAAAATGTCTGGAAAATTTCATTAAATTTAGCAAATAAAAAACTTATGATTTATTTATTGTTGTTATTATAAACCAACTTAAAAGTAAATTTATTATTATTCTTGGTTTAAAAGTGGAAAAAAAAACCTAAAACCATTTCCAATCAAATAAAAGGTTCATTTAATTCTTATAAATCACCAAATTTTACAAAACCTTTCTGTTAAATTTATTAAAAAATCAATTAATTTTATCTTAATAAAATTATTTATCAATTAATATCAAAAAAATTTAAGGTGTATTGCATAACTATATTTGGAATCAAATGAAATGAATTAATAAAATAATAAAACCAGGTGCATTTTCCTTAATACTTGCAAAAATTGACCTATGTATATATATAAAATGGTACAGAAAGTAATGAAAAAAAATTAGCAAAGAGGGTATATAGAGAATTGAAAATAAAATTAAGATGTATATTAAAAAAATATTTGTTTAAAAAAATTTAAAATATATATATAGAGAGAGAGAGAGTTTTCCATATTTGTTTTTCCCCTTTTCCCATGGCTCCTTTCCCTGATTCATGGTTGTCTTATTTTCCCATCTCCTACTCTTGTGACATAGTTGATAAGTGTTATGATTATCAAGTTTGTTTTCAAATGTATATTATAATTGACCATATGGATAGAAAGCATGATCTTGATATAGCAATATGTTGGTTACATTGGCTATATGAATATAATTAGCATTTGCATAGTGTAGCATGCATATTAGAGTAAGATGCATTCCATATTGATTTTGCATAGTTAATATCATCATATCATGTTCCCCTGCTAGAATAGGTGCATTTAGATTAGATTTGCATCATAGAACATATTTTATTTCATGTATGGTTTTATTATTTGATGAAAACATGGGCAATAAAAAGTATGCTCACAACAAATGCTTCCAACAATTGTATGTGATGTGCAAGATACAGGTCTACGGTCCCATATGGTTGTTTTTGCTCTCATGGCCTCTTATTTGAGTACATGTTTTGTGCACTCTACAGAGAGCTCATGTCCCAGTTGGAGCTAGACATTGCCCACCAAAAGTGAGTGACCACATAGAAGAATTTATTTTCCTAGATTTGTCTTCAACCAAGAACCAACAGCCCTTGACAGCCACCAGTGTAGTCGATATATTGTGTCATTTGATCTTCGCTCCCTGAGCGATTCATATGACCCCTCACCTATATGTCAATAGTGTTTGAAGGTGGGTTATACAACCCTAAAGGTATGTTTTTCATTGTGCAATCAAGTGCTTATGCGTGTTTTTCCTTGGGTACTTTGGGTATGGATTATCAAGTGACTAGGAAGGAGGAAGGGTTTTGACTGTAACTTTGTTCCCTCGCCTTAAATGGGGATTTAATCCTCAATCCTAGTCCTGTGGGATCTCCCCTATTGGATTATAACTTTAGGAAGTGAACTACTTGGGAAACCCTGATTTTGACAGCAAAATCATGCTTTCTCATTTCACATTTTTCACTCCCATCTGCACATTACAAGCCATATTTAATCATCTTCCCTCTTTGGGTCTACATGGCCACTAAGTCCACAAGTGTTAACTTCTGAACATGTTCTATGCCATTTCAGTTTATGGCACAATACTGAAGAAGATAAAACATACAAATAGATCAATAGAAGACAAGCCAAAACAAAGATAAGAAATAGTGGCGTTACGGCAATCAGCAGGATGCTTCTACCAGCAAAGTCTTCAATAGGTCATTCAACCAAGTGTGTCACACATAACCCCAGAACAACCCAAACAAAGAACATTCCATATATATCACAGCTCCAACGTTATCCAGAAAGAGAGAATTCCTCCACACCAATGTGTGTCAAATGAACTATAAGTCTGTCCAATATATAGGAATCTTTGGGGGTGTGTGACACGTCCTTTAAGACATTTAAGTCAATATTTTATTCCAGGCCAACTTAGCACATAAGTGGAATAAATTCAAAGTACATGTTCTGCTCATCCGATCGAGATGATCTTTAGATCAATCTTACACCTCTCCGAAAGAGGAATCCAATAAAAATATTGCGATCGTCTTCTGAGCAACACAACCCGAAGTTTGGACCTAGTTGTCCAATTTTAACACTCCCTCTCAACTAGGGAGAACTCCGTCCACTAGTGCAATCCAAACATTGTGCGTCATCCCGTCGTAACTTGCTTTGCTGGCCTCTTTATTTCAAAACAAAAGTGGGTCAGTCACAAAGAAATCATTCCCGGCTGACAGATTCAGCCCAGAGGTCAAAACCTCTATCGGACTCATAAAGAGTCTCCAACCAACCCGAAGTTGGTTCATCTGACCCGAAGTCAGGCAGAGGTCCGAGACCTCACAAGACTTGATCCCAGATCAAGTGGTTGGACCGTGCCATCCTAGATAGAGAGTACGGCAAACTCTGATGCGTCCATCAGTCTTTGCTACTAGTCTCTAGCTTTTCCCACCTCATTGGCCAAATGAGAGGTACTTCCCATGAGCCCTAAACTCAGTGGGTAGGATGCATACGGGGCATAGATAATGAGAGGTAAACCAACTCAATAATCACAACGGTGGGGTCCAAGCACACCAACAAGGTTCGACAAGCCTAGCCTTGTGGTTGCTCATAGCTCCGAGAAGCTGTCCCCAAATCCCCCCAGAGCTCCCAGAGCTCATCGTCCAACAAGACCCTTAGAATAGGGTCGTTCCACGATACCAAGATTCTCACGGAAGGTTAGGAACATGACCTTCCCCAAGGGCATTGTGAGAATATCCGTGACCTGCTCATCAGTTCCTATATGATCGAGCCTTACGGCACCTTGCTGTACCATATCCCGGATAGTGGTACCAGCCATCATAATGCTTGGATCAATCGTGGAACCCGGGATTCTATGACAAATGAATCCCCCTCTGGTTATCACAAAGGATAACGGTGGCATCTAGCACATGCTCGAACAACTCACAGAAGAGCTTTCGCAACCAAGTGACTTCACAACAAGCCATACATGTTACAATGTATTCGGCCTCAGCGGTGCTCAAGGCTACCGACTTTCATATTCCAGCCCGAAGCAGATCTACATGTGAAGTAGCATCCAGATGTGTTCTTGCGATCCACCACACTGCTAGCCTAATCGGCATCAGAATATCCATGGAGTGTCATACTCCCGGCAGTGTATCTCAGCCCATGGTCTACCGTGCCTCAGAGATATCTCAAGAGTTTCTTGGCACCAACCCAGTGAATGTTATGATCAACCATGTGTTGACTCAAAGCTTTCACTGCACAACATATGTCCGGACGGATGTTCCCTAAGAACATCAGGGCCCCCCACGAGTTGACGACACTCAGTGAGATTTTCTAACACAGGCCCAGCAGCGCTGCCGCTCAACTTCTTGAAGTTGAGTTCCATCAGTGTCGACACGGACTTACAGTCCACCATACCAGAAGCTTCATAATGTATTTTCCTTGAGAAAGGAAAATCTCTCCAGGTCTCTGCCAAAACTTCAGGCCTAGGCATCAGTCGTAGGTCCTTCATCTCGAACTCAGCAGCAAGCTCCCTCTTGAATGAGAGGGTCAGCACCTGTCAGGAAGAGGTCATCCACATACATCTCTTCCTTTATCGCACCATGCAGAAATGTGGTCTTCACATCCATCTGATGAAGACTCCATCCTATTGTAGCTGCAAGGGCTATAATAGATCGAATGGTGGTGTATCGGGCCACAGGTGCAAATATGTCATCATAATCTATGCCTTCCTTTTGAGAGAAGCCACGGGCAACGAATCTTGCCTTGAACTTTTCAGCACTTCCATCAGATCCATGCTTGATCTTGTTAGAGTCATTTCGAGCTGACAACTGCTTTGTCCTATGGTCTTGGAAACACATCCCAGACATCGTTCTTCATAATGGACTCATACTCTTCGTGCATAGCATCCTTGATGCTTTACGACTTCCTCAAAGGATCCAAGGTCAGATTGTACAAAAGTACTCATGGCTGCTAGATACCCTGTTATTTATATGGCTTCTTGGTTTTCCTTTAGAATTTCCCCCTCTGAAGCCATATGTCCCTGAGCCATGAGGATCTTCTTTCGTTGAACAAAGGTATCCACTCAGGAGCATATACAGATATATCTCCCTCTTAATGTCGGCTTCTCTCGAGAGAGAAGACATCTATTTAAATGAGGGCATCCCAGACACCAACTTGGAATTGGGACTTGATCTCCCACAGTCAAAGCCATCCAATCAGACTTTGCTGATCATGATTCAAGATTCCAACCATGTGACCAAAAGCTGCATAAACTTCTCAGCTCACATTTTAAGTTTACCATAACGCTCCAATGTAAGACTGATACAGTCACATGCTTGCTACTACATAGGTGTCTATCTATGTCACTGTCATACAGGGGGAACATATCAACAAGCCTCAACTTGTGTTATAAGTCCTTTTAGCCACTACCTGTTATTCTGTGAGTAGCTCCTTCAAACAGCCTTCTAAGACTGCAGCTTACAAAACTAGGGATCCAATCTACCTTGGTTTATCCTGCACTTGAGGCATTGCACCTTGAGTTGCTTCCAGATCTGCCCATTTCTAGTTATTTCAGCAGACTGCTCCTAGGGCTGTCAAAATTTGCCTGGCCTAATGACTTACATCTATGCCCATTTCGTCAACAATTTGACCACTACATAGAATTTCCCCAAGGACTTCGGCAGTCAACCCTTTAAAATTTCCAGCTTCAAACATGGGTGTCTGTCTATGTCACTGTCATGATGACAGTGACATAGAATCACAGATTTAGAACTATCACATTCATCATGGCTTGTTGAATATGAACTTCACTTACATTTCTTTGACTCTTGTCCTTGATGTACCAGGCAGGGTTCTCTTCCTTCTATACCTGCAAAGAGTGATGTTGTTCCAATACTTCTGCCTTAACTGCTCACTAGTTTGCATATTTCTGAGCTTAAATAGGGTATCATAGTGATCCCAATCCAGCACTGTTTCTTTCAGACTTCTTCACGTGATTATTTCACAAAGCACGCTTGCCTTGAGTTGTTGACTTTAAATATGATCCACAGGCGTATTTCAGCATTCATCGTAATGTGGCACTATTCCAGACTGTTCACACCATTTCCGTCCTCACATACATCCATACTACGTTATGACTTCAGCACTGGTCGCTTCACGCCATGCAACATTGTGGGCAGATCCACCACAAGTTACGCAACAGCACAAAAAAAAACACCTACAGCAGCAATCGCTTTCCAAAACATTGCTCACGGTTTTGTTGCTCACCGCAGACCAGCACCCAGGCACCACCACTCTTCCGCCAACAAACAGTCACAGACACCACGGATCTCAGTGGGCACACAAGCCACTCCACAAACAGGAGTGAGAAATTCTGCTCCACGCTCAGTATTAAGCGACATCGAATTGACGGTGAGGGAGACACAACGTCGGCTCACACAACAGGCTGACCAATCGATCATAAATATCACTGACCCACAGCAAAGGCTTCTCCAAAAAAAACTGAGTGCTAATGGCTTGAGATCCATACTGCACGAGCACTAGATGTAAATTCATTTGACGGCTGGTGCCTCTCCACGTTTTCCGATTGTCGGTGGATTCATGCTCTTCATTCGCTGAGATTTAGAGTTTTCTGCAAGAAGGCGTCACCCATCCATCAAGCCATCTCACATCAGCAATATAAGTGATTTAAGTAAGACCCGCCTGTCCGAGCCCATCATCAATCTCTTCCATATATTATTGTTTTTACGTGAAAAATTCCTTGTTCGGGCTTCGCAGGACACTGACGCCACTATTTTCATTCGGCTTCGATCCTTCAACCGATGGCGGAGGCGCAGTAAGTCTGCGTGGAGGCTGATACATCGTGAGATGTCCGTGGTGAGATGTAACCCTCGCATGATTCATACGCTACCCTGCGCTATTACCTCCGGCATTTAAAAAAAAATGTGCGCTGCCATTTTCTGTGGTGGTATGGCCTGCGGCCTACCACACAGCTTTACGTCATTTCAACGACAAAGTTTGAGATCGATTTCTTCCTATGATTCCTGCGGTGACAGCCGATTTTATTTGTGTTGGTGGCCACTACGTCTTGTTCCAGAGCAGAGCGGGCCTTTCTTTGAGACGTTGCTCTTATGTATTGATGTTCGGGCTATTTCCATCCTTCCGAACAGACTTGGGACAGCCCTATAAACCCTTCGATGTTGTTCTTTTGATGCTGCCCCACAGATTTATACGGCTTCCTAACAGCCTCCGGGAACTTTTGTTTGGCCTTCAACCTAGGTCGCAAAAAAAAAAATTAGCCTTCCAGCTACCCACATATGGTAGCGTTTTATATATATGTATCTTGGCCAACTAGCCCAGCAAGCTAGCCCTTAAAAACAACCCTTATCGAATATGTTTTCCCATAAACATGCCTGAACCATATGTTGTTACCCACAGCTCCTTCCACGCTAATTAGGACAGACTTGCTCACGCTGATTCAAGCCTTCTTCCACACTAACTAGGGCATTGTCTTCAATCCACGTTCTGATACCATGTTAATTTCTGAACATGTTCTATGCCATTTCAGATTATGGCACAATACTGAAGAAGATAGAACATACAAATAGATCGATAGAAGACAAGCCAAAACAGAGATAAGAAATAGTGGCGTTATGGCGATCAGCAGGATGCTTCTACCAACAAAGTCTTCAATAGGTCATTCAGTCAAGCGTGTCACACATAACCCCAGAACACCCCAAACAAAGAACAGTCCATATATATCATAGCTCCAACGCTATCCAGAGAGAGAGAATTCCTCCACACCAATGTGTGTCAAATGAACACTAAGTCTCTCCAATATATAGGAATCTTTGGGGGTGTGTGACACGTCCTTTAAGACATTTAAATCAATATTTTATTCCAGGCCGACTTAGCACATAAGTGGAATAAATTCAAAGTACATGTTCTGCTCATCCGATCGAGATGATCTTTAGATCAATCTTACACCTCTCCGAAAGAGGAATCCAATAAAAATATTGCGATCGTCATCTGAACAGCACAACCCGGAGTTTGGACCTAGTTGTCCAATTTTAACAACAAGGCTATGGTACACCCCCTCCTCTTGTCCACATGTTTGGGTCAGGCGTGGAAATTTCGCCCTAGAGATTCATGCAGCTAATTATAAGTTAAGAGCATTTCATGCCGACAACCAAGAAAAATAAATGAATGATATAAAATGAAAATATGGTCGGGACATTATGTTAGCACATGGGGAAAAGCCAACCATGAGTTTTACCCCTTCATTATGGCCAACACCCTGGTTCCTAGGGCCCCAATGGGTGCTTCCACATCATTAAGGATCCCATGCATGTCCCAATCCTTAGTGGGTAATGAATTCTCCTACCTTAAGGGGGTAATAACTACTTATATCATACACTGCATGATCTCATCTCCTGAAGCCCCAAGCCGTAAAACAAAGAAAAATCAAGAAAAGGAAAAAGGAAAAGGAATAAAGGTGGAAAAATGAAGGCTAGGGTAACTCATGTGTCCATGATTTATCCCTCCTACATCTATACACCCAAATATGTGGGCATCCTTCATCATTTCCATCCTTGAACCCATAGCATTTTGCCTTGAGACCCCTTGTGTCCCTATCCATATCATCATTATTCACACGACCCCTATCAATTGAAGGATATACCTTGGACCTATGTTTCCCCTTAAGGGGCTAGGAACGCCTAATTGGGTTTGTTTATTAGCCAGTCCTACCTAGGGAGGTAACATTATACATGCTTAAAGTGTAGTGCCCTACTCTAGTTGACTGACAGTGATATGAATTTTAACATTATTTAGCCCTAAGACCCGCACTTTATTATTTGAGGACCTCAGGTTGAGGATCCAGACACATGACTCTATTATTAGTGGATGTGATGGTTATGTATGTCTTTATTGATACTATGATGATGATAGTATTTATGGATATGCATGTTCTTTATTGATATGATTGTAGCATTAATAGATATGTAGGTTCTCTATTGATATCATGATGATGATAGATTTTATGGATAGATATGTTTTCTATTTATGTTACGATGATAATGCCTTCGATGAATATGCTAATTTACCATTGATGTTATGATTATGATAAACATGATGGATGTGTCCCATATGTAGCTACTTACATTAGTTTTGATTCAAAATAAACAATGATGTGAATGACTAGGTCATGATGATGTTTCTATTACGATAATGACTAACACTAAGAACTTTGTTACTGATGATTATTAAGTATGACAGGAAACCACCAGAGGCACTCGCATATAATGAGTGGATAACACCTGGTTTGATAGAAATTAATATTTTGTCTTTGAAATTATAAGTTTAGTTTGAAACTTGTTATATATATTACATATACTCTGATGATATTTCAGTGGTTGGAGGAACATGTTAGTTGCTTGGCCGAATGACTCACATATGGGTGATGGGGTTGTACAATTGGATGGAACAACATGGGAGGGGTGGAACAGTGTTCCTGATCTCACCTGCTAGCACTCCCGCCGTGACCTAGGCTAAAAAGGTCAAAATACCTTCGCCTTAAAGATCACGATGTCGTTAGGGCAGGTCCCAAATTTGGTTCGCTCACGAGGATTTTCTGGGGGGGCGCACATCAAGGCAGATTCCTTGATCCCCAGCACCATTAGTCTCACTATAGCAGGCAACATACGAGATGATAGGGGTCTCTGGCGTTGCACATATAATTTCCCCTCATAACCATTGGATACTTGAAGGGAAAGTGGTGTGGCACCCTTGGAATTTCAAGAGAAATTCTTGAAGGGCACGACCGACTTGGCACCCTTGGCATCAAAAATAAATTCTTAGGCATGGCACCCTTGGAACTTCGAATGGAAGTTCTTGAAGGGCATGACCAACTTGACACCCTCGACATCATTAAATAAACTAATAAATATAATCAAATCCAACTAATTCTTATCAAGTGACATATGATGTTATAACCAAAAGAGTTAAATCAATAATAAAACTTAGGGTAAGGGAGGAATAGGAAGAGATAAAATATTTTACCATGATAATTCTACCATTTCCATGTTAAAACAAAATATTAAATACATAAGACTTAATTAGGCAAAAGGGGGATAGAGGGAAATAGAGTTAAGTATAAAGATTTATTAAAAACTTCATTAAGAGAAGAGGGTGATGAATTAAAATAAGATTAATAAATTAAAATTTGAGAAATTTAGAGAACTTCCATGTGGCAAAAGCCAACATAAGAATATTCATCAAAAGGGAAAATTGAGGTAGTTAGGGGACCAAATCTGAGAATTATCAATTAACTTCAGTAATAAACACAAATTAAGGAGTAAAAAGGGGGAATCAAGAGACAACTAGGAAAAGAAATAGGAAGCCTTGTTGGATTGAGGGAAATCCTATTTTTAAATGAATAATTAAGTAAATTATTTTGGAGAGTCTTGATGAGAGGGTGACACATGTGTGGGTGAATAATCAGATTTTGGGAAATAAAAAAAAAAAAAAAATTATTTATGCATGAAATTCAAAGTGTCACCTATGAAGCCTTCTATAGAAGAAAGGGAAAAGGAAGGGAAAAAGACTTTTTTTGTTTACCCTATTGTTGGATAGAGGAGATTATGTCATTTTGAGTGGTTACAAGCTATAGTTGAGTTTGGTGGGATAGAGTATTATAGAGAGGGGACTCTTAAGCCAAGAGGGGCTCACCTCTATCAGCTAGCACATTCCTTCGTTGTACAACCCCAATGCAGCTCGGGGGTCCGCGGGGAAGGAGAGTACCCAAGGAATAAGTTGGGAGGTAAACCGGTGGGTCATTACATTCGAATTAAGCACGACAACATTCTGGCTTGGAGGTAGACGACAACAAAGGAGCTCAAGTAGCGGCAAGTCAAGTTGGTTCTCGTCTAAGGGTGAACGGTACATGTGTTATTATATTGTTTAAATTATGATGATTTCATTGTGCCTATGATCAAGTTAAATATATGTATGTGTCATGAAGTTAAATTTATGGACTTGATATACGGGATTTAAATTACTGAGTTTCAAACTTGTATGATTATGGTTTCATTTCCTAGTTATTGTGTAAAAAAAAAAAAAACTTAGCCTAGCGTTCATCTAGTAAAATAGAGTTGGTCTCTACACTTGGTATCAGAGCAAAGGTTCAACCACTAGGACCTATAGGCCCATAAATTATTAAGGTTTCCTTGTATTATTTTTTTGTGAGCTTATGTGTGCACAATTTTAAATTATGGAACTTATAAGACAACAAGCGTTAGTCTTCTTATCCGACTCCACCAATCTTGTCAATGCAATCAATCCAAAGAGTTCACTTCACAATGAGAAAAATCTCTGATTCTACTCATATTTCAATGGTTGTTAATGAACGGAAATTACATCTAAAATAATAGTACGATGCCAGATGTTAAGCTAATGCCAAAAGTATCAAACAAATCCAAAAAATTTCACCTCCTTTTGAACAAATGAGAGCACATAAAGCCACTTATGTATTCAAATTTCAAATGTGTAACGTAGGACAATAGTAAACTACTTATATTTCAGCAATAACGAGCAGAAGAATGTGAAAATTCATGACAGTCAACACAAAGCAAAACAATATCATGTGACCGGTGGCTCTTTAAATGCTCTGGAAAATGCATCCTATAGCAAGACAGAATGCTCCTGTAGCGTAAATAATGATTGCTCTCTCTACAACCAACACTAAATTTCTTTTTGCTTTGAATGTAGAATTCATTGCTTTCATCTATGGAAAATCACTAGTACAAAGTTACCATTCTCCATAGAGATAAATCCCACAAATATTTCGTGAAAACTGAAATACAAATCAAATCTAGAAACTGGCACATTAAATCACCACCATAACAAATCCCTGCTTAAAAAATCACAATCTCAAATCACTGGAAAGTGAAACTTTGATGTTGACTGAAATGTACATCTATCCTACTAGATACCCAACCTCTCGTTATGGCTTTAGAAATATCCCTGGTAAGCAAATGTTGGATTCTGAGATGACAAGTTCGAAGTTGTGAGGTCAATACTAAAATAAATGCATGTTTACTAGATAACTACAACATAGTTAAGGGTTAGAACGTTTGTGGCCAACTTTCAAGTAGAAGGATGTTCACAATCATGAGTTCAAATATCATTAGCATTGGCTCAATGCAAGCCATTTAATATGAATAAAATGGAAATAGTATAGGCTCACAATTTCACTTTTAAAAATTATCACAATCATGGAGTCAAAATATTATTATCGTTGGCTCATCAAAATCCTCAGTCCATCCATCTATTCATTAGTAGTCAGCAAGAAGAGTATGCTATTAGGAAAACTAAGTAGCAAAGATAATTGTGAAATTTTGAATTTCCTGAAGATGCAAAATCATTGTAAATTGTTGGGAGCACCTTCATATGATAAATTTTATCAGCTCCAATAAAGGAGAGACGAATTAGTAGCATTATGCCAAGCGTATTACTGATGCCTCTTTTCTTTGCAACGCATTTATGAAGTCTCCATTGTTTCAGAGGTGCTCTTGGAGAAGGTAATGCCCCAATCATGAGACTAACATTAACGCCAAATCACAAACTCCTTACTTCAACAATTAAATGTAGTGTTACAACTAACAGAGGAATTAATGCTTCCCATAGTGTCAAATTAAATAATTAGAAACTTTCCTTGGCCATTGGATCCTATTTTGGAATCTCCAACATTCATAATATCTCCACTCATTTCTAGTTCTCCATTATTTGTCATTAAGCTCAATAGAAAGGAAGTCTGCAATATAAAGTAGAAAGGGTGAATGCGTTCAGATTGGCAATTACGTCCTTTACCGGAGACCATGATCCAATATGCACGCGCTATACCATGGGCGTTAGAATTTGGATTTGTTTTGACAGAGGCTTCCGCGAGATATGCAGAATGCTGCATTGTATTATAAATGACAACGGCTAAATCCTTTGATCCATTAGTTGTCGTTCATGATTCCAATCTTGGACTCTAGATCTCCCGACATATCTAATACGCAACCTCAATCATGGGCTCCATGTCTCCCAGCGTGACAATTTCCTCGACCCAATCAAATCCTCACATTAAACCAGGCTTGAACCAGAGTTTCAAATACTCCTTCCTCTGTGGCCATAGTTTAGATGAGCTCTGTATTGCAAAGACTATGTTTCGAAGTCTCAGGGAGGTCTTAGAAACATTTTGAAGCAGAAAACTTCCGTTTTTCTTTGGGTGTCCAAGGGATTCCAAGGAAATTTCGAAGGCTCAGCCTCTCCTTCGAGTCTTGATCGTCTGCAGTGATGCCTGTGGGTATAAATTGGGAGAAACGCATCATTACAGGAACTGCTTAAGTTTACCGGTTTTGTATTTGAATATTCATGTCTTCAAATATACAACATCATCAAGTTCCAAGAGGAATGGAGCTGAAACTAACCATCGCTTGCTGCAAAATGGCTTGACATCGAGGTCATTGGCATTCAGGCTTGGCATTGTTCTTCACATCAAGGTTCTGCAAATATTATCAGTAAACCTTCCGTTGGAGGTCCTTTCACGCTAACCGATTAAGATGGGAAGCCTATTACGGATCGTGAATTTCTTGGGCATTGGACCTTGATATATTTTGGAATTGAATAATTTGAGGATTAACCCAGTGTTTGTTACTATCGATCCCTTGCGTGATACTCCTTCACAATTGCATGCGTATCTGAAAGAATTTCATGCAAAAAATAATAATAATGGGGCTGACTGGACCTGTAAATGCAATAAGGCAGGTAGCGCAATTGTACCGTGTTTATTTAAAAAGAAAAAAAATGATGAAGAAGGATCAAATTACCTTATTGACTGTTCACATAATATGTAAGTTAATCAGTATCACAATCTTTGTTAAAATGGTTTATGTTGTATTGGGAAATGTTGTCTTGCATTACCTCAATCAGAAAAAGTTTGATGGGTGTCATTGTTAGAGTCAAAGTGAAAATTTCCATCTCTTTTAAATTGATATTGTTGCTTCAGTTCGTGGGCAATACCTTATCAACCTTTTTCTGCTTGTCTCCTTAACAATGTTACTTACATTCTAGCTTGAAAAATAGAAAGAAGACCTGTAAAGTGGTTTGGAATAAGCTCTCTAGTTAAGAGAGCATTTTCAACTGCAGAATTACTTTGTTCTTCTTACTCAAACTGGATAATTTACCAGTTAGTAATTCATCTTTACTAACAGTCAGCCAATCCCATTTTTCAAACTCAAAAATCATTCTTTGGCTGAATTATGTCAAAATTCCTAAAAAAGCATTGCTTCTTAGACTGTTCAATCTTTGCTTTCATAAGCCTTGAAAAATTGTTTGCTCCACAGCAGAAATCCACAATCGTGTCACCGCTCTGTGCATACCAATGAAGCCTCTCAATAACCTCTTGCAGTTTATCGACTTTAGTAAAATGTCGACCAAATGATGTGTAACGCATCCCATGTGTAAATGGTGCAAGATAAACCTTCAATTTACTCTTCCATTTAGACATTTGCAGGAGTATATCTGGTTCACAGACAACTTTAGCATCATCAATGCTACCACCTTCTTCAAGCTTTTTCAAAGCTGACTTGACAGCCTCCACTGATCCCTCGACTTTTCCTTGAGTAATAGTTTTATCCAAATTCCCCATGTTGTAACTCCTGTGTGTTGAAGGCACTTGGTGCTTTGCGCACACATCATCTAAATTTATTCTCGCTGTTGCTCTCTCAATTACAGCCATAACCGAACTTTTGACATCATTGTCAGTAAAAGACGGAGGCATGGCAGGCATTTTTTTTAACTTCTGGCTTAGAAGAAGATAAAACCTTGATTGTTTTACTCTTAGCAAGATCCAAATCTTTGGTTTTGCTCTCCTTCTAACTTAAACTTTTCCTTAACTCCAAAGTAGAAAATTTATCTTCCTTCTTCACTGAAGAAGGTATTTCTTTGTCCTTTGTTACTTTCTTTGACAAATCAGAAGGTCCACGAACTTATACAGGTACTTAATGGATCCTAACATGGAATTTGTGAGAATATTTGGGCTTGAGTATAATGCAGAGCAATTCATTGATGCTATAGCTTATGAAGTTAAGAAACACTCTAAATTGGATTGACATAATGTACGGGTACCCCATGGATCCTCACATGGAATTTAGGAGAATATCTGTGCTAGTGTATAGTGCAAAGAAATTGATTGATGCTATGGTTTATGAAGTCAATAAACACTCCAAATCATTGTGAAACCATCTGGTTCAAGAATATAGTTTTTGGTCCAATTCAGAGTGACGGTATCTGAACGCCACTTTTAATACTAAGAGGCCTTCATATTCATATTCGAAAGATGTCAGCGTGTGAGTTTTTATCTGCCGAACGCAAATGTTGTAGGAGTTCAAACGTGGATATTATGAGTTTGAATATGAAAAATACCACAATAACGGTGGTAATAGGTTCAAGAAATTTCTTCCCTTCATGGAATATGCATTTATTTTAAAATGTTGTGACCTGAAATTTTTAACCCAATTTTGAAAATTCAACAATTAGAAATTCAGACGATATATACTTTGTTGACAACTAATGTAGCTTATTAATCAACAATATTCTGGACCAGTTGTGTCTTTCACTTTTGACTAATAAAAGATTTCAATGGTTGATTTTGGCCCCCAAGTATTAACTAGTGATAGCTAAATTAAGTTTCCTCCTTTTAACCATGCCATGATTGCATGCAATTGGTCGTTGATGTAGGAATTTGTTATGTTTAATAGGATGAACCAAAACCTATAATAGTAATGACATAACCACAGGTAGAACATGACATCTCTCTCTCACGTAAATCGTCCTTAAATACGAAAATCGTCCTTAAATCTCCCACAGATCAGAATTTTTGATAATTGCATTTGGGTATGAAAAGTTTTTCCTATAAACCGTTTGACACATGCAAAAATTTTCACTACCATATGTCTTTGAAAGGAGAACTTATATTAATGCCCATAAACGTTGGAAGAATGTTGAATGGTATTTGGAAATGCACAAGGTGTAGCACCTCAAGGGAGTTGCTAAGCCATCTATAAAATAAATATTATAAGATAAGTAAGGGCTATAAACTAATTAATCCAACATGAAATAAGAAAAACCAATGCACTACAGTTGTGAGATAGGGGTAAAATATTCCATCCAAATACCAGGCGATGCACATATGGTTAAGCCTTCCTCTCTCTTAAAGGCAAACTAATGTAAACTGTAGTGCCCCGCTGTAGTTGATTGGCAGTAATATGACATTAACATTTATTTAGCCCTAAGGCCAACACTTTATTCTTTGAGGACCTCAACCAATGTTCATGAAATACGAAGTTTCATGGGCATGGCAGGGTATTATCGTAGATTTGTCAAAGGGTTTTCAAGGGTAGCAAGCCCCATTACCGAGCTCCAAAGAAAGAACAAGAAATTCATTTGGACTGAAAAATGTGAAGAGGCATTCCAAAGGTTGAAAGTATTGTTAACGACAGCACCAAATTTGAAAGTGCCAGATATAGAACAAGAATTTTTGGTTTGCACGGATGCCTCCAAGCAAGGGTTGGGTTGTGTATTGATGCAGGAAGGAAGAGTAATAGCATATGCATCAAGAAAAATTAGAACCCACGAAGAGAACTACGCAACCCATGATCTAGAAATGGCAGCAATTGTTTATGCACTAAATATTTGGAGACACTACCTTCTAGGAAGGAAGTTTGAACTTAGAACTGACCATTGTGGGCTACAACACATATTCACTCAGGACCACTTAAATGCAAGACAAAGAAGATGGTCGGAGCTGATCAGTGAATATGATTTTGATATTACTTACATAAAAGGAACAGTAAATAGGGCGGCTAATGTTTTAAGTAGGAGGCCTCGAATATTTTCAGTGATTCCCTTAAAGACAATTTGGGGGAGAAGTTGTTTGACTTGAAATTCAAGGACACCTGGTACAAGGAGGTTAGCAAGAGTTTGAGGGAGGATGAAATGAGAATCCCAAAATATGAAGAATACTCCCTTGATGGTGATGGACTTCTATGATTCCAGGGAAGGATATATGTGTCACCAAATGAATATATACGCCAATTGATCTTGAATGAAGCACATCGTGCAGTATACATAGCACACCCAGGTGTTAAGAAGATGAGTGCAGACCTGAAACCACTTTTCTTTTGGAAAGGAATGAAGGACATTGTAAACTTTGTAGCAAGATGCTTAGAGTGTCAGTGAGTAAAATCTGAACACAGACATCCAGCAGGGTTATTGCAACTCCATGAGATACCAGAATCTAAATGGGAAGTTATATCAATGGACTTCATTGTGGGACTAGTAATGACCTCAAGACGACATGATTCCATATTTGTAGTGGTGGACACATTGACCAAGAGTGCCCATTTTATACCAGTTAAGACTACATATAAGGCACCAGAGATAGCAAGAGTTTTAATTAATGAGATTGTAAGATTACATGGAGTTCCTAGGAAGATCATATCAGATAGGGGAGCAGTGTTTACAGGAAGGTTTTGGACCATTTTCCAAGAAACCTTGGGAACCCAATTGAACTCCAGCACTGCATACCACCCTAAGACAGATGGTCAGATAGAGAGGACTAATCAAATCCTCGAAGACATGCTACGAATGTATGTGATGGACCAACAAAAGAAATGGGAGGAGTTTTTACCTTTGGTGGAATTTTCTTACAATAATAGTTATCAAAGTTCCATCAAGATGGCACCATTTGAGTTATTGTATGGAAGACCATGCAGAACACCTCTTAGTTGGGACCGACTAGAGGACCGAGTATAATAGGACCAGAAGTGGTGCAAGAGATGGAAGAACAAATGACTATGATTAAAGGGAGGCTAAAAGAAGCACAAGATCGACAAAAGAGTTATGTTGGCTCTCATCGAATAGACCGAAGTTATGAAGTGGGAGATAGAGTGTTTTTGAGAGTAAGGCCCCAAAAGAGCTCTATAAAATTTGGAAAGGGAGCAAAATTGTCTCCACGGTTTGTGGGACCTTTTGAGGTTTTAGAAAGAAAAGGGCTGATAGCATATAGATTTGCATTACCTCCATCCCTAGCACGTATTCATGATGTGTTTCATGTTTCTATTTTGCGTCATTATATTTCAGATCCATCACATGTTATTGACTTAGGTCACTTGCAGGTTTCGGACGAGGGCAAGGTGATGGTCGAACCAGTTCGCATATTGGACCAACGAACTTTGCAGCTTAGACGACGATTATTGGACCAGGTTAAGGTCCAGTGGGACAATTACAGTCCTAGTTCAGCCACTTGGGAGGATGCCGAAGAGATGCATCATCGTTTTCCTTATCTATTCTAAGGACTTCGAGACGAAGTCCACTATTAAGAGGGGGTGTATCTAGTGCCCTACTCTAGTTGACTAACAGTGATATGAATTTTAACATTATTTAGCCCTAAGACCCGCACTTTATTCTTTGAGGACCTCAAGTTGAGGATCCAGACACATGACTCTATTATTAGTGGATGTGATGGTTATGTATGTCTTTATTGATACTATGATGACGATAGCATTTATGGATATGCATGTTCTTTAATGATATGTTAGAAACAAATGAGTTAAATCAAAAATAAAACTTAGGATAAGGGAGGAATAGGAAGAAATAAAATATTTTACCATGATAACTCTACCATTTCCATGTTAAAACAAAATATTAAATACATAAGACTTAATTAGCAAAAGGGGGAAAGAGGGACATAGAGTTAAGTGTAAAGATTTATTAAAAACTTCATTAAGAGAAGATGGTGGTGAATTAAAATAAGATTAATAAATTAAAATTTGAGAAATTTAGAGAACTTCCATGTGGCAAAAGCCAACATAAGAATATTCATCAAAAGGGAAAATTGAGGTAGTTAGGGGACCAAATCTGAGAATTATCAATTAACTTCAGTAATAAACACAAATTAAGGAGTAAAAGGGGGGAATCAAGAGACAACTAGGAAAAGAAATAGGAAGCCTTGTTGAGTTGAGGGAAATACTATTTTTAAATTAATAATTAAGTAAATTATTTTGGAGAGTCTTGATGAGAAGGTGACACATGGGTGGGTGAATAATCAAATTTTGGGTAATAAAATATATATATATATATATATATATATATATATATGCATGAAATTCCAAGTGTCACCTATGAAGCCTTCTATAAAAGAAATGGAAAGGGAAGGGAAAAAGACCTTTTTTGTTTACCCTATTGTTGGATGGAGGAGATTATGTAATTTTGAGTGGTTATGAACTATAGTTGAGTTTGGTGGGATAGAGTATTATAGAGAGGGGACTCTTGAGCCAAGAGAGGCTCACCTCTATCAGTTAGCACATTCTTTCGTTGTACAACCCCATTGCAGCTCAGGGGTCCACGAGGAAGGAGAGTACCCAAGGAATAGGCTGGGAGGTAAACAACAACATTCGGATTAAGCACGACAACATTCCGGCTTGGAGGTAGACAACAAAAAAGGAGCTCAAGTAGCGGCAAGTCAAGTTGGTTCTCGTCTAAGGGTGAACGGTACATGGGTTAGTATATTGTTTTTAAATTATGATGATTTCATTGTGCCTATGATCAAGTTAAATATATGTATGTTTTATGAAGTTAAATTTATGGACTTGATATATGGGATTTAAATTACTGAGTTTCAAACTTGTATGATTATGGTTTCATTTCCTAGTTACTGTGTTAAAAAAAAAAAAAAACTTAGCCTAGCATTCATCTAGTAAAATAGGGTTGGTCTCTACATAAATCCCCAAATTTGGAAGGGAATCTCATTATTAAGTCTCATTTGTTCCCTTGATTTGTTAATTTTTTGGGATAGATTGATCTCTACTATAGATAATTGTAATTTTAAAATTTTCCAATATTTTCACATTACATTCACCCCATAACATCATATCATCATTAAAAATTATGTAGAGAGAACAATAACATCAACAATACAGTGGAACAATAAGGAACAATATAAGAAAATCATACACAATAGAGACATCAGGATTTATGTCAGAGACAAGGGGAAAACCCCACAAGGGGGAAAACCCAACCAGATCGCAGGGGGAGTATGTGTTGCCATCAATGACAAAGGGGGATGTTGTCGAATGGTGTTGTCATTGATGCCAACATTAGAGATTGAATGCTATTAATATTTGTCATCAATTGGAAGCTCCATTGGTCAAAGCCTTGGAAAAACCTAGAAGCCTCGCATTTGTTTGATTTTTTTAGGATGAAGATCAGTCAGATTGCTCCTAATATCACCATCATTGGATGCTCCTCATCAAGACAATTCTAGTGGTATATGGCACGCCATGATATTCCTCATAGTTTGAGAGATATGTGTGTTGGAAGATATGAAGCCCCACCTTGTGGTCCAAAACTCCAAGGTAGGATGATGTGGCATCACATTATTGGTTGCAATATGGCAAAGGAGGATTTCCTAATAAAAGGGTAAATCTATTATAATTGATGACGGTGTACAAAAGGAATTCAAAATATGTTAAGGTGAAAAGGCTCCAACTAAATTTTAAATTCAAATATCAAATGGTTCAAAATTTGGAGGGAGAATCTTGGCTTAAATCATTTGAATTTTAAAATTAAAATTCCCTCCAAACCCTTAAGTCGGTTTCCTCATAATAGCATTCATCCAATTCTATAAAAGGGAAATTTGACTCCATTACTAGAGTATGAATCAAATGGATATATGATCAAGTGTTATAGCTCTAAAATAACTCTCAACACTAATAAATTCTTGAAAATTCAACGAGAGGCAGTTCTGGAAGGATTTTGGGTTTTGGTATATTATTTATGGGATTCAATGGGCCTATATTTCAGGTGTTTTGAAGGTGTACTGAAAGACAAAACCATCCAAAAGTCTGAAGCAACCGAGTCTCATCTCCATCTAAAGTTTTTTACCCTTCTTAGGGCATCTCTCTGATTAGTTTTATGGTGGTTTGTACCATCTTTTGTCATGGGCATATACTATGAAATGGAAAGGATAACCTAAGGCATTTGATGCAATTCTAAGGCTAATATTTGTGAAAATCTGGTGACCTAAATCTTATTGCAGCAATTGTGTTAGGTCCCTATATTACTACTACGGTCCCTTATTATTGTTAGTATAGCCCCCTTATTTTATTGTTGTACACCTGTAACTCCCATATTGTTATTATTGTGCCCTTACATTATTATTATTGGGTCGGCTAGGATTATATTGTGGCCCCATGGACTCCTATATATAGAAAGGAGTTTTTGTCATTTGTATGATCCAAGAATTGTTCATTTATGTAATGTAAAGGATTTTTCCAACTCAAAATGGTTGATTTCTAAGGCGTTGATCTCACTTTTCTTCTATTTTTGGAGTTGGTTTCATAACAAACTGGAAATAATTCTCCTAATTGTTTAATTAATTTTAACAATTTATTTATTGTTTGCTACAACAAATACTAAACCAATCACACTGCAACCTACACAAATAAATTGTTTTAAAAATAAATGTTGGAAGAAATGCTAGCACACACAGATAAAATAACACAGTTAGTTTTAGACTAATTTCCCCAGAAAAACCAAACTTGGGAAAATCGGTGCAGCAACTGAGGGTTTTATTATTATGCAGCAGTGAAATAATTTGAGTACAATTGGATGCTGAAACTGGCAATCCTAAAGAGAAAAACCAGCAAGAAAAATCTACTGAGGAAGTTCCTCACTCCACGGGAAAATTCGGGCACTAACCTCAGCTCAAAATTGAATCGTCCAAACTGGCTCTACGTAGTCACTGCATCACCCTAGCATAGTCACTTCTGCACTCAGCTCGGAAAAGCTTCTACTCAAGTCATCTAGTCAGTTTTTGTCTGGAAAAAAGTTTCCCCTAGCCTTTGGAACCTCTACCCAACCTCTAGCATTGAAACTTTTCTTCTCCCCAAAAAATATGAATTGCCTCTAGAGGCTATTATGTTGCCTCTGTGTCAGCCTCTATGTGGATATTTTGCCTCTCTGCAAATCCACTAACTGGAACTGGAATCCTTCCTTCGACTTCACTGTCCCTACCCCTCTCTCATTGCTTTGATCTCAGTGACTCTCTCTCTGGAAAGTGATAATTGCTACTTTGGAAATCGATCTGCAAATAAAATTGAATTGTTGAAGTGATTTCTCCAAGCCCCATAGAATCCTCTATTGAGACTTCAACAACCAAGATAAGATCTTAATCGATGGCTAGGATTAAGTCAATCTGTGTGAGTCTCTAGAACATTCACACCTTGACTTAATTAATTTTGTTTAATTAGTCATATTCTCTAAGTTTAGACTTAGGAAATATTTAAAAACTAACTAATAATCTAATTAAGTCAAGTCTTCTATGCGGAATTTCCAAAAACGATTCATGGGTTTTGGAGATATCCTGTATTCTAGCCTCTCCACAAAATTTCAAGGCTAGAACACATCTGATGCTACAAACACTAACAATCATGTGGTCAAAACTAATGTGGTGCTATTATGTGTCTCTCATTTTGCTTGTAGCTTCAGGATTATAGCATGTTTTGTGCAAAGTAACAATAATTTTAAGCAAGATCTGAGGTGACAAAAGATTGTGAAACCAATTCTTTCAATCTTGTACTAGCCCTTCATTCACCCTTTTTGAAGTATGATGTAGAGGGTTAACGTATGATCAAAAGGAAGTGTGAATTTGGAGCCCTACCTATGGGATGCTACTTGCGGCTCTATATCCAAGGTTTTATGTTCATTCAAGTGTTGAAGGTGGACTTCGCAACATATCCTAAGGACAAGAATTCAATATATTGATGCTAATATTGAAACAACTTGAGTCTTTTCTATTGGATGCACTAGAACAAAAATAAAACCATATCACATATGGTTTTAAAGTTTCATATGAAGGCAATGTAAAAATTGTTTCAACACTTTTGACTTTTGTTGTGGATAAAATAATATCACTAAGAGTTTTGACCTGTAGATCCTTAAGCATACTTGCAGCTCTAGTAATGTTTGTCGACAATTTTATGATGATGATCTAGAGGTTACTTAGTCTCCCTCACAGCAGACATTTTACTATTCTTTTAACCCTCTTGTTGGAGATATAGCCACAGAAAGAACCCATCGCTTCTAAAGACTTCGGCCCTGTGTAATTTCTACAATGGCATGTTCCTTGTTTTATTGCCTTGGAAGCCTATATGACGGGTTATGCATCACGCTAAAAATAAAAGGCATTCATATTTATATGTGCCTATGACCCTAACTAAGCCAGCCTAATTGGAAGATAACTATGATACAAGTTGATCTAAATCATTATTCTAAGCAATTCAAACCTAGGCTCATTACAATGACAGCATTGAAAATTCTTGACCTATGGTACAATGACATCTCTTAATCTGGGTTGTTAATTTGTAGAGATATTTTCAAGAAATTTGGTTACTAAAGCTTTTACATCTAGAGTCATACAGATGTATGTTTCACTCCAATTGAATCTTGTGGTGATTGTGCATATACTTGGCTTGGATATCTTTTGCAATCTCTGTTAGGTAATTTTGAAGGCAGAGTCTTAAAGCTCATGGAACAAGATGCACTATTTTGAACACTTGATTTGATACTATTTTAAGTTTCGTTTTAATCATAGGTCAGTTCAATGGCTGAAACAAGATTATACATTTCTTAAGGAAATTATCCAAGCATCTTATGTTACCAAGAAGACAATTATGCTTAGACACATACAATGTTAGCAAGTGGATTATAGCATAATTAAGGTGCACTATGTAACTAATAGCTACAGTAAACATACCCAACTATCTTGACTAAGGAGTTTAGGAGTTTCATACTTAGGACAGTTAAGGTAGAAGTCAATAATTGTTGTGAAACCATAGTCTAGCATCAACAGATCTAAGTAACTTGAACATGTATTATTGAACAACATAATATTGTGAGGACAGTTTTCTAAGGTTAGGACAGTGGGTTAAACAAATAACTAATGCAATAGATTCATGTATTTTGACTAACAAAAAATGTTGTATCTAGAAGCAATTAAGGTTTGTTGCAACATAGGATCAAAAGTTCCACAGTGGACATTTGAAGCATTGTTATATGATCATGATGCTATTGATGAGGTAAAGTGTAAGCATTGACTTGATACGATAGTGGTCAATTAGATTATGATGATTCGGTTGATTGAGTGTGTTAACATGATTTGATGCATAAGGATAGTGCAAGTTGTTGTTGTTGGTATAATGATATTTTACTATACATTGGGAAATATGTGTAGAAATTTCAGTTTCCCACCCCAGTTTTCAGTTTCACCTTATTTCTCCATATAGTTAAATGCTCATTCCCATAGCCTTACATTCAACAAGCTGAAAAATAAATATTTTATGAAAACACAAATTCTGGAAGTTTTCACAATGCTGGAAATGCAGAAATAAAACTCAGCAAAATAAATCAGCCACACAGAAAAATAGACACGTTGATTTTTTGTCAATGTGACCCTAGAAAAACCCCCTACAACTCTTGGGGAAAACCAGTTCGAAATCTCCTCCTTATTTCTAATAAATGCTTTTACAGTGAGACAGAATTTACAGCAAAAATTCCAACAACTTAATAAATGTACTTATGTTGATTTTTGTGCTTCTACCCTGCCTTGGAAAGTGTACCAAACAAGAAAAACTCAAAACATAAATTTTACAGCATTTATTACAGCATTAAATGTTGAACTAACTTTCTCGAAATGTGTGCCCAGCTGTATGGCCGTATTGTTGTACGGACTGTACGGAATACACTACAGTGCCTCTCCTTGGTTTTTGTGCCCTTTTCTGCCTCGAAATCTATGTCGAAGCTGTTGTACGACTGTTATACAGATTTCTCGAAACATGTGCCACCAACCAACAGTCTCTCTCCTTGATTTTCGTGCCCATAATCTGCCAAGAAATTGTGTTGAAGCTATTGTACGATTTTCCTCGAAAATTGTGCCTCCTCCCTCGAAAAATGTGCCAACCTCCTACTGTACGAATTTCTGCCTTAGGAACTGTGCCTCTTTGCTGCTGTATGGATTTGCTGAAGTCTCTATCAGCTACCCTCCTCCTCCTCACTGCTCAGAAATTTCTCCTTTTCTTTCTCTCCTCCTCTCTCAATCTGCTCATGAAAGAATGAATGACCTTTTCTCTCATTTTCCTCCTTTAACCTAACCCTAAGTGACTTTTGGGGAATCCCTAAATCCAATGGCTGAAATAGCTTTAGATCTAGGGTTGAAATTAAATGTTCATTTAAATCTCACTTTCTATTTTTTAATTCACCCCACTTTAATAAAGACCCACTTAGTCATTTATTTCCAAAGTCACTTTTCCTTTCTAATTTCACATTGACTTTATTGAAGTCACTTTAAGATTAGACTTTAGTAACTTTATCACTTAAAGTCACTTTTAAATTAGATTTGACTTTATAACTTTATAAAGTCACTTTAGGAGAAAAAATAAATTCTTTTGGACACTTTTCCCCAGGCCAGAGATCAAAGCCTTAAGGAACCACCTGTCCTCCGGTAACCAAATTTCAACACTCCCTCTTACCGAGGAAGGTGTTCCTCACCACACCCATCTTGTCTCTGAAGTAGACATGCTTGCCTCGTGGTAAGGCTTTGGTAAAAATATCTGCAACCTGCTCATTAGTGGGAATATACTCAAGCTTCACGGCTCCTTTCTGAACATAGTCTTTGATGAAATGATATTTGATCCTGATATTCTTTGACCTGTCATGAAATACTGGATTCTCCGTGAGTTTAATGCAACTCTGATTATCACAGTAAATCACTTAAGGTCTCAACGGCTAACCAAATCAGCCAAACAACATCTTGCAAAGCCAGATGGTCTCACAACTAGCTAAACTGGCTGCCATATACTCTGCTTCCACTGAACTCAATGCTATTGACTGCTGCTCCCGGCTGAACCATGACACCACTACCGAACCCAACCCAAAACAACACCCTGAAGTGCTCTTCCTATCAGAAGCACAACCTGCCCAATCAGAATCAGTGTAACCTACCAATCTCACTCCATCACCCTGCCTATAATCCAGACCATAATCCACTGTCCCCTGCAAGTACCGCAAAATGTGTTTTGCAACAACCCAGTGAACCCTCCTGGGATCACACATGAACTGGCTCGTCATGTTGACTACAAAACAAATATATGGTTTAGTGTTGACCAAATACATCAAGGAACCAATCAGCTGCCTATACAATGTGGGGTCCACCAACTCGGAATCCGAAGCATGATGCTTCTTCTAGTTGGTGATCATCGGTGTCGACATGGGTCTACAATCCTCCATGTGGAATCTGCCAAGGATGTCCACAATATACTTCCCCTGCCCCAGGAAGAAATGCCCCTCCTCTTGCCACACCTCCAAACCCAAAAAGTAATGCATCAAGCCAATGTCCTTCACCTCAAACTCCGCCGCAAGATCTCTCTTGCAGTGCTCTATGAGTCTCTCTGCACCCCTAATGACCAATTCATCCACATACAGCACCAGAATGAGAGGCTCCTCACCTATCACAATAAAGTAAAGGTTCGGCTCTACCTCACTCTTTGTGAAACCCATCTCCTGCAAGTATGTATCTATCCTGGAGTACCAAGCTCTGGGAGCTTGCTTCAGGCCATAAAGGGCCTTCTTCAGTGTACACACATGGGACTCCTTCCCATGCACCTCAAAGCCCTATGGCTGCTCAATGTACACCTCCTCCTGTATGAAGCCATTGAAAAATGCGGTCTTCACATCCATCTGGTGGATCTTCCAACCCATCTTTGCTGCTATCGATATAATGGAGCGAATCGAAGTATATCAAGCCACGGGAGTGAAGGTCTCCTCATAATCAACTCCCTCTACCTGGGAGAACCCTCTAGCCACAAACCTTGCCTTGAATTTCTCAATGCTGCCATCTGCAGCATGCTTTACCTTGTAAAGCCATCTGGAAGTAACCATGGATTTTCCCTCAGGCCTCGGCACCACCTCCCAAATATCATTCTTCATGATAGAAGAATACTCCTCCTGCATGGCCTCTCTCCAGACCTGCTAGCTAGCTGCCTCCTCATAGCTAGAAGGCTCGGAGTCTAAGCTGTTGGCAGCCATTGCCATGTAGCTACAAAACCTCTCAGGTGGTTTGCGCTCTCTAACCAGCTTCTTAGGCCCAGCAACAGATGTGGCCACTCTCAAGGTGCCCTGAAGCCACTTGGGCTTCCTCTTCCCTGAGCACACTTCTCCCACTGGAGAATGAAACTCCTCCTCCTCATCATCAGGAGCCTGAACTCCTAACTGTTTGTCTGCTGTCATCCTGCCTGCACCTGAACCTATAGATGCTAAAGTACCGTGTGAACTGTCCATCAGTGGACTCCCTAGTGAACTGCTCTACATGTTGCCCGAAGCACCACCCCTTTAACTCTGCGAGACACTGCTCACTGACGGGCCTAACACAGTGATCGATGTACCTCCGGATCCTCCTGATCCCTGCCCATTGGATCCCTGTGACTGACTCAGCTGCTCCTGAGGGTCTAGCTGATCCAGATACTCTAACTCCCGTGACCTCCTGAAAGCCCTGTCCTCCTCGAATTTCACATCCCACCTGACAACAACTCTCCTCTGTGCGGGAATATAAATCCGAAAGGCTTTCGAGGTCTCACTGTAGCCCACAAAGATACCCTTCTCTGCGGTGGGTTCTAGCTTGGTCCTCTTCTCCTTGGGTATGTAGGAGTATGCAATACACCCAAAGATACGAAGATGACCAACATCAGGGTTCTTCTCAGAAAAAGCCTCCTTCGGAGTCACATGCCCCAAGGCACGATGCAGACTCCTGTTCTGAAAATATATAGCAATGTTGCAAGCCTCTGCCCACAAAAACAATGGTAACCCCTGATCATGTAGCATGGCTTTGGCAGCCCCTCCGATGGATCTGTTCTTCCTCTGTGCAACCCCGTTTTGCTGGGGGTTGTAAGGAACAGTGAACTCCCTCCTAATGCCTGCCTCCACACAATAATCAACAAACTCACCAAAGGTGTACTCTCCTCCATTGTCCGACCTCAGGGACTTGATCTTCCGACCTGTCTGGGTCTCCACAAGGGCTCTAAACTCCTGAAACCACTTGAAGACCTCACTCTTGGTCTTCAAGAAATAAATCCAAGTCCTCCTGGAGTGATCATCAATGAATAAAATATAATACTCATATCCACTCAAGGAAACATGAGACATCTGACCGCTCACATTGGAATGAATCAAATCAAGTATCCCAGTCACTCTGCTGTCACTGTTGGGAAAAGGGGATTTAGCAAACTTGCCCATTGTACATCCTCTACAAGTATCAAAGTGATCCGTACTGAAATCTGGCACACCTGTAGTGATCTCCCACAATGTCCTCGAGGCTCCATGATACATGTGCCCCATCCTGCGGTGCCAAATCTCACATAGCTCTGAACTGCTAGCTCTGCTACCGGTACTACTACTCAATGCCAAAAGGGTCTAAAATGCAAACTTGTACACATTTTCATGGCGTACACCTATCACTCTAGCTGAATCAGCTGGAGCGCCCCTGGGATATAATAGCACCTATCCTCTCCTGAACAATATATCATATCCTCTGTCCTCCAAAGCTGAGACGGATATCAGGTTCTTCCTCATCCCTGGCACATATAGAACATATAACACCTTCAAGGGAGGTTTGGGTTCCCTATCAAATGTCGATGTCCCCACACCGACTACTCTAACAACACTGTCATCTCCGAGTACTACCTCTATATCAGTGCCACTCTCTGAAAGCTCTGAGAAGTACTCACGGACTCCTGTCATATGACGTGAAGCCCCACTGTCAACATACTAGATACCTGATGATGCTCCACTAGTGCAGGGAAATGCACACTCCCTCTCAACCTCCATGGCAGGTGATCCTGCACTAGTGGACTCGCAAGCAATGAACCCAAACTCCCGGTCAAAGCGATCTGTGAAGTCCTCTACCTCTGCTGATGCTGCCATGTTCTGGTTTTTCCCCTTCTTCTTCTTCTCCAGACACACAACTGCATAGTGTCCCATATTCTGACAATTCCAACACTTCACTTTGGAATAGTCCTTCTGCGTGTTCCCCTGTTTACCTTTACCTTTTCCTTTTCCCCCACCACTGCTTGTGGAGGCTTGCTTCTTTCCCTTGTATTTCTTGCCTCCTACCAACAGTGCTACATTCTCATCCTGCTCAACTGGTTTGGCTGCCCCAAGCTGGCTCTTCCTGATTTTTGTCTGTATGCAATCATCCCAGAACCTCTCCCAAGTGGGAAGGGTCTCATGTGCACAAACCCCATCAGCAAAGTTCAGCCATGAACTGGGGAGGTCATTCACTGCAATCCACACCAACTTAGTGGGTGGCATAACCTCTCCAACTGCTGCCAACTCATCTCTCACATTAGTAATCTTTGTGAGATATCCAGCTACACTATCAGTCTTACCCATCTTAATGGTCTTTAGCTTCTCCCTTAGGATCATTTTTCTATTCTCATTGGTACTCTGGTAGAGATTGGTCAATGTTGTCCACATCTCATGAGCATTTCTCTTTCCTTTCACATGAGGAATGCAATGGTCTTTGATTCCGTCTAGAATCAGTCTCTTACCCTTGTTATTTTTTTTATTATAAGCTGCCAACTGAATAGCATCAGTAGGCACATTAACAGGGTGTTGTGCGGTATGCACCATGACATCCCAGACTTCTGCCTCCTCAAAGATACTTTGCATTCTCTCCTTCCAAACACTGTAGTTACTATGCCCATCCAACCTATCCTCCACCCTCAAGCCCAAAGACATGTTTGATGTCCTAAATAAGCTGAAAATAACACTGCTGTAATAAAGATAAAATTTTCTGTGTGAAAAATCAGCTCGCTGTAATTTCTGAGTGAAAAATCAGCTTGCTGTAATTTTTCCTTCTTGCTATCCAAAACTGCCTTTTCAGCAAAACTGCTTTGATACCATGTAGAAATTTCAGTTTCCCACCCCGGTTTTCAGTTTCACCTTATTTCTCCATATAGTTAAATGCCCATTCCCATAGCCTTACATTCAACAAGTTGAAAAATAAATATTTTCTAAAAACACAAATTTTGGAAATTTTCACAATACTGGAAATGCAGAAATAAAACTCAGCAAAATAAATCAGCCACACAAAAAAATAGACACGCTGATTTTTGGTCAATGTGACCCTGGAAAAACTCCCTACAACTCTTGGGGAAAACCAGTTCGAAAGCTCCTCCTTAATTCTGATAAATGCTTTTACAGTGAGACAGAATTTACAGCAAAAATTCCAGCGACTTAATAAATGTACTTATCTCGATTTGCGTGCTTCTGCCTTGCCTTGGAAAACGTGCCAAACAAGAAAAACTCAAAATAGAAATTTTACAACATTAAATGTTGAACTGAGTTTCTTGAAATGTGTGCCCCGTTGTACGGTCGTACTGCTGTAGGGAGTGTACGAAATACAAAGCAGTCTCTCTCCTCAATTTTCGTGCCCAAAATCTGCCCAGAAATTGTGTTGACGCTGTTGTATGATTTTCCTCGAAAATTGTGCCTTCTCCCTCGAAAAATGTGCCAACCTCCTGCTGTACGGATTTCTACCTTGGGAACCATGCCTCTTTACTGTTGTACGGATTTGCTAAAGTCTCTATCAGCTACCCTCCTTCTCCTCACTACTCAGAAATTTCTCCTTTACTTTCTCTCCTCCTCTCTCAATCTGCTCATGAAAGAATGAATGACATTTTCTCTCATTTTCCTCCTTTAACCTGACCTTAAGTGACTTTTGGGGAATCCCTAAATCCAATGGTTGAAATAGCTGTAGATCTAGAGCTGAGATTAAATGCTCATTTAAATCTCACTTTCTATTTTTTAATTCACCCCACTTTAATAAAGACCCACTTAGTCATTTATTTCCAAAGTCACTTTTCACTTTCTAATTTCACATTGACTTTATTAAAGTCACTTTAAAATTAGACTTTATTAACTTTATCACTTAAAGTAACTTTTAGATTAGACTTGACTTTATAACTTTATAAAGTCACTTTAGGAGAAAAATTAAATTCTTTTGGACACTTTTCCCTAGGCCAAAGATCAAAGCCTTAGGGAACCACCTGTCCTCTAGTAACCAAATTTCAACAATATGCATGTGTCATTGTGAAAGTGGATGTGACTAGGGTTTTGGTAATAAAATATATTGTTGAGAATCAGAACAAATTTGTGCAAACCTATATGGATAAATGATATGTGCTAGGATTTTCTTGTTGACCAAGGCTAGGTGACTAAGTTATGGACTAACAATACATTATTGCAGAGAGGCTCAAAGGTGAATTGGTTGAGCTTGATTTTTTGGTGCACCTAGGGTTTGATATGAAAATTAAGTAGAGGAAGAATTGATTGATAGTGATTGTATAGTAGTTTCTTGTATCAAAATTATTTTGTATTGATATTGAGTGCAAGTGGATCTAGTCTTAAAATTGTGAAACGTAGCCTGTCGATTGATTAGGATGGCAAGGTGGTGCTAGGGTAGGTTGGAGCCTTCATAGGGAATTGGAGCATCCTTTGAGTTGCAGTTGGTAAATAGGGTGTTAGATCATCCTTCAGGTTGGAGCCTGTAAACTAGGGCGTTGGAGCATCCTTCCAGTGGCAACTCATAAAGGGCGTAGGAGCGTCCATCAAGTTGGATCCTGTAAACCATGGCGTTCAAACTTCCTCAATCGGAGCTGAAATATTGATGTAAATTATATTGAAGGCAAATATTAAGAAGCGTTCGGTGGTTTTTCTCCCGAAAGGGTTTCCACCTAAAAATCCTTGTGTATATTGTCTTGATATCATGCATTGTTGAATGGTGTTTCTTATTGTTCATATGATGTTGAATTATGTTGATCTAATGATAATGATAATTAATGCTCTGTGATGTTAAAAATTTGATTGAAGAGTGTTGGCAAAGGTAAAGTGGCAGCAATTATTTCCAATTTTCCTTAACCTTAATACTTGTTTGTGAACTTTATTATTCTTCTTGCATTTACTTATTAGATATTTTTCACCAAATAAATATCAAGCGCAAAAACAATAAAGACAATGGACATAGATATTAAGCTCCACGCCAAGGAAAAATCCCTTTAATGGGAAAACCCAAAAAACCCTTCTCTTCTTATAGAAACTACTTCAAATGAGGCAATAAAGACCCAGTCCTTAGACCACGTCCTTATCCAAGTACCAAGTTAGCCCTTCAATATCACCCTAGCTTAATCTAGCATCAACCAGCTTCTTGTTGCAACTTCAACCACAACTTTGTCCCTGTTGCTGATGAAGAAACCCTAATCCAACTTCTTCAAGGGATCCTTATTTGATTAGGACATACCTTTCCTATGTCAATGAGGTCAAGACAGAGTATACCTTCTCCTAGTAACTTGATACAACAACTTGTCCTACTTCAACTCGAATCTGCAATGTCGGCCTCCTTTGCAGCTGCAAAAACCATAGAATTTCTCACGTTTGAGAGATAAAGAGCCCAAAAACAAGTTTTCTTCCTTTTCTCCTTCTTACCTTCACTCTCCTTCTCTTCTTGCTTCCCAGTTAGAGATCAAACTTCTTTCTTTGAGATCGAATTTGTTAGTGAGTGAGTGACAAATGAGGTTCAATTGCTTGTATTTATAGTCTTTCGTGTTGAGAATTTGTTAGGGCAGTCTTTAATTCAGTTCTCTTACTTGATAACTTCTTGTGTTATACTTGTCATGCTTCTATTACTTAGATCTTATCTTCATTAACTCAGTATGTCTTTCATCAAGTCAAATATCAAAACACAAGAGACACAGAATTTGGCTCTTCAAGCTATGGCCAAAACCTCTCTCTCTTGGAGAGGAAAACTCGAAAGTAATTCTTCTTCTACATATTCAATTGAAAAGTATCATCACCATGAAGCAAACCCTTGTTAGGTCCCTATATTACTAGTGTAGTCCCTTATTGTTATTAGTGTAACCCCCTTATTGTTATTGTTGTACCCGTGTAACCTTCATATTGTTATTATTGTGCCCTTAAATTATTATTGTTAGGTTGGCTAGGATTACATTGTGGCCCCATGGACTCCTATATATAGAAAAGAGGTTTTGTCCTTTGTATCATCTAAGAATTGTTCATTTATGTAATGTATTGGAGGTTTCCCCCTCGAAGTGGCTTATTTCTAAGGCATTGATCTCTCTTTTTTTCTATTTTTGGAGCTGGTTTCATAACATTTGGTATCAGAACTTTGGATTCTAGGGTTTCGCTGCTCCAAACAGGTCATCGTGGAATTTTTTCTATAACTTTTTTTCTACGAAGGTTCAGAAGCTGAAATTTTTACAGAGCGACACTAATATCCTGAGGAACGTCGTGTAAAAATTTAAGATCTTGGTTCAAAATATTTTCATATATATGATCTGTGCAAGTTAGGGTTTTTTCTGGCTCCTGAATTTCACCTAAAAAAGGTCATTGTGGAAGTTTCGCTATAACTTTTTTATACTAAGGTTCAGAAGCTGAAATTTTTACAGAGCGAAGTCGAAATCCTGAGGAACGCCTTGTAAAAAATTCAGATCTTGGTTTGCAATATTTTCGGAGATAGGATTTGTGGAAGTTAAGGTTTTTTCAGGCTCTCAAATTTCATCTCAAAGAAGTGACCGTGGGAAAATCGTCATAACTCTCTCTTTGAGCATCGGATTGGAATTATGTAAAAAGTGGCTGCAAGTACACGAACTGTAGTTTCCTTTGTATCAATTTCAGAGTCGAAGGAGGGAGGAAACAGTGACACGTGGCATTCTGTACAAGTTCGCTCTACTAAACTAGTCCATAATTAGGTCATTGTGGGAGATTGGGCATAACTTTGTCTTGAAGAATCCAAATCAGGTCAGACATGTGGCATTTGAAAGAAGCTTCAGAGGGCTACTACAGGGCCAAATTTCAGATATTGAAGATCCGAAATTACAGAGATAATTCAGTTTCATTATCAAGCTCCTTAAAAGCAAGAAAAATGTGTGTATTTTTTTTACAAATTGCATAAGTCTTGTGTGAGAAATCAATTTGAATTGATTCCAAGGGCGTATTGTAGAATAGATATCTATATTGGGTTTTAAAATTCACCCTAAAAATAATTCAACACCCATTAAGCTTTTAGAAGGCTCTACTATGACTCATGAAGACAAAGAACTACAACATGACATGTCAAAATTACAAGAGCAAGTTCACCAAATTTCACTTTCGCAAAGAGCGACAAAAACTGAAACGGAAGTTTTGAAGAAAAGCGTGGAAGCTAAAATGGATGGTTTGAATAAAGGCATGGAAGTTAAGATGGATGGCATGGAAGCTAAGATGGATGACATGAAAGACAACATGGAAAACATTAAGAATGATCTAAAAGTAGACATGGAAGGTTTGACAAAGTTGATACAAGAAATGTTTCCTGCTGGCGAAAAGATAGTAGAGGAAAATCATTATAAGAAAAAAATAAATGTTAATCATGATTTTATAAACTCTAATGTTGGATGGAAGAATCACCATATTCCAAATATGGATATGAAGAAGTTTGATGGCAAGGATCTCGTAACATGGATACTACAGATGGAGCAATATTTTGATCTCAATAATGTACAAAACACACAAAGTGTACGCATTGCAACTTTACATTTAGAACAAAATACATTTGCATGGTATCGATGGCTTTGATCCCGTAAAAAAATTGTCACTTGTTCAATTTGTATGGAGGAAATGATAGCACATTATGAGGATACAAAGAGCAACACCTTCTCTATCCAATTGATAAATCTCAAACAAAAGGGTTTAGTGGTGGATCACATTGAGGACTTCCAAAAATTAAATATAAGGGTAGCTGATATTCCAGAGGAACACAAGACTGATGTCTTCATAGGGAATTTAAAGGATAACATCCAACAGGAAGTTTGCGTTTGGGAACTTGATTCATTGGTGAAGACATTCAGGTTGGAAAGAAAAATTGAATGTAAAATTATGGCGACAAGGAAGCCTACCACTCACATCAGATCGGAAGGGTGTTGCTACTCTAGACTTCTGACCTACAAGGTAAGGCTCCTATAATTGGAAGAGAAAAGAGCAAAAGGGATTTGCTACGTTGTGATAGAAAATACACTAAAGGTCATAAGTGTGATGAGAAGAAAATATTTTACATAGATTGTGAAGAGGAGGAATAAAATGAACAAGAAACTTCAAAAGAAGAGGATATACACCGGGAAGCAACCCTAGAAGAAGAAGAAATGAGTCTGACCATATCATGTAATGCATTGGCAGGAATTACCACTCCTCAAACTCTTAAGATAGAAGGACATATCAAGAAGAAAAAGGTAATATTGTTGATTGATTCGGGTAGTACCCATAATTTAATTCATTGTAAGGTAGCCAATGAATTGAATTGTTTCCTATACCCAACACCAGAATGTCAAGTGATGGTTGCAAATGGAGGAACTATAAATTTCTCTGAAAAATGCCATAATATCAAGCTATCCATGGGGGAATATGTATTGAATAGTCCAATTCTTTCCATTCCAATGGGAGGTGCTGATGTTGTACTAGGAGTACAATGGTTACAAGCTTTGGGGACAATATCTTTTAGTTTTCAAGAACTTTTCTTGAAAAAAAATTCGCAAGCAAAGGAAGTCTAATTATGGGGTATCACAGGGAAGCCAGGAAAGATAATAAGCTCTAATGTCATGACAAAGCTTATGAAGAAAGAAAAACGATGCATAATTGCACAATTATGCTCACTAGAAGTTCCAACATCAAAATCATCTATTTCTCCAGATCTCCAAAAATTCTTGGACAATCATTCCAAGGTGTTTGAAACTCCCAAGGGACTCCCACCTATTCGCAATCATGATCACGCTATTCATTTGATTCCAGGAAGTGTTCCTCCAAACATTAGGCCTTATAGATATCCTTATGTCCAAAAGAGCGAAATTGAGCGTATGGTTGCAGAAATGTTAGAGGCTGGTATAATTCAACCTAGTCAAAGTTCTTTCTCTGCTCCCGTAGTATTGGTGCACAAGAAGGATGGATCATAGTGCATGTGTCTGGATTATAGGGAGCTCAATAAGCTCACTATTAAAGATAAATTTCCCATTCCTATGATTGATGAATTAATGGATGAATTACATGGAGCAATTTATTTTACCAAGTTGGATCTTCATTCGAGATATCATCAAATTAGAATGAAGACAGAAGATATTCCGAAAACAACGTTTCAAACTCACGAGGGTCATTATGAATTTTTGGTCATGCCTTTTTGCCTTACCAATGCACCTTCTACATTTCTAGGGTTGATGAATTCCATTTTTAAACCCTTAGAAAATTTTTGCTGGTATTTTTTGATGATATACTAATCTACAGCAGGTCTTGGAAGGATCATGTTCAACATGTTGATAGGGTGCTCAAACTATTGGAGGAGAAACAATTATATGCAAAAACATCCAAATGTTTCTTTGGAGTACAAGAGATGGAATCTCTGGGTCATATTGTATTTCATGAGAGTGTTAAGGTAGACCCTAACAAAATTAAAGCCATTAAGGAATGGAAATTCCCCACAAACATAAAGAAGTTACGAGGATTTATCAGGTTAACAGGGTATTATCGCAAGTTTGTTAAGAAATATGGGAGAACAGCAACACCTCTAACAACATTATTGAAGAAAGATGCATTTTCATGGACTCCTGAAGCAACTAAGGCCTTTGAACATCTTAAAGAGGCAATGTGCCTAGCACCTATCTTAGCTACGTCAGACTTCACAAAAACCTTTATTATGGAATGTGATGCCTACGGAAATGGAATTGGTGTTGTTTTAATGCAAGAAGGAAGACCTATTGCTTTTGAAAGTCGTCCAATCGAAGGAAAGTATTTACAGAAAGCTATTTATGAGAAGGAAATGTTGGCAATACTACATGCACTAAAGAAATGGCGACCTTACCTAATGGGAAGACACTTCAAGGTAAAAACGGAACATGATAGTCTTAAACACTTTTTGGAACAAAGACTATCTTCAGAAGAGCAACAAAAATGGGTCACAAAGATGTTGGGTTATGACTTTGAAATCATCTACAAAAAAGGGAAGCTAAATGTTGTCGCAGATGCACTCTCAAGAAATGATGAAGAGGTGGAAACATTTCTTTGTGCCATTTCTATTATCCAACCAGATTGGATAACCGAGGAAAGGGATGAATGGAAGAAGGACGAAGAAGTGTGGACACTCATTCAAAAGTTGCAGCAAGATCCTAGTACATCTGATACATTTAGTTGGAAAAATGATTCCTTATGGTAAAATGATCGCTTATATATTTGTAAGAATTCCCAACTAAAACAAAAGATTCTTTTGGAATTGCACACTTCTCCTTTAGGACACTCGGGATTTTTAAAAACTTACCACAGGGTAAAGAAAGAATTTTTTTGGGATGGCCTTAAATTTGATATTCAAAAGTTTGTGGTGGAATGTTTGGTTTGCCAGCAAAATAAAGTTGAGACAATTAAGACCCCGGGTCTTCTACAACCTTTATCCATTCCAATTCAACGTTGGGAGGAGATTTCAATGGATTTTATCACAGGTTTACCTAAGTCCAAAGGAAAGAGTATCATCATGGTGGTAGTTGATAGACTTACCAAGTATGCACACTTTTGTGCATTATCTCATCCATTTAAAGTAAGTACAGTTGCTAGTTCATTTATGCAAACAATTCAAAAGCTACATGGAAACCCGAAGATTATTGTAAGTGACAGAGATCCCATTTTTACAGGAAATTTTTGGACGCAATTATTTTCTTGTTTGGGTACTCAACTAGTTCATAGCTCATCTTATCATCCTCAATCCGATGGTCAAACTGAGATGGTGAATAAATGTTTGGAAGGATATCTTTGTTGTTTTGTATCTGATAAGCAAGCACAATGGGTCAAGTGGTTACCTCTCGCTGAATGGTGGTATAACACTTCCTTCCATACTGGAGAAAAAATGACCCCATTTATGACACTTTATGGATATCATCCATCATCCATCACATCTTCTTTAAGGGAAAATTATAGGGTTCAAGCAGTGGAAGATCACATCGAGCATCAATAAGAAGTTCTCCAACTCTTAAAGGATAATCTAAATTTGGCACAAAATCGAATGAAACAACAGGCAGATCAACATCGCAGCGAGAGAAGTTTTGATGTAGGAGACTCGGTATTTTTACAGCTACAACCATACAAACAAATGTCCCTCAAGCAAGCTAAGAAGGATACTAAATTATCGCCAAAGTACTATGGTCCTTACAAGGTGTTGCAAAAGATTAGTACTATGGCATACAAATTAGAGCTTCCTGCTTCTTCGCGAGTGCATCCAGTTTTCCATGTTTCATGCTTAAAAAAGTTTATAGGGGACAAAATTCCAATTCAAACAATATTTCCAGAACTTGATGAGGAAGGAAAAACCATATTGGAACCTGAAGCAGTCATGGAAACAAAAACTCGATAGCTACGAAATCGATCAATTTCAGAGTATCTCATCAAATGGAAGAACTTACACACTGAAGATTCTACATGGGAGGATGAGAATTTTATACAGAAGCACCCGGAGCTATTCAAGCGTTGAGGAAAACACTTTTTTGAAAGAGAGGAGCATGTTAGGTCCCTATATTAGTAGTATAGTCTCTTATTGTTGTTAGTGTAACCCCCTTATTGTTATTGTTGTACCCGTGTAACCCCCATATTGTTATTATTGTGCCCTTAAATTATTATTGTTAGGTTGGCTAGGATTACATTGTGGCCCCATGGACTCCTATATATAGAAAGGCGGTTTTGTCATTTGTATCATCCAAGAATTGTTCATTTATGTAATGTATTGGAGGTTGCCCCCTCGAAGTGGCTTATTTCTAAGGCGTTGATCTCTCTTTTCTTCTATTTTTGGAGATGGTTTCATAACAACCCTTGACACTAGTATCGCTCCAAAACCTTTCCATTTCTCTTTCTTGACTCCTTATGTTGATCTCCTTTTATGCATCGTGTTGCACTGTACTGCACCAGTTCTATGGAGACTTAGTCCTTAGTCTTGTAACCCTTGATGATATGCTTCCCTTCATTCTCCTTTGATGTGATCTTGGTCTCCAAGAATCTCCTCCTTTTGGTATTCTTCCAGAACCTCTCTACATTTTGACAGCCCAGACACTGAACTGTGTTAACCCAGAGATAACCCTCGATCCTTGCTGAGATGAAGATATTATAGGTGCAGACCTAGACTAAAAATAGAGAGAGTTCTATACACCTTTGTACACCCTAGAGCCCGTTCTTGTCTTGTTGTCACACCCTTATCTTTCTTCGCACTGTGATCCACACTCCTGCTTGTAGATTGATTCCTTACTGTAGTGACTCTTGGTCTTCCTGAAAACTGCGAGGTAGGATAGCCCAAAACTAAGGGTAAGTATACCCTATTTCTCCTTCGTATATTAACCTCCAAACTGCATTGTAATCTCAGTCCTTTTCTCACACTTTCTATCACAGAAATTGTCTGAATTGTGTCTCCTCAATGAGGCCAAAGACCTATGTATATATAGGGATTATCTCATGTCTTCTAGGCCGACATGGCTTCTGCTATAGGGCCAACTTTACCAACTAATTGTGAGCCGACTTTACAAGGAGCATCTCCAACATATTATAGGGCGTCTTCAAGGAGTACTTTGACAAGGTCTTTGGAGCATACAATTACATCAATGATGATCCTTTACGAGTGTAACAACACTTCATATATATGACTCTAAATTATACATTTATGACAAGATGAAAAATCCCTAAAGACATCAAGAAGAATTGTTTGACCTATAATGAAAACTTCTTGCTCATGAAACCCATGAGTCAAGCTTTAGAAAATACATTTTATTATCTTTGTCTTCTTCATTACATAAATTCATAAATACTAGTTATTATGAAGACCGAACCTAGTTACACTTTCCAACACTCCCTCTTAACTAGGGAGGTATTCATAATGGTAAATGGTCACTTTCAATACAAAAAATCTCATAAGAATAATTTGATTGGTAATCTATTTGTTATAGCATCATATAATCCATCATTGTCACAGTGCAAGGCCTTGATTAACAGATGCATCTCTCTAAGAGCTACAATGCTGGTGAGACCAATGATTATAGACACCTTCATCATTGTCTCAAAGGTACATACTCCACCCAAGTATTCACTGAGTATGGACTTAAAGGACTATTCTTATCGGGATAGATAATCCTCTTGAAGAATATCCATCCTTTCATGACTACTCTTATCGGAACGTCTTATCACATTCTCAAAGAGTATCGGATGCCAGATGATTACCCAATCCCACATTCTATCTTCCTAGTGAAGACCAGAATGATGTGTCTATTTCTCCCTTTTAATTAGGGAGAACATATTCCATAGAGGAATATAAAGAATTCACCTAATCTTTCTTCTTTTCTTAGGAATCATAGAGTTACTTCCAAGTAAGAAACTTATTATCAGACTCCCTCTTAGTCAAGGACCTGGAGCAGCAATGATGAAAACATATAGCTGCTCATGAAGAAATCCTTCAGTTGATGTCATGAATTGAGGAGCCTTCAGCTTTGGGATCTCTTCTTAGGGCACAGATCATCCATCACTTTCATCCAAGAGCCATGTCTTCTATTAGAAAGTGATCCATCAGTCTTCTCATCCAGTCTAGCTTCATGTTATGTTGTTTTCTTTCGAACCATATATCCTCCAAGGATCTTTCATCCTGGCATATGGTTATCAACTTGTGGAAGACATCTACTTCCATTTGGAAGCCTTGCATAAGTTCAACAGATGTTATTCAATTATAAATATAAATACTTAAATCAAAAGTTACCTCGGTGATGATATTTCACCATGACATCCTTCTTGTAGGCATCGACATCCTTCGTATAAGTTGACACATCTCCAAAAGATATGTATTACCAAGGGTATTCATCTTTTTCATAATTCTTATCAGAGTCTACATATCTTCCCAGGATATTTTCTAGTCAAGTCTTCTTGGCTTCCTTGGGATGTTGACTACCTCTTTTCATGATTGCACTTTTTCGTAATCTCTTCTTTTTCTCTCTTTCTCCACACAATCTTATTTCATTCCTAGGAACTTCCATTGTTCATTTCCTTGTATAATCACCTTATATTCCATATGAGGACATATTATGTTGATTTCATCTAGTGTAGATCATGTCTCTTTGCAACCTGTGCATCGGGAGAGTTTTTTTTTTCTATTTTGATCATACTTCTAAAGATATAAGTGTACTACCGGCAACCATGTGACATGACCTCATAGCATCCAGTGTCAGCGTATATATACATGTACCTCATTCTTTTCCTTTTAAGTCATCCTGAAGTAGGTTTCTTTAGAAATAAAGATCCTCATTCTCTTGTATTGCTTCATCAATATGTCATCATATTCTAATCCTAGAATTCTACTAGTTAGAATTCTCGAAGAAACCTTTTTTCTTTCTTTCTAATCAGTGAATCCAAAGAGGATTTCATTAGTAAATGTCAACGCTTATTTTCTTATTGATTATTGAATGATGACCTTTGATCTTGATGATTGCCTTCTATAAATGTTTATTTTTCAGTGAGGTTTCCAAGAGCCACTTATAGTATAGATGTTACATATGTGTTACAGAGATCCTCCTACAACGAGTGTTCCTCCTTCAATGCTTCCATCATGATTCCATTCTTGGAGTGATGTATTTATCTAATATACCATGCTTCCTAACATACTATTTTATAACTTGATAGATACCTCTTAAAGAGGAGGATTATCTCAATCATAATAGATATCTTTCACTTCTTCTTTCTTAGGCTTCTTTGAATCTAGTTCTTCCATTTTTCCAACGATATGGGATTCTTCCTTTTTCGTCTTATCCTCATTAGATTTGGGACAATCTTTCATAGCATCGTATCATATCCATGTTTCTTCTTTTCATATTGAGGACCAAACTTACTGAATCTTCCCTAATTATGGGAATTTTGAGGTCTAAAATGGGCCTCCTAAGGGAATTATAAAATAATAGTGGAATGAATAAAATAAGATTAGATTACATCATCAAATTTTAGAGGGAAAAAAGAAAAAAATATTTTTTCAACTCGTATTTTCAACTTTTCTCCCTATGGGTTTACTCAAATTTCGAGCGGAAACACTCATTGGATACAAAATTTGATTCATAATCCAAGGATTACCCATGTCTCATACTTTCGATGGACCCTGCTACATAAAAAATAAGAAATAATTGGAAAACATTATTGTAATCACGTTTTTCATGTATTTTTCATTTTTTGTGTAGCATGGTCCATCGAAAGTATGAAACATGGGTACTCCTTGGATGGAAAATTGAATTTTGCATCCAATGAGTACTCCCGCTCAAAATTAAGGAGATAAGTTGAAAATACGAGTTGAAAAAATAGTTTTATTATTTTATTATTTTTTTAATCTTTTTATTTTTTTACTCCAAAAATTATGAATCATCCCCCATGGTTGATATCATCTTAAATCCTATTGGTTCTTGTAAAATTTATTTTGGTTGTACAATTTTCTTAGGAAACCTATTTTAGACCTAAAAATTCCCCTAATGTTCTCCTTGACATGGCAACATAGGCTTGATTCTCTTCATTTTGATCATATATCCATTCATTTTAACCTTGTCTCTTTTAATTCTCTTAGAGACCATAGATCCTAGAATGGTGTGGCTTATTTCTTCCCATAGGTGCTTGAAGTGAATTTTTCCATCCCTCTAGCAGAGCATTCAACATCACTGTAGTTATTTCTCTATCAGACATTTCTTCTCCCAATTCCTGCAAATGATCTTGTATTTCATAAATCTTCATAAAGTATGAAGTTATTCCTCTCTAAACATCTTAAACTTATATAGTTCTTGTCTTAGAGATATTGCTTCCCCTGCAGTACTTATCGAGAATAGCTCCACCAATTTGTCATATATTTCTTTTGAAGATTCTAGTTTTGATACATACATCAGAGGAAATTTAAACCTAAAAGTGGTCTCCTAAGAAAAAATAATGAAATCATAAAATAAGGGTTATGAATTTTGGAGGGAAAATAAGAAAACTTCTTTTTTTTAATTGTATTTTTGGCTTATCTCCTTATAGGCTTACCCAAATTTGAATTGTAGACACTCGTTTTTTAATGTATTCGCAATTTTTATCAACATAGTTCTTCTCAGAAGTATGCATAATGGATACTCGTTGGATGTGGAATTTAACTCTGAATCCAACGAGTGTCTACAATTCAAATTTGGGTAAACTTATAAGGAGATAAGCAAAAAATATAATTAAAAAAAAAAAAAAAAAAAAAAAGTTTTTTTTAATTTTCCCTCCAAAATATTTAGATGTACCTCTTTTTAAATTTAAAGGATTTTGATTGGTTTACATATTATGTACGCGAAAATTACATGGGCACTTTTAGGCTAAATTTACCTCTAATAGGAGATGAGAAAGTCATTTATGGATTCTTATAAGAATCATCTGGGCTCGAGTATCTTCTTTTGAAGTTTTTGATATAGTCCATGACTTCATTATTTAGATCTGTTGTTTTCTTCCATGCAAGAGAGTTTGAAACCCTAACCAGTTTGTTGCTTTCTTTGCAAAAAGACATTTTGATAGATTCAGATGAAGTCATAAAGATACTTCCTTGAATAGATGTTTCTCTTTTTCTACCAGCTTCCTTGTTGATGATGATGCAGATAGCAGTAGAGGCTCCCTCTTAGATTTACTTCTTCAAGAGTGGTGTAAATTTGTCGATCATCTTGGATCCTTGATGATGATGATGATGATCAAGGATGATGACTTCAGCAAGGTGACTTGATGATGTCTCCAACAATGTTGTTTTGACTTTAATACCAAATAGTTGTTGATGGTGATGGCTTCAACACAATGTTCTTGATCCTTTGATCTCCTTGAGATGGCTTGAGGGTTTTACTAATTCCTGTAGATTGATCCTTCTTGAATGACTGAAGATCTTCTTGAAAATTGATCCTTATGTGTCTTCTTGCCAAATATCACTCTCTTGTCTTCAGCACCTTAGCTCTGATACCATGTTGAAAATTTGGTAGGGTAGTGTTTAATTCAATTCTCTTACTTGATAATTGCTTGCGTTATACTTGTTATGCTTATATTACTTAGATCTTATCTTCATTAGCTCATTATGTCTTTCATCAAGTCAAATATCAAAACACAAGAGACACAAAATTTTGGCTCTCCAAGCCAAGGCCAAAACCTCTCCCTCGTGGAGAGGAAAACCCAAAAGTAATTCTTATTCTAGATCTTCAATTGACAAGTATCATGACCATGACACGAACCCTTGACACTAGTATGCCTCGAAGACCTTGTCATTGCTCTTTCTTGGTTCCTTATGTTGATCTCCTTTTCCACATCGTGTTGCACCGTACTGCACCAGTTCTAGGGAGGTTCACTCCCTAGTCTAGTAACCCTTGATGATATGCTTCCCTTCGTTCTCCTTTTATGTGATCTCTGTCTCCAAGAATCTCATCCTTTTGGTCTACTTCTAGCACCTCTCTACCTTTTGACAACCTTGAGACCGAACTGTGTTAACCCAGAGATAACCCTCAGTCCTTGTTGAGATGAAGAGATTATATGTGTAAACCTAGACCGAAAACAGAGAGAGAGTTCTTTACACCTTCATACACCTTAGAGCCCTTTCTAGTCTTGTTTTCACACCATTATCTTCCTTCGCACTGTGATCTGCACTCCTACTTGTATATTGATTCCTTGTTGTAGTGACTCTCGTTCTTCCTGAAAATGTGAGGTAGGATAGCCCAGAACTAAGGGTAAGTATACCCTATTTCTCCTCCGTATATTAACCTCCAAACTTAGTTGTAATATCAGTCCTTTACTCACACTTTCTATCACAAAACTTGTCTGAATTGTGTGTCCTCAATGAGGTCGTGGTCCTATGTATATATATCGATTGTCTCATGTCTTCTAGGTCGACATGGCTTCTACTATAGGCTGACTTTACCAACTGATTGTGAGCCAACTTTACAAGGAGCGTCTCCAACATATTCTAGGTTGTCTTCAAGGAGTACTTTGACAAGGTATTTGGAGCATACAATTACACCAACGATGATCCTTTACAAGTATAACAACACATCATATACATGACTGTAAATTATACATTTATGACAAGATGACAAATCCCTAAAGACATCAAGAAGAAGTCTTTGACCTATAATAAAAACTTCTTGCACATGAAACTCGTGAGTCAAGCTTGACAAAATACTTTTTATTATATGTCTTCTTCATTACATAAATTCATAATTACTAATCATTATGAAAATCGAACCTAGTTACATTTTCCAACATTTCCAAGGTGTCGAATTCACTCATTTAGACCCCCACTTGAAGTTGTCAGGGTCGACTCGTACTTTAGAGGTTTCCAAGACTTTCTAGACTCAAAATAAATTATTTTACAAGATAAATTTTGCTTAAAAGGGTCTTACAAACATGATGTTGACTCTCTTGACTCGTGACAATAAATTTTATGTCTTTACAAACCATGGAAGCATGAAGAACATGCTTTTACCTAGAAGATCATCAATAGAGAGAATGATACCCATGTTCTTTAAAATAATTTTTTCTTTTCTTCTTTTGTTTGTTACATAAGATACATATTGAAATGAGTAAAACCCAACAATTATGAAGACCGAAACTAGTTGATTTTCCAACATAGAGAAGTAAACAATATAAACTTTGAAGCAGGAACTTATACGAGTACCCCTTTTTTTGAGGTAGCAAAAAAGTAATCCAATTTTGAAAATTGTTGGTTCATAATACACTTATTTTTTGTTAGCATATTTTTTACACTAGTTTTCTTTTGTATTAAGTATAAATATTATTTTTAAAATGCTAGTGGTTTTCATGTTGATTTTGAGAAGTGTTGATGCTAGAATCAACCCCTTTTTTAGATGACTTGTTTTTTGACTTTAAATTTTCTAATGTATTAATTGTGGAAAGTTTTTTTAATTTTGGTAATTTTCATGTGGATTTTGAAAAGCATCAACATTTTTTTAAGGCATATTTTTTACAGTTTAAATTTTCTTATGTCTAAGCATGCAAAAAAAATTTATTTAAATGTTGATTATTTAACTATTGTTCAAGTTGTTTAATTCTCGAACAAAAAAGTTAAAAACACTAAAACATTGAGAAAAGTAAAAACTTCGAAAAAAACACACACAAAATTAAAAATATAATAATAAGTAAATAAAAATATATATTAGAACATAACAAAATTAAAAAACATGGCAAAAAACAAATATATATATATATAGACCACAATAAAAATAAAAATAAAAATAATAATAATAGAAATGTTTAAAAAAACACAAAATTAATTTATAAAAGATAAAAGTTTTAAAAAATATATTAAAATAAGTTCCCTATCCCCTACCATTTTTGGCATATACATCGATAAGTTAGAAGTAAGCTAGAGGTGCGCAGGGTGCAAGGGCACCGAGCTCGTTGGTGTTCTCATTACTCTTCTCCTCTATGTCGATGATATCGTTTTTCTTGCAAAAAGCCATGTTGACCTTCGCAAACAGCTCCAAATTCTCCATGACTACTGCTCCAAGATGGGTATGACAATTAATACCGACAAGACCAAATTCATGATCATTAAATCCAAAAAGCTCACCCATGGTAGTTTCATGTATAATAACTAGTGCTTAGAGCAGGTTTCTTCTTATAAGCATTTGGTCATTGACTTCCCTCATCATCTCAACTAGAATTATAGCATCGAGAAAAGGATTATTGGGGGATGGAAAACCTATTATGAGCTTAAAAACAATTGTAAGTCGATCAATCTTTACATTTGGAGTAAAAAGAGGTTCCTCTTTCAAACCCTTGTCACCCATGTTGTCTTATACGGATGTGAAGTTTGGGGTTGCAGTATATCCAGAGAGTCGTGGAGGAAGATTGAGATGATTCAAAAGAAATTCATAACCTACAACCTTAAGATCAAGGGGAATACTCCCTATCATATCCTCTTTGATCAAATCCGGTCTGTTCCCCATTGAAATTACGACTATGTTTAAATATCTGATATATAAGAAGAAGCTTGACAACATGGAATCAAAAAGGCTCCCTAAAATTGCTTCTAACTGTTACAGTCAAAACACTCACCTTCGCCTCAAGTGCGAGTGGCATAAGGATGCCCAATCTTGGCTCAACCATTAGAGAATTAAGGAGGAGCTTAGTACGAGAAGCAAAGATAATATCAAAAATACTATTACCTCCAAGTTTAAGGAAAAGTTGTGGGAGGCTCAAGAGTTGGAGGCTAAAAGGAAGCTAAGATACTATAAGGCACTGATCAACCCCACCCTTGATAATCAGAATTATCTCTTTGTGTTTTCCAACGACAAGAAAAAAAATGAAAATCGCTTAGATAAGAATTAATTCCCATGAGCTTCGGAGTGAGACCAGACGGTGGTCTATTCCCAAGCCCCCTTGGAACAATAGAATCTGTCAGATTTGTGATTCTAAGCAGGTGGAAGATGAAAAGCACTTCCTTTTAGACTACCCGACTCTTACTCACATTTGCTCTCAATTCCCTACCACTTGCCACACTTCCAATCTTCTTGACTTATTAAGTCAGCCCACCTATAATGATCTTGGAGCATTTATTTCCCTTCTCTTTGACCATAGAAACAATATTTTGAAGAATCAAACATCGATTATTTCTCCTCTCTTAATGTCTGATAGACCGCATTGGTCTTAACGGACAATAACCATCATCATCATCATCATTTTTTAAACTTTTTTTTTTGTGTTTTAATTTTCTTTTGTATTTTTCATTTTTATTTATTTATATATTTATTTATTATTTTGTTTTATTTTATTTTTTCTCTGCAGGGTCCGTGTCGATCCTCGACTAGCAACCCGATCCCATTATGTGTCAATTTGATGGTTGATTTTAAAGTTTTCGTTATAATGGATCAAGTCTGACCCCACAATGTGTCAATTTCATGGTTGGTCTTTAAGCTTTTATTACAATGGGTAAGTTCGTCCACACTGCATGTCAATTTGATCGTTGATTTTTAATTTTTTGTTGCAATGTGTTAAGTTGTCTTAGGCTAAGATTTTAAAGTTGTTATACTTTTAGAATTTGAAAAAAAAAGTACTATTGGAATAATGACCCTTTCATTCAGGTATTCATTTTTTTTTAAATTAGTCATAGAATATTTTCATAATTCCATGGTTGAAATATGTTGAAAACTTAAGGTTTTCTATAGTCATGATCTTTGATTTTAATTCCATGGTTGAAAATTTGTCAAAATTTTAGGGTTTTATGAGTCATGATATTTTATCTTTAACACCACTGCTAAAAATTGTTGGAATTTTAAGGCTTTTCAGAGGCGTGATGTTTTATCTTTAATGTCGTGCCTAAAAATCATTGAAATTTTAAGGTTTTTCGAAGTCATGATATTTTATCCTTAATGGCATTGCTAAAAAATGTTGAAAATTAACCTCAAAAAAAAGGCGTTATTACAACATCAACACTTTGTTTTCAGGGGACGAATTTTTGCTCTGCAATTGCGATGAACTAGCTCAACTCTGACGCTGGTGCCTTGTGGTTTCGGTCGACGGTGGCTTGGATCTGCCCCACTTCAAGGGCTCGCATGGTGGAGTTGAACGGCGGCCCCATGGCCCCTTCCTTCTGTGAAATGGTATTTGGTCGCCCGAGGGTCCCGGAATCCTCATTCTTCTCCAGATTGGCCTCAAGCACTACCTTCAACTCCTCTGGTTCTACCCCTCGATTCAAGTGCTAAACTAAAGAGTAAAGGAAAATATGACTTGGTCATTCCTTCAAAAGGCAACTCCACTGACATTCCGGAAAATTCCTCTCCTCATCTGTTGACCCCCGTGGACGCTAAAGTTACAAAGGAAGATCAAGAAAAGGCAAGAACAAAACAGAGAAATAATTGCAACCCTAAAGCCAAGAAAATCCCTAACTTGGTAATCCAAGACCCAGAGGTAGCTGTCTACCGGGACTACATGCAAGAACACGCAGTAATATGCAAATTTATGGGCATTTGGCCCACAGAGAAGGCTCTCAACAGGTGGATTCAATCCAAATGGAAACCAAAGGCAGAAACTAGGATCAAAGAGGTTCTTAACATTTGTTTTCAATCTCCTGGAGGATAGAGACAGAGTCTTTGAGGGAGGTACATACTTCTTCAACTCCACGGGACTCTACATGAGATTCTGGAAAGAAAACTTCACTCCAGAGAAAGAGGACTTCACAAGGGTCCTAGTTTGTGTTCGCCTATACTCTCTGCCTACGGACTATTGGGCTCCTTCAGTCCTTGAAGGCATCAGAGACGAGTTAGGAGAATACATAAAAATATCTGAGGAGACAAGAAATGGTCAGTACAATTCCTACGCCAGAATTTGTGTCTATATAGACATTTCAGGTGCCCTTCCAGAAGCCATTAAGTTGATTTATAGGGATGAAGTCTGGCTCCAGAGAATCAACTACAAACACATCCATTTCCGATGCTAAAAGTGCCATGAACATGAGCATCTCTTCATGAAATGTCCGCAAAATAAAGCACCTCAAAGCAATGAGAAAGCTCATAGGAAAAAGGATGAACAGGGTTTTACAAAGGTAGGCAATAAGAATAGAAACAACAAGAAGACAGACAAAAATAGACCAACGTCAAGCAACAAGCCATAACAAATTCGAGGCTCCGAAGGAAACGTAAGAAGAACCTCTCTTTTTAGCTCTAATGAAGAGGAGGCCAAAGAAAATAAGCAAACACCAAAAAACCATACGCAAGAAGACAAGCAAATGAAACACAGCATCAAAATGAAGAAAACATTCAAGAAGACATTGAAATGGAATAGGCTCAGGAGGCACCCACACTGGAAGAGAATGTCATTGAAGAAGCATTGGAAGGAGTAGACCTCATATCGATTGCAGAGGAATGGAAGAAAAATGCATAGTTGCGATCCCGGAAGACCAAATCCAGAAAATTGAAGGATCATACCTCCTTCAGGAGGAACTAAAACAAGGCTCAAGTCAAGCCTCTCTCAGAAAAGGCAAAGGCAATGGCATTCTGGCCAACCTAGAGGCGGGAAATTATTACCCAAAAGGACCAAGCAGGAAAAGAAGAAGGAAAATTACTGGTCAACTTTTGTAAGAGCTGGGAGCTCGCCTTATTAATGAAGGAAAGGTAAAGGCCTTAACCCTAACCCCTACAATTTCTCAATGAATTGCACATCTTGGAACATTAGAGGACTCAATAATCCTGGAAAGAAGAAGGTCTTGAAAAACAAACGCATCTGACAAGCCTGGCATCCTTTTAATCCAAGAAATCAAGCTTGGCATGGACAATTTTACCATAATCCAAAAAACTTGTTTCAAGAACTATAGTTATATAACAAACTCTGCCATTGGCACGACTAGAGGAATCATGACTGTGGAAGAGTTCTCAATTTAATCTTCCTCTTCAGTGGCCAAAAAACACTCTATAACAATGGTTTTGAAAATCATAGGCACGAATGAAAATATCTGCGTCACTAATATCTACGCTCCCCAGAGAGTTGTTGAAAGAATCAAATTGTTGCAAGGCATAACCCAGTTCTTGGACTCCTTCCATCACCCTTACAAAACTATAGCAAGTGACTTCAACATGGTGGTTAACCTGGGGAAAAAATGGGAGGCATAAGGAAATTGGACAAGGATTTTGAAGCTTTCCATAACATTATTGACAATCTACACCTGATTGGCATTCCTACAAAGAATGGTATCTTCACATGGAACAATAGGAGAGGAGGAGAACGACAAATAGCATCCAGGCTTGACCGCTTCTTAATTTTGGAGGAGATACATCTTACATCCTGGGAAACGGAGGCCATAATCCTCCCCCAGGTGGGCTCAGACCATTTGGCCTATTTCCTTAAAAATTCAGATCCCTTATGCCTCAAAGAACAAACCCTTCAAATTCAAGGCCTTCTAGTTCAATCACCCTGAATTCATGGAAAGGATGAAGGAATGGTGGGAAACCCATCTTCCCCAAAAAGGGAACAAGATGTATAAATTCCAGCAGAAGCTAAAATTTATCAAAACAGAGATTAAATTGTGGAATAGGGAAACGTTTGGCAACATTTCCTCAGAAAAAAGACTACTGGAACTAAAGCAAGAAGCCCTCCAACATCAAATAATCAGCAAGGGAATAAATGAACAGAGAAAGCTAGAAGAATTGCATCTCCAAAATATTTGGGAGGAGAGGGTCTCTCAAGAATCAAAAATGTGCAACAGAAATCCCATATCAACTGGCTCAAGTGTGGGGAAAGAAATTCATCTTTCTTTCACCGTTCGATGATTCAACATAGGAGACACAACAGGATCCTTGGCCTAAAATCCAAAGAGCGTAACCTCATCCAGATTCACGAGGAAATCGAAGTCGAACTTAACCAATACTTCAGCAATCTCATGACCGAACCAAGAAATGACAGGGCAAGAGCCATCAAGGAGATAACCAAAAACATTTTGGGCATCCTCACCAGGGAACACAATCAAATGCTCCTAAGGAAGGTCTCCTTGCAGGAAGTGGAGGAGGTAGTAATGTCAATGCCTAATGGTAAAGCGTCGGGACTGAATGGCTTCACTGCGGACTTCTACAGGGTTTGTTGGCCTTTGATAAAGGAGGAGGTTCACGTTGTAGTGGAGGAATCTTGTATCCAAAAGTATGTCCTTAAGGCCCTGAACGCTACCTTTCTCACCCTGATCCCCAAGTCGAAAGGAGTTGACTCTCCTCACAAGTTTCGGCCAATAGCGTTATGCAACGTTATCTACAAGATCACATCAAAAGTATTGGCCAACAGAATAAAATCCATACTGCCTCTCCTAATCTCTTTGCACCAATTGGGGTATGTCGAAGGAAGGAAAATCCTAGACAACATCATTCTCTCGCAGAAAATTATTCACTCCCTCAAAACACAAAGAAAACCAAGTATGTTGATGCACTTGGATATGTCCAAAGCTTTCGACAAAATCAATTGGGCATACATGAAAAAGGTCCTAGCAACGTTTGGCTTCCACAAAGAATGCATCAAATGGATCAAGGCTATGGTTTCAGGTGTATTCTTCTCTATCCTCTTAAACGGCTTCTCAAACTTTCAGCGCTTCCAAGGGAACCAGACAAAGGAGATCCCATCTCCCCTTGCCTTTTTGTTATCATGGTTGAGGGTCTAAGTAGATCTATTACAGCAGCTTCCTCCAGAGAGGACCTTTCTGGCCTCAAAATGTATGGCTTTGTCCCCCCCTCCACTCATCAGCGATTCGTGGTTGACACCCTCTTAATGGGCATCCCTACCCTCAAAGAAGCCTTATCCTTCAAAGCCATACTTTATGAGTTCTCTGAAGCCTTTGGAACCTCCATCAACGTGGATAAATCTAAAATGTTTTTCCTCAACACCCCCTCACCTATCCAAAGAAACATATAGCCAGAATCATGGACTTTCAGATTTGCAACTTTCCATCCAAATATCTCAGTGTCCCACTCACTAACAAGCGCCTGGCCAGATCCAATTGGGAAGTTCTCACCACCAAATTGGAGAAAAGACTAGCTAATTGGACTTTCCGCACTCTAAACCTGGCAGGTTGTCTGGTGCTTGTTAATTATGTTCTGCAAGTCGTTGCCCATTACAGGTACTCTACCCTTGTTGCCCCCAAATCCATCTCCTGCACTATTAGAAGCCTATAGAGGAACTTCCTCTGGAGAGGCTTTGAGAATAAAAGGAAGTGGACGTTGGTGGCATGGGACTGGGTCTGCAAACCTAAAAAAGGGAGGGGTCTCAGTTTAAGAAATTTGAAAACGCTGGTAGCCAAACAACGACAAAGATACATGGAGGGAATGGCTTGAAGAAGAAGAGTTGAACAACCAAAACAACATTGTGGTATGGCAGGAGTTCTTAGCTGAACTAAAGGAGAGACAAATTCAATTTCAAACTGAGGAGGACAAGATTAGATGGGGAAAGAGCCCTGCGGGACATTTCAACATAAAGGAGGCCTATGGCTACATCGTGCTCCACCACCTCTGCCAACCTTAGCGAAAATGGAAAATTCTGTGGGAAAGGAAGCAATGGCCTAAAGTATCGTTGTTTCTATGGCTCATCATGCATAAAAAGATTCTAACATGGGACAACCTAAGAAAGAAAGGCTTCACAGACCCCTCCAGATGCAATCTTTGTGAGAAAAGTGAGGAAACAACCAACCACCTGCTAAATGAGTGCCCCTTTGCCAAAAATATTTGTAATTGGGCATACTTAGTTTTCAATGATTCAGATCGGAACATTCTCTCCATTCTCAACACCATTGAGAACTAGAGATCCTCCTTTACTAACAACCCCCTAATCAACAGAGCATGGAATATACTCCCGGGAATCATCTATTGGGCTCTATGGAAAGAGCGGAATGCAGAAATCTTCAAGGACACTCATAAACTGGAAGAGGTTGTTCTATCCCTCATCAAGCAAACAATCAGCGAACCTATAGCCTCCTCCAAGCTTGACTCCCCCTCTGACCCACCTACTAATGTGGATCTTCGTATTTTATCCCTCTTGGACATTTCGCTCTCCCTCACTCCAATGGTCTCGAGGAACTTGAAAATGCAGGCGTCAGAAGCTGCTCTATGGACACCTCCGCAGATGGGAATTCTCAAGCTTAATTATGATTGGGTTGCAAAGGGTAACTTGGGCTTAGCGGGATTCAGGGGAGCTTTCAGAAATTCTCAAGGTGATATTATCTGGATTTATGCAGGGCATATGGGCACCACTACAAACAACGCGGCGAAGCTCCAAGCCCTGGAACACGGATTAGCAATAGACAGAACCACAAAATTCAAGCCTCTGATCATTGAGACGATTCTACGTAACCTACTCAAGCTGGCCGAAAATTACAGCAAGGGATGGAAGTGTTCAAGGTGTCGGACAATTGGCGCCTGAACATGATCCTCCATAAGGATAATGCCACATCAACGCTGACACTGGACTTCACTTCCAAACTGTCAAAAGAAAGGCAAATGGTTTGGCTGATAGGTTGGCCAACGAAGGAGCAGGGGGACCATAGCATCTACATTCTTTAGCATGGGATGACCTGGCAGAGCGGAGGCTGTGTTAGCAATGTGTGATCATCAACGAAAAGGACAACAGTTTTGATGATCCCAACGACGCTAAGATCATCAGTCGCACTCACCCTCTCAACTACCTTCTGGACGAAGTCGTTATTAAAGACATCCGGCAAAATTTATAATCCAAAGGATGCTCCTGCTGCGAGCGTAGGTGCTAGCGTCGCGACCCCTCCTAGGCGTCGTCTCTCCATCACCTCACCCTTGTCTGGCTTCGAAACTCGCATCATCCATCTGCAACCCCACCACCCGCGTTCATTCCCCACCTCACATCTTCCCGGTCCACTAGGCCATCCACTCGCTATGAATAGCTTTCCTTCACCTCTTGTCTTCTTGCTCCCTCATGCTCTCATCTCCCCCTGCTCCCCTTCGTCTACCTGCTTCCACATGCCTCCCCCCCCTGCATGGCTCCGAGACGTGGCTCCAGCGCTTCCACCAAGAGCGGCAGAGGCCAGGTTGCCTCTCGTTGGAACTCTCCCAGTACTCAGCCCACGACCTGAGCTGAATCTTAGGCCAGGCGAGCTGCTATGACCTACGCAGTCGTTGTCAACCCCAAAACTCAAGAGAAAATTGAGAATATGAAAGTGCAGGCGCGGGTCCTAAGGCGCAGAGTCACAACGGAGAACGTCGACCAAGAATTCGAGTGGATCCCTGATCCAGGCCTCACTCAGGCAAGGGAAAAATTGTACAGTCGAACCATTGAACTCTCTTGGCAGATGAAGACTACCCTCGACTTGGCAATGCAAGAATAGGCAGAGGTGGCGAAGAAATTGGAGAACAAAATTGACATGCTCACAGGCAAGTTCGTTGCATACGTTGAAGCAGTGCACCACTGTTGATTTGTCACCAAGGACACCCATCGTTTCTCCATGCAGAAAAAACGCTCCCCCGCTGGTGGACTCTCGCCCAGTGTCAAGAATGAAGCAGTTAGCGCCTACTTCAGCGACCCCATGGCTCCGCCTACTCAAGCAGGCAGCTCTCAAGAGTTGCCTATCAGCTTGGATGAAGAGTGCACTCAGTAGTTCCTGGGCTCTGCCAATGGTCGTGGGAGGTGTTTCTTTTATCTATGGTTTTGTTCTCTCTTCTTGTTTTTGCTTGTTTCTGCTTTGTTTGCTTAGTCTACTATGTTAAGTTCCTGGTTTAATATGGATTCCAGCATTTTAAATTTTGTTATCATTCTCTGCTACTCCGAACATTGTAAAAAAGATCACTCCAAGACAATTTAAGCCTATTTTGCTTTCATGGCGCTGGAGCATCTGGCTCGCACTTACCAGTCTCTATTGTATCTTACAATATAAACTACCTTACTTACAAAAAAAACACTTTGTTTTCAAGGTATTTTTTGTACACAAAAATTTGGTTTTTATTGGTTTTTACCGTCATTTTTTTTAAATGTTGAAAATTTCCCCCAAAAAAAAAACGTTATTACAGCATCGCATTTTCGTTTTCAGGCTATTTTTCATGTTTTTGGGGGATTTTTTGGCTAGAGTTCTCGTTTTGATTTTACAGTTCCTGTTTCATAACTTACATTGTTAATATTGATTCAACCCCATCTTAGTATTTCCAACACACTTCAATAGGTGGCTAGGATACACCAGCAAGTGAAAAATAGGGGAACAAAGGACGTTACATATAACTTCTTGTTGCTTTGTTGTTTTTTAGGACAATATTTTAACATGTGATCCTCTCCACATCCCCAACACTGTAATGATTTCTTCTTGGGTTCCTCTGCCTCTTCCCTTGTTGATTTGATAGGTCGATCTCTATTGGCAACAGGGAAGTTTTGTTGGAACTCACCTTTAGGATGTGTATTGCACTTGACATTTTTTCCCATTTTCTTGTACCTTGAGGGTTGTGGTCCTTTCCCTTTAAATTTGGTTGTATTTCTCCTTCCAATCTATTTAGAATCCAACCCTATGCTTGGATTGATCATAGCAATACTCAGTCTTCCTGATAGTGTCCTCCAATGTCATTGGTTCATCAAATTCAATTCTATCTTGGTAGGATTGCGATAAACCATTGAGATATCTCTAAATCTTCACCCTCTCGCCCCTAATGTAGGGCACATACTTGAGCTCTAAAAGTTCCTTGGTATAAGCATCCAAGGTTAGTTGTTTCATCTTATGCTTATGAAAATCTTTGATTTTAATGTCATAGTGCCTCTCAAACAGGTACATTTATAAGAAATATTTCTCAAATCTTTTCCAAGCCAGTTCCTTTTCTCTTGTGCCTTTAAAATTTCTAAGATCTTCCTACCATATGTCAAATTTTCGTTTCAAGTTAAAAATGGCTACCCCAACCTTTATATTCTCATAATAGTCATGGACTATGAAGTACTTATTTACACCCAAAAGTCAGGATTTTGCCTCGTCTCTCTTCTTATTCTCTCCATCAAAGGTAGGGTGCTTCGATTTCTTGATTGCTTTTGACATTGTATTTTTCTCACTCTCCCTTTGTTGGTAATGTCTTCCTAACCTAGTTGTAGCATTAGATAATTTTTCATGGATTTTTGTCTCTTTCCAAGGTGTTGAGTGGAGTTCCCCCTCTCACTATGTCTTCACTTGCATACTTGTGCCTCTTCTTTGACTCGCTACCTTTTGCCTTATGTTTTCCCATCCATACTTCCAAATTTCACATGGGATTTACCTGGATTTATGTTTGTCCAAATAACTAGCACCATGCTCATGTTGCTTTTATCTTTGTATATCTAGGTAAGCTCTGCAATATCACCACATTCACCTTTTTTTACCTTTCTTGAGCTCTAAAAATCCTTTCATTGTCATCATTGTAGCTTCTTAGCTTAGTTTTCAAGCTTTAAGGGTAACCATCCAATCAGGGGAAATTTTTTATGACCTCTTTCCAACTGAATCTTCTTCCTAGTTAGGAAGAGCCTTGTCCATGTTATACTATACCATTATGCTACTCATTCCTTTGTTTTGTATTATAGATTATGCCTTCTTATGTGTTGTCACACACACACACACACACAATTGTTAGCTACATCAAGCATAAACATATTAATCATAGCCTCGATATACATATTAATCTATGTTGCACTGGTTGTGGGGACGAGGGGACGAGTTTCCGAGATGGCTAGAGCGCACCCCCAAATTTTCAGGGGGATGGCAAGTGTGGTAACTAATTTTATATTTATTAAAAAAAAAAAAAATTATAATTTCAGCATAGACACGAATGATAAATTAAAATATAAAAATTAAAATTATTACTAATTTTGAAATTCAAATTACAAAATAAAATATGAAAGTCTAATACTATCTAATCATCATTGTGCATCACAAAAACAAATATCGTCATCATTGCCCATTGTCAAGAACTTAAGAAGTACTATTAGTCTACTATAGCCTACAATCTACTATTGTCTACATAATCAGTGTATGATGCATGATGAATCATCTCAAAATTTAAATAGCAGCTAAACTTTAAATTCAATGGTTTACCACAATCCTACCGGTAAACCATTGAGATAAAACTATAAACATGAACAAGTCATCAAAATTTAATTACAAATCCCAAATTAAGAGTCTAGAAATTAAGAACCTTGTGGCACCTATCATCAGTGTAATGCATATCATAATCATTCAGAATCACTATTCACAGAGCACAAAGAGTATTACCATCCCATCTATTTACCTTATAACAAACATTAAGCGTTAAAGATGAGTTAGCCATAGTAATGTTTATTCGAGGAGTAACAAAAGTTATGTACAAAAGTAATAATGTCATAAAGTGAAATAAATTATATATAATAAATGATGTTTCTGTTAATGTAGTAGGGATTAATTGATTGGTTCCTAAAATGAATAATGGAACTTGCTACGTATATAGACAACACCACTAATAATTTAGTAACACATTGATATAAAATCGTATCTCTCATCTAGTCTCTCCTGCTCGTCCCTTGCATATATTTAAGATGGTATTAAAGTCATGGTGATTGTGGCATAGGGAAATTTCAAAGATTCATGGCAAGAAAAGGTTTGTCACAGACATGGAGAAAGAGACAAGTTCAAATTGAAGGCAAATTAATTCATGGATTTTAGTGACTATAAGTTGTAAACATGAATAAGACATTAAAATTTAATTATAAATCCCAAATTAAGAGTCTCAAACTTCACCCTATCGCTCGACTCTTACCTCACCTTCAACCTTTGCTCAAGTCCTCTCAGCGTTGTTTACCTTTGTCGTCGTGAATGGAGTTCTTTGTTCAGTGTTTACCTTTTCCTGTCATCTCAGACTTCACTGGACTCTTACCTGCAACCCTCGCAACCTGTGTTTACCTACAACCTTCGCTCGAGCTCAATGTTTACCTACAACTTTCGCAACTTGTTTTTACCTTCGTCGTCATGTCTCTGTAACAGTGTTTACCTCCGTCGCCACCATGTAGTATAGTGTGTAGCATATGATAGGTTTAGTTTAGTGCGTACGCAATAGGTTTAGTTTAGTCGATAGGTTAAGGTTGCGATAGGGTTTAGGTTTCAAAGTTTGTTTTTTTAATTTTTTTACTTTAAAGTTTAGAACTTAGATTTTCAAATTTAAATTTTTAATTTAAATTTTTTTAAAGTTTAATGTTCATGATATTGGGGGACATCCTAAAGTCCCCCGAAAAGTCCCCGATTTTTTGAGGGACGGCCTAGAAGTCCCCAAGTCCCCGGTGGAGTCCCCGGCCAATTAGGGAAGTTTTCAACGAGTTCCAAAGTACCCAAAATGTCGTGACAAAGGGAACACAATGAATTTTCGTGGGGACGGGTCCCCGTGCAACATAGATATTAATCATAGCCTCGATATGCCAACACTAAGCATGTTGACCTGAAGTTGTTCACACAACCAAATCCCATGTTAGTTACATATTCCAAAAAAAAGACAAATAGAATTCCATCAAAGTTAGTGATCACATCAACTATTGGTTTAACTCGGCGTTCATTTAACAAATCAATTTACTCCTCCATATAAACTAAGTCTACTTTGTGTCTGTGAACCCCTTCAAATCCATTGTTGAATATGTGTTGTGATACAACTATGTAACACCTCCCATCCCTTAAAACCATCTCAAGTTGTGGGAGTGCTACATTTTTTACTCGATCTCCAAGGGGTATGTTACGAAGATGGGGTTACAACAACCTTTTTTCCTCAAAGTCTTCGAATCATAAGACTAATGCCACCATTTCGTTTAGCTCATTTAGAGCTTTTCGATGATATAAATTTGCCTCAATTTGAATCTCGAGTAGAAAGTTGTGCTCCTTATAATTTTAGCCCATTAAGGAGAGGCCATTTCATCAAGAGAAATATGTGGCACGCACGTGGCCATGTCGAGCCCATGTGGTGCCACGCCACCACCACATGGGGTCCACATGGCACAAACATCATATCGATACTTATGCATAATTTAATATTTAGTTTCCCCTGTATTTTGGGTCATGGCATTGTACTACATTTTGCCCCAGGTCATTGTTCTAACAATTCCCCCAATACTACATTCCTTGTGTACCATGTTCCTCAATACTGCATCTCCCCAAGTTGGTAGGTGTTAGTTCCCCCAATACAACAATCCCTGAGCCAATAATTTTTACTTTCCTCGAGTGTCATTTCCCCCCGGATCAGGGTCCCCAACACCATTTCCCCTAGGTGCCATGCTTATCTATATTGTTTCCACTAAGCCAATATTCTTAAACATTGATCATCTGCTTTCTTCATTAAGTTCTAACTAAGGTTATCATGTCATAATAAACAGATTAACAATTAATCCCATGCATTAATCCCATGCATACCCTCCATCAGGTTTCTCGTAGAAAAAACATAGACTCGGTTCTTTTCAACAGTTCAATTAAACATTTATTAAATTATCGTTGTTTCCCTACACACGTTGCAATCTGGTTAAACTTGTTTAGAGGGCTATGATTATCAATTAACTAAGCATGAACACACTGGTTCTCATAACAAAACAAGAAGAGTTGATGTCCATATATCAGACATTGCTAATCCTCTAAACAAATTGAGCTACTATATTTAAAAGCCATGTTGTCAACTAAGAGAGCATAAACATAGTTTCTCATATCAATCATGAACAACACAATCCAAACATTCATTAAAAATCATGGACACACAAGATCGCATACTAGTCATGAGCAGAGCATTGAATATCATGGTTCACGATTCAAATATGCAACTGTAATATACTTATCTGTATATCTTAAATTGGTTGGCAATTGAAGGAGGGATTTCCAAACCCCCCCCCCCCCCCCAAACCATAGGCTAGCTACACAACAACTTTCTTGCAACCGACCACCCTCGAGCCAAATCCAATGTCCGAGAAAATGCTTATTTAGGGAATTAACACCAAAGGCTTGGATAAACACTCAGAATATGGAACCCACTATCCATGTGGTTTATCAACTACCCTCTAACAATGAGCACCGAGGTGGTTTATCAGTTGTACCTGCAACAAGCACCAAGGTGGTTTATCAATTTTTTCCTAGAAAAAAGCACTATAGTGGATCACTCTTTCCTCTGAGTTCATTCATAGGGGTTCACCCAAGGTTCAGATGGGGTATTGTTTAGTCTCAAGAGTCGGAATCCAGTCTCCAAGTGGTTGATCCATTGTCTTTTCATAGAAAGCACCACAAGGGTCTAATGTCCACTGTCCAAGTGGTTTATCAACTACTTAGCAAGCACCACTATGACAGAATTCCTTGTCCAGGTGTTTTATCAGCTACTCAATAAGCACCACTATGACATAGAATTCCTTGTCCAAGGGTTTTATCAGCGACTCAATAAGCACCACGGTGATTCAATCACTAAGCCTCCCACTAATCCACACGGGCCTAGACAAATAGTCCAATGGCCTCACACATAGTTCACAAAAGATTCATCCATAATTCACAAGGATTTAACCCATGGATCAAATGGGGTATTTTTCAGTGTCAAGACTTGGAATCCTACATCGAGGTGGTTTATCAGCTATATAGCAAGAACTACAGTGATTCAGTTTTCATTGAGCATCTCATTGTTCCACATAGGCTTAGACACAATTTTGGTGGCAGCATACAGTTCACAGGGGATCCACCCACAATTCACAAGGATTTCGCCCACAGTTCAGATGGGATATTGCTCAGTCTCAAGATTTGGAATCCATTGTCCAAGAGGTTTATTAGCTCTACAGCAAGCACCACAATGATTCAGTCTACCATTGAGCCTCCCATTGATCAATATGGGCTAGAAAACATAGCCTAGTGGCCTCACACACAATTCACAGGGGATTCACCCACTCTATCTTCTATTGTAAATGCCCAACAACTCCCACACACTCCAGTGATCAGTTGAGCGCACTTAGAAGGAAGAAAAATTGTCCAAGAGAAAACCCAGGTGATCTTGATCAACAAGAGAAAGTCGAGAGCCAAGGAGCTAACCAACAAGAGTCCACAACCAAAACCAAAGACCCATTTCTTCAGTTGTGCCTACATATATTTCTTTCCAGCGTCCTTTGACACAGTTAAGAGCTCACTCGCCTATGTCTTTGATGTGCTAGGGGAAAAGGGCATTGTTTTATCCTCCGTTGCCTCTTGTCGCATCTCATAAATTGACTATCAAGAAGTGGATCGATCAGTTCTACAAGCGATAGTTCATTAACTTTAGCATTTAAGTTCAAGGTTGGGTTCGTGGCCTTCCAAGTAAGCAACCTTCATCAAACACTAGGGTTCTGAAAGGTTGTCCTCTCCTTTAGTCAGTAATCATATTGTTTAAAACACATTTTATCGACCAACTATGTCTCATGTGCCCACATTGGCATTACAGTGAGGGTTGTAATAAACAAGAATACAAGGATAACCTTTGTATACATTTAGTATCTCTTTGATGTGAAAAAATAATGACAAATAATAGCAAGAAGAAAATTAATAATTCTCTAGCCTTTAAAAAATAAAGCAATGAAAAAAAAAAATTTAATTACATATAAGAGTTAAATTTCTCTTTGAAATGTCTTTCTAAGCGAACCTCCTTATAATTACTATTCAAAATCGGTCAACAGATAACCATGAGATTAAGATAAACTTCCTCAAAAGCTATGTTAACAAGGTTTGATAAGATATTTAGACACTCGAGAGTCTAAGATCAATTGGTTTTGATGTGTCTTTAGGAAGAGTTTGCTTCTTTAGTGTGTTTCTTTAACAAACTAATATGAGGGTCATGAGTATGTTCTACACATAAATTAATATAATGGTTCATCTTCTCCTTGGCTTATTTATGACATTTATTCAGTCACTCAACACCTAATTGATCCATGATCTCTATTTAAACCAGCCTAGATCCATCTTAAATCCGGATCTATCAAGTGTCGAGAGGGATCAAATCTCTAAAGGTGCAAACCTCTTTTTTTAGTGCAAAACTTGAGGAAAGGTTTGCACCTCGAAAGATTTGATCCCTCTTAGGGCTTGATAGATCCGGAGTTAAGATGGATCTAGGCTTGGTTTTTACACATTTAGAAATAGATTCTTGAAACAATCTTTCGACCAAGGCAGAAATTAAATCATTCTAATTTGGTGGTCTTTCGCCCAAGGTCGAAATTAAATCATTCTAATTTGGTGGTCTTTCACCCAAGGCAGAGTTAAAATCATTCTAATTTGGTGGTAAGAGTGATTCATTACAAATGATCGCATCCATGGAGTCGAAGTAGATGAAAAGGTAAAAACAAAAAGGTAGAAAAAAAATAAAATGCAAGAGAAAACGAAATCAAACCTAAAAATCTATTACAGTTTGTATTGTGAAATCCTTTCCCACAAATATTATTTTTCACTCCAGAAATATTATTTTCCACTCCGCATAGCTCCCAAAATCCTCTCAAATATTATTTCACTCTTCACACACTGTCACAAAGATGCTTCCTCACAAATACAATTCGACACTTTATTTGTGTTAAATTTATATATTTAGGGAGAGAAGTGATTTTACATTAGGGCCAACATTAAAATAATTAGATTAAATATTAAATATTAAATGTTAAACGTTACTTTTACATGTTTACCTGAGATAGTCAATGCATATAGTGTACTCAGATACAAGCCAATGCATATAGTGTACTCAAATACAAACCTCAGGATCCAAATTTATTAAATTTAATAATATTAATATTATAATATATTAATATGAATATTGTAATAAATAATAATATTAGTATTAATCTTTCAATATTAATATTAGGATATTTGGTCCTTAAGCTTCACCTAAATAAAACATATTTTCTGAGTGTTCTTAAATATAAGGAGTATGGAGTAAATATAAAATGAGGTTTTATTTCTTTCGATACCTCTAGTTTATTTATATTTATATTTATATTTATTTACTGGCCCATAGGCTTGGTATATACTTAGATGTTGATTTCTGATCATATTTGATATATTTATTTATTTACCATACCGATTTTATAAATACGGTATTTAGCCCATGGTATTAATAATAATTTGTTCCATGGTATTTTGCCATGGTATTTAGCCCATAGGCTTGCATTTCAAATGTTTACTTACATTACAATTCTTACCTTACATTTCTCACATTACATCTACACATGTGCCTTATATTCTGACACATCAAATGTTTACATTACATTTCTCGCATTACATCTACACATGTACCCTATACTGGACTGTATAGTGCCTCTCGGCGCAATAACATGGAGGGTCATTTGTTAATACTTGGTTGTGAGAAACGTTCCTATAAAAAAATACACATTAATTTATTGGCTCTAGTGGATTGCTTCCATCTTTGAGGGTTTTAACCACGTAAACACTAGTATATTGATCTTTGATTTATCTATGTGAGCATTTGCCTTGAGATGTTAGACTTGTGGATATAATCTATTGTTCAAAGAGAGTTTTCTAAAGTTTCCATAACTACAATTTTCTAATTTGAGCTTCCCCTTCATGGTTTCCCTAGGGGGCAAGGAGGATCTCCACTCTATGAGAATCTTAGAAAAAGGCCTACCCTTACCCCTTGAAGCAAGAATGATTCCTTTTAAGAAAATTGTTGTATCAACAAGATCAGAGCCGAAGTTTAAAGAATAAAAAAATAGACCTCTACTAAAGGAAATTTTGTGAAAGGGATGGAGAATATCCATTCCTTAGACATCCTAATAAATCTCCCAAAGAGATTGCATAAATTTTCAAGTTTGTTCTACTCGGTGTTTGCCCTCAATAGTACTTAGGGTTTAAGATCAGTGAGATTCTATCACATTGGTTTGGATTCAAATCCATTCAGATGTTAGCATTAATTAGAGCTCCTTATAGAGTCAATTTCATCATGTTATGGAAAATTGTTATTTTTGGAGGCTTGATTTTTTCTAGTATCTAGAGAAATAGGGCATGCATATTAGAGATGATTATGTATTATTGGACCTTGTGAAAAAGTGAGTCCTATTTCATTGGATGCAATATAATCAACCTAGTTGTTTTTTTGAAGAGAGACCCATACTCCATCTAGTGGTTAAATTGTACGAGTATTTACCCATATTCCACACCAACCCCTCAATACAAATAACACACATATATATGGGTGGAGACCAGATTATAATAATATAGAATATCTAGAAAAGGCTAAATGCATTTTATGTTATGCACATGTCACCTTTGTATGCACAACAAAAGATGCCCTTGTATTTATAACAAAAATTATCAAAACATATATAACACATAATATTTAAATGATAAAACATATATAACACATAATATTTAAATGATGGAAAAAAATAAATACAAGCCTAGATAACTCTAGCTCTACCAAGCGCCAAGAGGAATCAAATATATTTTCAATCTAAAAGAGATTTGCATGTCAAGAGATTTGATAATGGATCTAGACTGGTTTAATTTCCTCATTTAAATAGGTTATATACCACATGAATACCAAGGATCAATGCCATGGGTCATTTTTATTTTTATTATTGTTTTATTTTTATAGGGTTAGTTAAAATGTTTACATAACATTACAACATCTCTACCATATTGCACTAGAGAGTGCCTCTTGACATAATAAAGAGAAACACAATTTTTAAAAACATACCGGTCATACAAAAAATAATAATAATAATAATAACTTAAAAGGTGAGAGTACCCATCAAACTCCATAAAAGACAGTTTTTGCATGTCTATAGTTAACAGCTTCTATACATGGTAAGTATAGGTCAAATATCATTGTTTCTAAACAAGCAATGGTGGTTTGATTGTAAGTTTCAGAAGATGAAGCTTGATGAGAGTAGTGTGAATAAGTTAGGTAGTCACTCATTGTGACATGTGTCAGCTGGCCAGAAGAAAGGTGTGGTTCGACCTCCTAATCATCTTTGGCAAAAGTTGAAAAGATTGATTTTGGCATGCCTATTCTATCCTTGGATGAAAAGGAAATGTTAAATATATATATATATTCCACTTTTCTCCCTTGCATGGGCTTTACCCTCAAGTCAATTTGTGAGGTATCTGCTTGGCAAAACTCAATGAACTAGGCAATAAGACAAGAGTTTCACTGCTGATGGTTTTGGAGAAAGCTTAAAGAAACAACCTTTTTTATAACCATAGCCAGTACTGCAAGGGGAAAATAAAACAGTAACAGCAGTCCAAACTCATGCACATAGCACAATACATAGTTATCCCTTCACAGCAGTTCACTTTGACTTCAAAACAGCAGTTAAACAACTAGAAAAGCTATAGGCCAGCGAGTAGAATGGCCACTTTAGCAGTGCAGTGTTTTGTCAAGGGTAAAAGCATGCACGCAAGAAATTTAGGCTTTCCCAAACTTCCAGCGGTGAGATCACCTTGTATAAGGAAGTTTTGATCTCCATCAAGTAGAGCTTAGCCAGAGAGGAAGGGGTTGAACAATTTTTTTTATCTCGAGACAGTTTTGTTGCAACAGATGTCCTTTCATTCTCCAACCACCACCTCCACTGCAAGCAAGCCATTCAATGGCAGCCTATAACCTTTCAATGATCCAGACAATATCTTGGATAATAAGTAACTTGATATGGTTATGCTTTGTTTTCACTCTCTGAGTTCTCCGTTAAAATAATTGTTGTTGCAGCATAGTGTTGTTTTCTATGCATTTACTATGAATTTCCTTCAGTTAAAACACTTTTTCTTTCATGCAAAATTCATTTGTTTTCATTGTTATACATGTCTTTAAAATCTGCTCCCAACCCATCGAAAATAATTTTATTGAACTCAACCTCGCTCTTGACTGTTTATAGACAGCCTGAGAATGAGGCTCGTTTGTTTGTTTTGGAATACATGCAGACATGATAATTAAGTGACAGCATTACAGCCTTTAAGGACAGCCCCCCCAGACTGGCATAGTACCAACCCAAACGGAGAAGCCTTCCAACTGTGACAGAGGTTGTTTTTCCTATAGCTGTTGAGAAAGTTTGCTTGTGCAGGTTTGCGTGCTAACACTCGGAAATTTACTAAAAAAGGCTGGACACCAAAGTAGTTGGTAGCCAGATTAAACAATAGGTGTTGCATCTAAGAGGAATAGTACATGAGAACATGTCTGGAAATGAACTTCTCACTTTCCATTTTTGAACTAAATGGAAACTGAAACTTTATCTTTAAAAATAAGCCATGGTTTCTAGGCCCGTGGACATTATATCCAAACAGGGATCATTAAACTTCAATCATAAGGAAGAAGTCCATCTACAGTCCCAGTATCGGTGTAGATTCCTTTCCTGCCACTAAACCTATGGGACAATGAATACCTCGTAACAACTGGAAACAAGCTGGGATGATATCTGGATAGGTATTAACCTAAACTCAACATTTATACTTGCAAGTTGCACCAAAACATGTTAAGTTGATTTGGAAAAAGGCCCTCTTGAGGCACTAGAACTCAAGTTGTATGAATGCACATACATTAGCTTGATTATAAGCAAATCCCATTCAAATACAATGTATTTCGCTCAAGTGAGGATGGGTGTCCACCCATTAACTTGATTATGAGCATAATCCTATTCAAGAAGAATATGTGTGCTCATGGGAGACTTTCAACAAATAAAAGAGGCATTCTGGTTTTACAATAATCTATTTTCAGAACCTAACCTAATCAATTTGCTTGATACAGAGGACATGTTGTCAGTAACTCTAAGACCAATCACAAAGCAAGATAATGCATTTCTAGGAACCCTTGGACGATATGGAGCCCAACAAGGCTCACAAACCTATCTAGATTTAACAAACAGGCTTTATAAGTCATTAAATTGGATCTACTAAATTATGTTGAGGAAGTTCTTCTCCAAGGAAAGATCAGAAGCATAAATATCTCCTAAGTTCTCCCTCCAAAGGAAAGATACCCAACTAACTTTGTAAGATGTTGTCCAATATCCTTGTGCAACGTTTCCTATACACCGACCAAGATATTGATAGAAGGCTGAGAAAGGTCATTAGAAAACAAATTTCAGAAGAGAACCGATTTGTTCTTAGTGTAGCCTCATATGGGCAATCATCAACCTTGTTCACGTAGCTGTGCCTAACAAGCGAAGAGAAATGTCAAACTGATTATTATGCTTGATATGGCAAACGCTTTTGACAAAGTAAACCACAATTTTATGTACAGGATTCCTGAGTAGTACATATTTGAGAAGAATTGGATTAATTGATTTAAAGCTTGCATTGATAGGCCATGGGTAGCCTCGTGAGTCGTTGGTAAATGGAAGGCACACAATTCTTTGCAGCCTCTACAAAAATTAGGAACATGCCCTCTTTATCAATATCTATGTTCTTTCTTCCCTTCCTCTTTACATGTTTTCTGTTTTCATAGCTCTTGCAGACAATCTTAAATAAAAATGGGAAGGTCCTTAGACGATTCCTCTGGAAAGGAAGAATGCTACGGGTGAGGGGGAAATTTCAGCTGGTGGAATGTACAACTAAATCCTTCAGGGGAGGTGGGGCCTTACAAACCCCTGTAATATCCTAGGGAAATTTTTCCCTAGGGCTTTCTTAAGTAACAAGGGTTTCCAACAAATTCCTTGTTCCCTTATTCTAATAATGACACAGAAAATTCAAATATTGTAGTCTTTAATAAAAACAATACTGTTTTCTTCAACAAAACCATAAACATTCATTAAAATGTTGTAGCAAATACAACAGTACTAGTATAACCCAGATTCAACAGTTCCAATATAGTTCAGTATAATCCGAATTCAACACAGCTTAAACTACTGTATCTAACTAAAAGTTATTCCTAAGCCAATCCACGGTCTTGGGAAAACCCTTCTCCAAGTATTGTTCAGAGAATACCCAACTAGCTTTAGGGCTGATAATCGAACTAGTTCCCGTCTTCGACTTCCTTCAGGAAGTCTACCAAAACCTCAAAGAGTTTCGGTCTGTTACAGTCCTTGAACAGATCTTCGCACTGCCTCAGCTAACCACTCCAAATTCTGTACAGGAGCACGAATTCTACCTCAGAAACCCTCCCGCACTTATCTCAGAATGAATTAAAGGTTTTCAGTAAGACTCGGGTCTGTCAGAGAGGAATAGACTACCGAGTGGACTCAGAAACTCTCTGCATATATCTCTAGAACTCTGGATGGCTTCAGGATGACCTTGGGTCTGTTACGACTGTATTTGGCCTCCCAAATAGCTTCAAAACGTACCAGACATCGTTCAGAGGATCACGGCTAACCTCAGAATTATCTCGACCTGTCTCAGAAAATTAATTCCATATCTGCCTCAGGAAAACACATAGACTCAGCCTCAGGATTTCGTTCTGTTTCAGGAATTGTCTCTGTTATGCCTCAGGAGTCAGTACAGCTTCGCATGCCTCAATCTCAGATAGTCTCACTCTTTCTCTAGGAGATATGTTCCTGTTTGCCTTAGAAAGACTTGCAGATCTTCAAGAATTAGGCCAACTTGTCTCAGAATTCTCAGTGTCATCGCTGCTTCTTCAGATAGTTAATTCCATGTTGCCAGAACAGAAGAAGAGACGTCACTAGGTAAGGTGGGATCACCTCCACCGAAACTAGTCAAAGTAGAAGTGGGGTATTAAAACCCTCAGAGCCTCAGGATCAAATTAAAAAACAGAGACAATTTGATTCAATCCAATGATTCCTCAAATGATCTTAACCCTCTTGTATTTATAAATTTCCTTGAAGGGATTTTTCTCCTTAATTAATTGAGTTGGGTTCATAGCAAATCCACACTTCAGGCTTTTTTGCCCCAGTTTCCCCAAAACTTGACTTCCGCTACCCAAACATTGGATATTTTGGAGTCTTCCCCTTTATCACAGACTATATAGCCTATGGGGATTGATAGGTTACTTTGTCCCTTGCGCCAATTAATCCCAAATAATCCCTTGGGGGCATTACATCCCCCGATCCAGAGCTGGAAAACTAGGCCCTCAGAGCAAAAATTCTATGGCAGCATATTAAGAAATGTGGCATGGTGGGAAAGATATATTTCATAAAAGTTCTCTCCCTGCCCAGGAGAGAAAGCGATGCCTTGATCCCCCTCTGCCAAACTCCCCAGGGTCGTCGATCTGAAAGGTCTTGAAATCCTCAACCTGAATTATTAATTACAAGATGGCTTGGTGCTCAGGGAATGGATCACGAACTCATATCTGTGAGGACAAAATTTTGATAAAAGTAGCCCTCCGTGCCAGAACAAAACCTTCAACAGTTACAGGAGAGGATGGATAGACACAGCCTTTCAGCCCTTGCAGAATATCTTGCTGGAAGGGGCAGAGCATAGCCGTTTAGGAGAGGTGGAAATCAGCAAAAGAAGTCTATACTCCTGAGCAAATATCTAGAGGCTCAGAAAAAATGAACCAGATAATAACAGAGTTGGCTCCAATCGGTTGAACCTTGAAATAAACCAAAACAGATCATTTGAGGAGACACAGCAAGTGGTTATTCAGTGAACCAGGGATATAACCTCCTGCATAGCATCAGATATAGAGAACAGAAACGGAAGCCATTATGGAAAGCAATCTGGAAATAGGACTCAATACCCAATGTAAGGGCAAATCGTATGCACCCTTGGGGAACTTTGCAAATGTGCAAAGTTCCAATCAGAGAACCTGCCATTTCAATGTTCCGGGCAGGTCTAGCACCTTTCAGAAGGGCTCTTAAAGGTGCTTCCCATGGGTGTATAAGGCTTGCCCAAAGTAAATATGCGTTTATGGTTGCTAGCACTAAAAATTCAACTCATAGATGGGATTAAATAAAGAAAGGCATCCAAGAACCATCAACGATGTCGACTACACAATGAAAGAAGAGGAATTCAGTTAACATTTGTTATTGGAGTGCATCTTCATAAAGCAAGTAAAGCTGCAAATAGGGAATGCGACTAGAAAACCTGAAAGTATAACAACGAGAACTTGGAAATGTTGTGTAAGTCCTAGCACGTGTACTACCCTCGTTCTCTGGAAAAGAAACCATTGATCTCAAAATTTTGGATTTTGTTCCCAAGGTTTGTATCATAGAAAAGTTTGACTGCAAAATACACCAAACTTTTCAAAGACGGATCTTCTCATGCCACGAATATGAATTCAACGGGGTAAATTTTTCAAAAAATGTATAAAAACATACTCAAATACCTTCAACATACCTCAGATCTGCAAGTTGAAGAAATAGAATGGATAAAAAGGACAGGGTGGAGCATTTGGTCTCCTTGGTAGTGGTGAAGGGAGTAAAGGAGTACTCCTTCAGAGATCCCCCTCTAGAAACCATATTATGTTTTTTTGACAGAGCCTCTAAATCAAATCCTAGATGTACTGAACCTGGAGTAGAACTATGGGATGGAAAGGGAAGCATATACGGCAAGTACGCTTGGGGTCTTGGATCAGCATATAACAACGAAGATAAAGCGGCAATAATCTATCAAGACCAGATCCGCTTCAGGTTTCTCACCAGCGAGAGAATAATTTGCGTTGGTAATTCCATTGTGGTAAAGCAAATATTGAGGGGAGAAGGAGAGGCAAAGGCTGCACCAATCCGAATTTACATATAAAAATAAATAAATGTAAATAAATAAATAAGAGTGCAGAAATAGCGTAGAGGAAGTAGCAAAAGGTACTACCTTCGGATCAAAAACACAACCTTCGGAAAAGCCTTCTGGATTTGCCTATTGAAATTGTCTCTGCCACAGGAATAAAGCGGCCATCGTTTTGGATATTTTAAGCACAAATGTTCTTCATTGAAAATAAATTAATAACTAGGTTTATTTTTGCCAAGCTTTACATCGAGGAATTAACCACTTGCATCCAAACAGAAAAAACTGGGTACTTACCAACATCAAGACCGACAGATCTGACCACAAAACACACATGAAGCTTCAACTTTCACTCTGAAAACGCCAGAATCCACAGCTTTTCTGCCTCAATAACTCCAAATTCTTTTTCCAGAAAACATAAACTACTCAAACACTGCAGTCTTGGGATACAGTGTTTGAGCAGTTTAGGTTTCGTGGAAAAAAACCTAAACTGATCAAGCCGCACGCGAACAGTTGCAAGTTTGTTTGATCCCTTCTCTCAAGACAGAAATCCTTTGCTTAATTGGATGAGTCATGACTTGTTCCCGTATAGGGTGAAGAATCTCTGTTGGTGTAGAAATAACGACTTCACCTTGTTCCCTGCCAAATTGATATCATGGGCTACGCTGTATGTTGTAACAAAATACGAAACAGAGGCGTTTTCCCTGCCAATTGATATCGAAGGCCGGAGGTCAAATCTGTGAAGCAGCAGCTCACACTTTGAAAAGAAATGAATTGCGTATTGGTTTAGAAACACCCTTAAGAACTTCTCTGAGGATAGGGTTCCTTTTGCCCTAGGGTTTTGCCTGCCAATTGATATCGAAGGCCGTAGGTCAAATCTGTGAAGCAGCAGCTCACAGGAAAAGAAAATGAATTGCGTATTGGTTTAGAAACACCCTTAAGAACTTCTCCAAGGGTAGGGTTCCTTTTGCCCTAGGGTTGGAGGCCGGTAAGAATTCTTTTAGTTATCTGGAGTGGTTGGCCAAAGTCACTATTAGTTTTTTTCATCCAGGTTTAATTTTTTAAAGTTATTTTGGATTTATTTCATTAAGTTACTTTGACTTTGAATTAATTTTTTTTTTCCTTGGAGTTAAGTTTATTCATAAAGGTTTAATTTTTTTTAAGAGAGTTGAGTTTATTCATTCAGGGTTAATTTTTTTTAAGTTATTTTGGATTTATTTCGTTAAGTTACTTTGATTATGAATAATAGTTTCAGTTTCAGTTTTTTTTTCTTTTTAAATGAATTTTGTTGTAATGATTTCTAGTTATTTATGATTAATTAGCAATTGTATCATATGTTGCAAAAGAAATGCCTTCAAACATAAATTCAATCTTCATAGATATAAAGGATCACTAAATATAACTAGCAATTGCACCACATGTTGCAAAGGAAACGTCGTAAGGTTGTAGTATAGGAAAGAATAGCATATAAGAAAGAAGAGGTAGTAGGAACTTTCTCGGCTCCAAATTACCCTCCAAAATAATGGGTGGAGAATTATGTTTACTGGACCTCAAATTAAAATATTCATCTTGGGTGATTGATGTGGAACAACTTCTTTGTTATTAATTCAATGTAAGATGTGTTTTTTTATAATGGATGGGACATTTTGGCCAAAGTACTCAAGACCTCTATATGACGAAATCTACATGTTTATTTTTTTTCTCCATGAAGGATGCACTTGGTTTTTATGACCAGGTTACCCAGAATTCACCCTTCCACAAAATGATTTGCTTCTATCACATTTGCAATGTTGAATTCCTTTGATACTACTCCTAGAACTTTGACTCGGCTTTACAACTAGAATTATTTAATGGAATAAAAACTTATCACTCTGACATGTTGTACTTCATAAGAGACTACTAAGAAGCTTAAGTATGGTAAAATAACCTTCATCTATCATTTGAACATAGAGCATAGAGTTTTCTTAATAGTGAATTTTATGGATAAGAGACATTTGGGCTTTTTTTAACCCTTTGGGATGATTAATTAATCTCACTTCAAATAATTTATATTAATAAATAATCTACAATCATATTTCCATGATTCGTCTTTGAATGACCAATATTCCACTTCTTTGGAACTTTTCACCTCAGTCAGAATAATAAACATCATCAAGACACAAAAGTGAGAAGAAAAATCAACTCATAATCAGGGAATCTAGCGATTTCTTTAAGGATCATAATTCAAGACTTTAGTTCCTTTTAAAGATCATCTACTTTTCCATCAAATAAAAGCAACAATCAAATTTTGTAGTGACAAGAATGGGAAAAAAATTTACATGTAATAACTCCCTTCCCTGGTGATAGTACATTTTGGTTTGAAAGGAAATTATTTTCCCGATCTTTTAAATAATAGATTCCTCCCCAAGTGACCCTTTAGAAATACCTTTTTTTTTCAACTAATTGCAATAGGTAAGTGTCTTTTGTCTAGTATTTTTTTAGTCATTGAATTTAAGGGCAGAGGTAAAGAGACTAGTAGACAAAAAAGAGCAGAGTGATTGAATGTCAAATGAAAATACATTGAGGAATCCCTTCTGATTTTCTCATGTGGGCCTTCTTCAACTGATGAGGCAGTAGGAACTTTCTCAGCTCCAACTCTTCCAGAATAAGCGGTGGAGAATTATGTTGAGTGAACTACTACTCATGTAACTTTGGCTCCTCTTTACAATTGGAATGTTTCTCTTCCCATAACTCTATCTCTGAGCTATAATTCTAGCTTTCTCTTGTTTCTAAATAAATTGTCTCTATATCACTATTGTTTGTCTCTTTTTGAGCACTTGCTTGAATCCGTGAGATAATGTAGCTCATCTGGATTCCAAAATCCTTGACTAACCCATTTTCTAAAGAGTCCTCTTATGTTTTTAATTCTGCTATTTGGTCCTTCATAACCTTGTCAACATCGTTAATGCTTATGTACCAAAACATTTAATGTTTATGTATTTCACAAAAAAAAAAATTATTCATTGAACTAATTTACATAAAACTATTTACTTAAAACTAACATTATAAAAAACATATATAAAACTATTCACTTGAGGATCTAATGACCCGAAACATTTCAATCGTCTAACATTTGATCCAATGACTCAAACATGGACACAGTGGCAGCTAGGGGAGTTGTTTTCAAATAGTGATGCCTTACGGCGTAAAAATTAGTAAATAAAATGTCATTAAAAGTTAGAATATAAAGAGTACTCACTTACATTATGCCAAATTTACAGATTCTATAACCTTTCCAACATATATTTCCTCTCAATCTTCAAAGATGCTCTTTCAAGTTCCAATAGCAAATATTTAATTAAAAATGTGCTCTTTTTCAATATTGAACTCTCTCACTTGATCAAAATCTTATAGTCTTTTACCACTTTCTCTTAATGTGATTGGATTTGTCTTTGCTTGTCCTTGCTTAACTTATTTTGGGCATTTGCACTCATCTGTGACAAAGGAGGTTTATATTCAAAGCTTTTTTCTGAAAATGACAAATTCAAAATTTACCATTAGATGAACTAGTTTAAAGCAACTATGAAATAGATATATCAATCAAGCTAGTCACTGACATAACAAATTTACATTGTTTGATAGGAGAAAAGTGGATCTTTTTTCGAGCATTGATTAAATAATTATTTTAGCTAACATAACAACTTTAATTCACTATTCAGAGATACCATGGTGAACTCTTATGGTATCATCCTTTATTCAGCATGATATTCTGCGAGACTTGGTTATGTATTTGAACAGGAAGGAGCCTATAAATAAATGCAAAAGGCTTTTTACACATCAGGCAACATACTCTATTCCGAAAAAAGTGGAAAAAGGGTTGTGAAGTGTATGTTGAGATTCAACAAGAAGATCCTAGTGAAAATTAAGCACCTACACTGGGATGGAGCCACAGGCTATTTTTAGGTGTATGTCTATTTATAGATGTATGTGCATAATCTATTTATAGAATGCATGTCTATTTATAGATGCATATCTACTATTATTATCCCTTGATATTAGTTGGACAATAAACTATAATCTATTCTCAATGAGCACTTGGAAATAGTTAACTGAAGTGGCAAATCAGTTAGCTAAAGGAATTTCGAGTTAAAGTGGTTGGTTGGTGGGACATGCAGGTTGGCTTAGTTGTAACTGAGTGATTCGAGGTTGTAACAGATTTGGAAGTGCAGTTGTGCAAGTTGTAAAATAGTTTAACTTAGTTAACTGAGTTAAACTCAGTTATGCTAGTTGTAACTGAAGATACACTAGTGAGAGATCAAGCGAGTTAATTATTAATTAATTCACAATTAGTGGTCTTACATGCAACTGAAGATTTACTATTATTAACTGCATGCATGACAGATCCAGTGGAGACCTAGTTGAGTTCTAAGTGAAAGGGAAGTTAATTATCAGTTTTGACATTATCCGATTGCACACATGTAACCACACACACATTGGATGCGCCCATGAGGATTGCGCAGTCGAGGTGGGCAAGATTGCATTCATTCATGGATTGCTATCAACAGGGATTGCACAGTGGAGGCAAGATTTCTGGAGACTTGGCTACGGAACTTACCAATTTTTGTATGATAGTGTGAGACAATTAGGTCATGTACTGAGGGCTCTTAGATTGGAGCTTTGTATGTAATTGTTTCATGATCCATGATATAATATACAATAGTAGTGGGGTTTTTAGCTAAGATTTCCCTAGTAAAATTATCTGTGTTGTGTGTGATTGATCTTTCTTTGATCCAGGGTAAAATTCTTGATACCCTTAACCAAGACCTTTTACTTCGGCTAATAAATTAGAATTGCATTAATTAAAGCGTTAATGAACATAAATGAACAATTGCATGTTGTAAAGAAGAGGAACATAAACATGTCAAGATCAACAATCATAAGAACACGTCGTTTGATAACAGAGTTCGTCCAAGAGGGACTACATCTCCGGGCCTCGGTGTCAAGATGGTGTGGGCTACTACATTAAGTGTTGTAAGAAGAAGATGTACATAGATGTGTTTTATCTGACATACAAGGAAAATTCCCTCACGTAGGAGTGGCTAGCTCTCATGGATAAAAAGGACTCCTATCTGTATGACAATAGCTCACACATAAAGATTGTGAGTATCCCGCCGACATGGCAAACAAGGGATCTCAATAACATACGTGTGACACAGAGTATCCTGCCAACATGGCATAAAAGGGATCTTAACAACATACATGAGTATCCCGCCAATATGGCATCAAGGGATCTCAAACATAATACAAGTCCATGACATGCAGTTCGTCCAAGAGGGACTACATCTCCGGGCCTCGGTGTCAAGATGGTGTGGGCTACTACATTAAGTGTTGTAAGAAGAAGATGTACATAGATGTGTTTTATCTGACATACAAGGAAAATTCCCTCACGTAGGAGTGGCTAGCTCTCATGGATAAAAAGGACTCCTATCTGTATGACAATAGCTCACACATAAAGATTGTGAGTATCCCGCCGACATGGCAAACAAGGGATCTCAATAACATACGTGTGACACAGAGTATCCTGCCAACATGGCATAAAAGGGATCTTAACAACATACATGAGTATCCCGCCAATATGGCATCAAGGGATCTCAAACATAATACAAGTCCATGACACAGAGTACATCAATAACTAAACAAGACAAGATCCCATGACTCATACATCAATGATATTTGTACAACACTAAGCATCGCAGGAACCAAGAAGTACATGAAATCAAATCATAATATACCTCATGTTGAAGATGAATGAAGAATGGGTTGTTGTTGCTGCTAGATCTGAAATCACCATCATAATCGTGGCGTCGAAAGGTGTGAAATCGACTGCTCACTCGCTAAAAACTGACACCTACAACTTCACTTCAAAAAGTGGTCGAAAAATATAAAGCTCAGATGGAAAATCTAAATATGCCATCAGATTCGTGACGTCGAATAGTGCAAAATCGACTGTTCATTTTTTGAATTCTGAGAAAGTGAAAATCTGGGGCAAAAAGGAATCTTTTAAATTCCCCCTAGATTCCTCCACGTAGCTGCCCCATGGGTGGATGGAAATCTGCAACTCAAGAGGCAAATCTGATGTCGCCATTGCGTTCCCTGCGGAAAACTGTGAAAGTGAATGTAAACTTGACTATATTTCGACATAGAGAAAAATTACCTCCCCAAGAAAATTTCAAGGCTCATGGTTTTGCCTGCATAATTATTGCTCCACGCTCATGGTTCTACTTGAAAATTTTCCTCGATCCATGTGCGCTCTCTACTCCTCCATAGCCTATGCGCACTGGTGAAAGACGGGTTTATATGCATTTTGTTGGGCGGACCTTCCAAGATCTAACAGTTTGGTGCAATGGTAAATTGAGAAATTCGTCAAGGAAAGGTTGGGGGGTCAAATCTCGACCCTCCATACTTGGAGCATTTTCAAACTTCATAACCGCATATATATATTTTTTAACCCCACATTTGTTTTTTTTTTTTAACCGTAACATTAATTTGAGCGGGGGCCGGACCCGCATCGGGCGGCCCACCCCGTACCCTCCACAGCCTTCATTGCAACAAGTGGCAGGTGGGTATGTTGGGCCCACGGAATTTCAAAATGGTGGCTTGTTGGTTTTTTTATGGTTGCGATTGGTGGTGCCACCCACTCGGGAGCCGGCCATGTGGTCGGGTGGGTTCAACCCCCGCCGATGTTAGTATGAATCTTAATCGCAAGCGTATGAAAAAGGCTCACTTTAGTTGTGCATAACAAACATCCCTAACAGCAAAAATGGCTGCCAATATCTTTAGATCTGTAATTAGTTGACCAAGATAAACATTGCAAAATCTAGATCTATGCATTAAAAGACATTAAGCAGTAAATAAAAGCAAGAGTTGCTCCATGCATCCAATGGACAAGACAAGAATATTTTAAAGAATTTTTGTATTTTTTGACACCTGAGAAGGGAACATAGAAAGATGTTACCAGTCCCCCTCAATGGGATGGGTTCTTGTAAGTCCTCAACATTTCAGATCTAAAATCTCTCTCTTTTGATGGTGTAGAAAACCTAGACAAAAATGGAACTCAAAGGGAGCTCATAAGAAAAATGGTAGCAAAATATGACAATGATGGAGGATCAAAGTCATACCAAAATTATAGATCTAGAGTGATCTTTAGGCAACAAAAGGTAGCAAGTGAATGGAAAAACCCTTCTATTTATAACAAAATATTGAGTTAGTCTAGATATTGGTGCATAATTAAAATATTATTAACCAAATCAAGATCCAACTTTTATGGAATATTTTATTATATTTGTTGGAGGGAAAAGGAATTTTGACTTTGGTCAAATCCTTTTATTTGAAAATAATAAATAAATGTATGATTTATTTATTATTTTAAGGATATGGTTGAGTAATAATTAAATAAATAATGGTTTATTCAATTATCTATAAATGATTTAGTCAAATTCAACAAGGAATATTATTTAAATAAGGTTTAAATAATTATTCCTAGAAAATAATAAAATAAATAATGATTTACCTAATTAATTTTCCTGTTTTGGGTTAAATATGACCAGGAATATGAATTAAACTATTGTTTAACTCATTATTCCTTGAGGAAAATCAAACAAATGTGGATTTATTTAATATTTCCTTATGGGGTTTCCTGTTTAGACCATAAACAACTTAATAAATGTGGTTTACTAAGTCATTTTTCATAGTGAAAGCAATTTTACTTAGGGTAAAATTGGTCTTACATGGTGTACTTTGGTCCATCTAATAGTAACAAGTTAGATGACCAAAAAATGGTGCAACAGATTTCCCCCAGCATGTGAGCATTAGGAGCTAATCGTATGACTGAAGTACGTTGTAAGAACTCAATCACTAGACACCAAAGGGGAAGTCAGAGAGAGAGAAATATAAGATAGACCAAAGCGCTAGAGGACTAGACCCTGAGGAGGCGAGATGTACAGGTGCGACTAGTCTCTTTTATGAGTGAGTACATGTGCTATAGGCGGCGGGGGAGGCATATCTATGCCGAGACAAAGTACAAAGAATAATGTGTCTAGTAAACAAGGGACTGAACTATGTAGTACTTGCTGGCATAAACATGAGCCAGATAAAAAAATGATAATGAATCCCACGTACGTATTTTTCTTGGGATAACAGCAAGGACTTATACAATAATATCTGAGTACATGAGATATAAATACAACCAAAGTGCCCCTGTAAATAGGAAAGGGCTCTGAAAATCTGATTGATACATGCAAACTAAAAGGCGCTGCAAACGGCTGGGGCTGACATCATCAAATCTTTGGAGCTGCATCAAAGGCTGTGATGAAGAGGTCATCCTGGCATGTGGGGGGTTACCTGAAGGGCCACCCCCTCATGAGGTCTGAAACATCTCACACACACTCGGGAATCACTGGTACAATATGCTGCATCACTGAACCATTAAGTATACAGATCTCGATCATGTTGTAAGGAGCTGGAGCTGAGAAACAATCAAGTCAAAGGGCAATAAGGAGTCCCTTTGCCTGATTCGAGGCACCGCACAAGAGTGGAAGCTGGAACCAAGGTACACCGCCCTCTAGACCTGTCTTCTGGAATGAATGATCTGATGTCGACAGAAGGAGGTCCACCATAGGTGAGGCAGTAAGGGATCCTCAACTAAGGCACAAGAGAAAATAGTAGAGCGACTGATAGACTGACACCAGGGATGATGGTGGAATGGGGGGTACTGAGTAGCGGGCTGACGACTTCCCTTATTAGAGCATGAAGGGCATGGATGACCTGGTAGGAACTGACACAATATCAAAGGGGACAGGGGACAGTAGGAATGAAGGCCATAATGTGAGACACGAGAGAGGAACCAAGCAATGAAGGATGGAGAACTATAGCAGGGTACAAAGGGACTCGAGATAGACTCCATGGATGCAATGATGACTCAACTCAGATGCTCTAAACAAGGGCGACTCGATGATGCTGCCACACAGAAAAGGTCTGATGGGGACCATAAAGACATGAGTACAAGATGGTTACTCAAAACGAAAATCGACACGAGCATGGACAAGTATGGAGGCAAAGTGGTGCCCCAAGTACAAGTGTTGCAAGTGAAGAAATTTGATTTTGAGAAGTGGTGAAGTGACGCTTCTTAGACAAAATGTGTCTTGGTGAAGTATCAAATCATGAAAAACTAACAAATACCCATTTGAGGGCTCGGTGAGAGCTTTCCAACGGTACAGACAGTTTGTCAGAGTTCATCATGAGAATTTGGTAATCAGAGGAACTAGATGGAGGAGGTTGAGTGGCTTCCTGACCTTCAGGTGGTTGGGTAGCCACAAATCCTTACTGAGGGAAAGGATTAGTAAACACAGCCAGTTGACTAGGCGCAACATTGGGAGGGACGGAAGGGGAGGCTTGTTGTCCTCGCGATGTTGCTTGAGTCTCCCACATCTGCTGCATTTGTTGTAAAAGAGGACAATTGTGGTTGTAATGTCCATAGACACCGCAACATGAACAAGGCTTATTCGTGCGAATAGGCCTATCCTTCTTGGGCTGTGTGCGCTATTGCTGGTTAGCAATGTTAGGGGCATTACCTTAGGGATTAGGTCCAAGATTACCGGGGGCAGATTGATTTTGAGTACCTTTCCTCTTCTTTTTGGAAGTAGGAAGATTAGTCGCGCCCTGTTGTGCATATACCTGCCCCTGAGGTGGCGGTGGCTGTTGTTGCGGGGGTTGAGAAGGCAAGGGAGGCAGGGGTGCTAATGCTTGAGGAGTTGGAGCACCAGGCTACGGATACGGATAATAAGGAGGTTGGGTAACATTGTGGTAAATAGGTTGGGCGAAAGGAGGAGGCATGCCATATCGTGGATACATGCTACCGGGAGGGGGAGAAGTGCTGGAGGTGTTGGCCCCTCCTTGAGGGAAACCATAGCCCATGGGAGACTGAGCGTATGGATGAGAAAGAGCTCCAACGATACCATCGACAGCATGGGATGCCCTCGGTGCGTTGGCACCACCGGGTCTAGGGAGATCAGGTAAGACGGTATAAACATAACCAAACTGAGCATAGATCAAGTCATATTTTAACACAATCTGGAGAGCAGCTTCTTCGATTTGAGGAAAATATGATGCAACATCTTTACCGATAGCAGGCAAAAGGGATCTAAGGAACTAGTCCATGTAGACACGACCTTCGAAGGTAGGGGCTTGACATAGGCTCTTTCTTCTTCACCATTCCTATACATGATCGGATAAGCGGGTCGCAGATGATTGACAGAAAGAAGTCAAAAGTTCGGTACCAGTGTCATAACGAAGGGGAAGCTGGAAATAAGACAGAAAAGCATGGGCAAGAGTTGCAAAGGTGGTATGAGAGGATGAGGCCTAATCAACATACCACCTAGAAGCTTCGCCAGTAAGCGTACGTTGGAACAACCGAAGACATATAGAGTCATCGGTAATGGAGTTAGACGAACACCACATGTGGAAAGATCGAACATGGTTTGTAGGATCTTCTCCAGCAAGACCTTAAAACTTGGGGATGTCTGATGGGAGCTTGGTTGGCATAGCAGGCCAACCAGCGTCATGGTGTATAGGTTCATTGATCAACTGGTTAAAATCGGGAAGACTGAGGCCTGCCATATAGGGGAGAAAGGGAGCAGTCGGGGTAGTTCCTGTTGCAGTCCCACTAGTAGTATTCCCAACATTAGGGCCAGGGCTACCACCATGGTTACGTCCTGAACCAGACATGGTGAAGGTGACAGGGGGAGAACTGGGGGCGGAACCAGAAGGGAAACCCAATGAACCAGAAGATGAGTCGAAATGCAGACTCGATGGAGGACTAACTCGAATCCTACGCAGAGGAGTAAGTCTTCCTACCGGAAATTGAGGATGAAGGCCAAGAAGTCCCAGGGATAAATGCCTCGGGGGCGCAATGATGAAGGCACAAACATGGCACAAAGGGAAGAGAGACCAATAAGGGCAAGGAGGTGCAGGATCAACTGATTACAATGTCGAAACAATGGCAGAGAGGTGTAGGATCAATTGATTACAAGGTTAAAGTCTTTTCATGGTGGTGTTAAGCAGGCTCTTCTTTGCTTAGGGTGTGTGTGTTAAGTGTGTAAATTTTAATTTTTAAACCTAGACATTTGTAGAGAAAAAGAAAAAGTGTGTTGTATAATTGTAAATAAACCTGCAAATAACAGTATATGAAACTGAAATAACAGAAAATAAACAACGAATTATGCATTAATCTAAACCAAAGGAGGCGGGCCTCTCAACAAGTGGTCTGTGGGTGGGCAAAAATCTAGTCAAAACACACCAAAATAGCCAATAGATCTAAGGTCGGGAGGGGCAATGATCTAAAGGTCATATCTGCTGGAAATAGGTGCAGAAAAACAACAAAAAATCAGAGGAAAAATTGTTGTAAATAAGGTGGCGAAAGGCTACAACCTAGAGGGAAGCGGAGGGGACCCTCGAGGAAGACCCAAACAAAATTTAAAGGAGGTGTTTTGGATGGATAAATAACCAATCTGAAGTGGATCTGAAGGTAAGGGATCAGATCTGAAAAATGGCTGAACACACTGAAATTTCAGACGACCTGCAGCAGCTAAAAATCTTCCACAAAAAGTAGAGGGTATTGAAGCCCTAGGGGGCTAGGTTCCCACTTTGATGAGTAAAACAGAACAAGTATAGGTCCAAAACGGGCAGAGACAGAGGTCAGACAACCTTGAATAGAGGCCAAGACAAACCCAGAAAAATCTCAGAAAAAAATTCCGTAAAAAGTTCAGGTCACAGTTTCTGACCTATTTTCTGCAAAGGTCGCAGGTTTTGGCCTATTTTCTGTGCCCTGGAGGTTCAGGTCGCAGGTTTAGGCCCAAAAAGTGCGAATTTCGCTTCCGGCACTCTCGGGAGCAGGTTTTAGAAAAGTTTGTCCTCTCAACTGTCGCTGATGCCTGTCACCTACGCAATAGGTCCGAAAACACACGGAAATTAGAATTTTCAATGTTTTAGGGTTTTATAGGTTAAAAACAACATCAAGAAAAGAAAAACAAGAAGATGAAGAGAAATCCTAGGGTTTGACGTAGCTGGATATGGATATGCAGGGATCTGAAAAACGATAGAGATCGTAATCGTAAACCCTTGTGGAGTCGCCAATTGTTAGTATGAACCTTAATCGCAAGCGTACAAAAAAGGCTCATTTTAGCCATTCATAACAAACTACCATAACAGTAAAGATGGCTGCCAATATCTTTAGATCTGCAATTAGTTGACCAAGATAAATGCTACAAAATCTAAAAGACGTTAAGCAGTAAATAAAAGCAAGAGTTTCTCCATGCATCCAATGGACAAGACAAGAATTTTTTAAAGAATTTTTGTATATTTTGACACCTGGGAAGGGAACATAGAAAGATGTTACCAGTCCCCCTCAATGAGATGGGTTCTTGTAAGTCCTCAGCACTTCAGATCTAAAATCTCTCTCTCTCGATGGTGTAGAAAACCCAGACAAAAATGGAACTCAAAGGGAGCTGACAAGAAAAATGGTAGCAAAATATGACAATGGTGGAGAATTAAAGTCAGACCAAAAGTATAGATCTAGAGTGATATTTAGGCAACAAAAGGTAGTGAGTGAATGGAAAAACCCTTCTATTTATAACAAAATATTGAGTTAGTCTAGATATTGGTGCATAATTAAAATATTATTAACCAAATCAAGATCCAACTTTTATGGAATATTTTATTATATTTGTTGGAGGGAAAAAGAATTTGACTTTGTTCAAATCCCTTTATTTGTAAATAATAAATAAATAAATGATTTATTTATTATTTTAAAGATATGGTTGAGTAATAATTAAATAAATAATGGTTTATTCAATTGTTTATAAATGATTTAGTCACATTCAACAAGGAATATTATTTAAATAAGGTTTAATTAATTTTCCTGTTTTGGGTTAAATATGACCAGGAATATTAATTAAACCGTTGTTTAACTAATTATTCCTTGAGGAAAATCAAACAAATGTGGATTTATTTAATATTTCCTCATGGGGTTTCCTATTTAGACCATAAACAACTTAATAAATGTGGTTTACTAAGTTATTTTTCATAGTGAAAGCAATTTTACTTAGGGTAAAATTGGTCTTACCTGGTGTACTTTGGTTCATCTAATAGTAACAGGTTAGATGACCAAAAAATGGTGTAACAGCGGTCATCGGATTTTATGGTGTCTTTTATAACATATATATATGTTATATATATTTAATATATATGTCGTGGGTTCCATCGGAGGGGGTGGCAGGGTTGGTGGCCCGCCACCCCATAAATATTTTTTTGTTTTGTTTTAATTTTAAACAAACCCATACATTTTTTAAAATTCATTTTTTGGCCATAGGAGGCAAATTAAATAGGCCACAAATTTTCCTAGGATTTGGTCGAAACTGACCGAAATTTGTGGCCAGGTTTCGTCCAAACTGTGTCTTCCTTAAGGCTACCCAGTCATCAAGTCAACCCAGAACTTTGACTGCTCTTAACTTTCGCATACGAGCTCGGTTTGACGAACCATCCACACCGCTGCGATCAAGGCGATGAGATCTACGACCTGAACCTAGCTCGAGAGCAATCCAAACACTTTGATTTTTAAGCCCTCTTTGTCCTATGTGTGTGTCTGGAGCCACCTGGATCAATCCTCCCCATTGAGGAGCTTTTGGTCCTCCAAAATATAAAAAAGAATCTACACTACTGTGTACTATGTCTTCACCACAAGTGTCCTGAAAAATTCACCCTTCCTTCTCCTTCACCTGCGTCCTTCGGAGCCATAAGTGATGAACTGACGCCTGCATCCCCTGCAAACCTATAGCACAATCTCTTGCAAACACCTGCTCAAATTGAACAATCTATGACCCAAAAAATCTCCCATACTTGCCACGACTTTATAACATGTATTCGATGGTCAAGCTTACATCGAGATGAAAATCACCCCCAGCTATCATTACAAGACAACACATCATCGTCGCATTCGAAGTGATGGTAAACACCTCATCACTTTTACATGAAAGAAATGTAGCACATGACTCGTAAAACAAGGCCAACAACATCATCATCGCATTTTGAAGTGATGGCAAACACCTCATCACTTTTACATGAAAGAAATGCAACACACGAATTATAAAACAAGGCCAAAAAATATCGTTGTCGCTTAAACAAGGGATGGAAAACACCTCATCACTTTCAGAATTAAAAATGCGACAAGCGATTTACAAACACGGCCATGACAAGCTAACATATCTAGAAAAAACAATCTAGAAGAACCATCTCTCATTTATCAAAGTGAGTGGATCATTTCCCTGTGGCGAACTTGCTTGTCGATCAGCGCTTTCGACTGGTGTATGCACGGGTGCTTTGTCTTTAAGGCATTGCTCTGGATGGAGTCTCCAGCATGTGGCTCTTTGGTGGCCACTTCGGTCGCAATGGGTGCAAAAGGTCTTTTTCCTCCAAACTTTCTTAACTGATTTCTTTTCCTATTGGGGAGAAGGCTTTTCATGCCTTAACCTCCTTTGTGCTAACATCCTTTTCATGTGGTTTACATCTCCAAGAGGGACTACATCTCCGAGCCTCGGTGTCAAGATGGTGTAGGCCGTTACATTAAGTGTTGTAAGAAGAATATGTACATGGATGTGTTTTCTCTGACATACAAGGAAAATTCCCTCATGCAGGAGTAGCTATACCTCTCTACGATATGTTCCACTGTGAAACTCTCATGCATAAAAAGGACTCCTATCAGTATGACAATAGCTCACACGTAAAGACTGTGAGTATCCCACCGACATGGAAAACAAGGGATCTCAATGACATACGTGTGACACGGAGTATCCCGCCAACATGGCATAAAAGGGATCTCAACAACATACATGAGTATCCCGCCAATGTGGCATCAAGGGATCTCAAACATAATACAATTCCATGACAGAGAGTACATCAATAACAAACCAAGACAAGATCCCATGACTCATACATCAATAGGGATTTGTACAACACTAAGCATCGCAGGAACCAAAAAGTACATGAAATCAACTCATCATATACCTCATGCTAAAGATGAATGAAGAATGGGCTGTTGTTGTTGCTAGATCTGAAATCACCATCACAATCGTGGCGTCGAAAGGTGTGAAATCGACTGCTCACTCGCTGAAAACTGACACCTGCAACTTCACTTCAAAAAGTGGCCAAAAAATATAAATCTCAGATGGAAAATATAAATATGCCATCAGATTTGTGACGTCGAATAGTGCAAAATCGACTGTCCATTTGCTGAATTCTGAGAAAGTGAAAATCTAGGGCAAAAAGGAATCTTTTAAATCCCCCCTAGATTCCTCCACGTCGCTGCTCCATGGGTGGACTGGAAACTTGCAACTCAAGAGGTGAATCTAACCTCGCCATTGCGTTCCTTGCGGAAAACCGTGAAAAATGACGGTAAACTTGACTATATTTCGACATGGAGAAAAATTACCTCCCCGAGAAAATTTCAAGGCTCATGGTTCCGCTTGTATAATAACTACTCCACACTCATGGTTCCTTCCTCGATCCACGTGCACGCTCTGCTCCTCCATAGCCTGGGTGCACTGGTGAAAGATGGGTTTATATGCATTTTACTGGGTGGACCTTCCAAGGTTTGACGGTTTGGTGCAATGGTAAATTGAGAAATTTGTTAAGGAGAGGTTGGGGGGTCAAATCTTAACCCTTCATACTTGGCGTGTTTTCGAACTTCATAACCATATATATATATATATATATATATATATATATATATATATATATATTTATATATATATATATATTTATATTTTAACCCCACATTTGTTTTTTTTTTTTTTTAAACCGCAACATTAATTTGAGGGGGGCCTAGACCCACATCGGTGGCCCGCCCCGTACCCTCCGTAGTCTTCATTGCAACAAGTGGCAGGTAGGTATGTTGGGCTCGCGGAATTTCAAAATGGTGGCTCGTTGGTTTTTTTTATGGTTGCGGTTGGTGGTGCCGCCCGCTCGGGGGCCGACCATGTGGCCGGGCAGGTTCGACCCCCACCAGCGCTGGATTTTATGGTGTCTTTTATAACACACATATATGCTATATATATTTAGTATATATCCCATGGGTTCCGTCGGAGGGGGTGGCGGGGTTGGTGGCTCGCCACCCCATAAATATTATATTTTTGTTTTAATTTTAAACAAACGAATACATTTTTGAAAATTCGGTTTTGAGGCCGTAGGAGGAAAATTAAATAGGCCACAAATTTTCCTGGGATTTGGTTGGAACTGGCCAGAATCCGGTGGCTGGGTTTCATCCAAATTGTGTCTTCCTTAAGGTTGCCCAGTCATCAAGTCAACCTAGAACTTTGACTGCTCCTAACTTTCGCATATGAACTCAGTTTGACGAATCGTTCACACCGCTGCAATCAGGACGACAAGATCTATGACCTGAACCTGGTCTGAGAGCAATCCAAACACTTGATTTTTTAGCCCTCTTTACCCTACATGTGTCTCTAGAGCCACCTGGATCATTCTTCATGATATTGTAATTGGAAATTGTGTTTTAAATTTCGCAAAGGTTTGTAGAAGCGATTCCGTATTTAATAGTAGCACATTGTTAGATCAGGAGAATCCATGACATACATGTAGTTTGTATAATTTCTACATGGTATTAGAGCACAGGAAATTGTAGTAGGGAAGCAGAAGTTGAGTTTGTTGGTGGAAAGAATTTGAATTTGCAGAAAGACTTTCTTGGTGCTACAACTGATTCAAGATCAAAATGGCTTTCAATGGCTTGAGGTTAGAGTATGCACTCGAGGGCAACTCAAACTACATTTTTGGAAGGATAGGATGGAGATAGTACTCAAAGACAATGGCTTGAAGGAATTCATTGACAATGATGTTCCTAAGCCTGCTTCGTCATATGTTGCCAATCTTGATGCATGGAAAAAGAAAGTGGCAAAGGCGAGGAGTATCCTGTTGGAGGGAGTACGAGACCACATTGTCTCAAGCCTTGACGGGAAAACCACACCATATGTTATGTGGAAGGCTTTGACGGATCTATTCCAAAGCAGCAACGACCATAGGAAATTGGCGCTCAAAGATAAACTCAGAAAAATCAAGATGGAAAAGGGCGACACCATTCCAAAGTATTTCACGAAGTTTGTCCAATGTCGGGAAGAGCTGGGGAGTGTGGTAATAACTATTGCTGATGATGATTTGGTGAGCTTGGCTCTCTTGGGACTTCCTAAGATTTGGCATAGTTATGAAGACTTTGTCAATGGACGGGAAAAATTTCTGGATTGGGAACGACTGTGGTCGGATCTAGTGCAGGAGGAGTTTAGGCGGAACACTAGAGATGGATCTTCATCAAAGCATGATGATGAAGAGGATTATGCTTTGGCTGCCAAGGCGAAGAAGGGGAAGGAGAAGAAATTCCATTCTAAATCTGAGTCTAAAGGCAAGAAGCTGGATATGTCCAAGGTGAAGTGTTTTCACTGTCACGAACATGGGCATCTTTCTACTAATTGTCCATAAAAGAAGAAGAACAAGAAGGTTGTTAGAGCTGCAGCTGGTGAGGCCCTTGCCTCGCAATTTGAGCTTTACTTCTCCTTTATTGCATGCATGGTGTCAAGTGCAATGGGATCGGTGTGGTATTTGGATAGTGGCGCTTCCTTTCACATGACGAGAGATAAGGAACTTTTTAGTGACTTGGAGGAGAAAGATCTCCAGATGCATATAGACATGGGAATGACGGACGATACAGTGCTACCAGGATTGGTACCATTACCTTTCAAAGGGAGCTAGGTAAACCATTTCAATTAAAATATGTTATGCATGTTCCAGGTCTGAATAAAAATTTGGTCTCATTCGCAATGTTGGAGGGCATAGGCTACGACGTTGTTTTTAGTGATAGAAAAGCTTTCCTGTGACATAAAACAATGGGTCAAGCCAAGAGGATAGGGATTCGAGTTGAGAATCTCTACAAGTTGGAGGTAGATGGATGTGCTGCCATGATGGGAAAAGCAGAAAAAGTGGTGAGCCGGGATGAGGGCGAATTATGGCACAAGCGATTGGGCCATCTTCATCATGGAGCCTTGAAAGTCATGCAACAAATATCTACTAGAATTCCAATGGGAACACTTGTTCAATTAGATCAGTGCAAGGGTTGCACCATGGGGAAGTATGTAAAGTCCACCTTTCATGAGAAGGAGAACCGTGCTTTAGGGATCCTTGAGAGAGTTCACACAAACGTGTGTGGACCGTTCTCGGTTGCTTCAACAACAAAACATAAGTACTATGTAATATTTGTTGATGACTTTTCTCACAAATGTTGGATTTTCTTCATGTAGAAGAAAGATCAAACATTCTCAAAGTTCTGTGAGTTTAAGGCATTGGTGGAGAAAGAGTCGGGGAAGCAAGTGAAGGCTCTTAGGAGCGATAATGGTGGAGAATACATCTCTAACGAATTCAATAACTTCTGCAACAAAGAAGGAATTTGAAGAGAACTCATAACGCCTTATAACCTACAGCAAAATGGGGTCACGGAGAGGAAGAACAGAACTATCATGGGTGCAACACGAGCGATGTTGCATGATCAGGGCCTACCAAAGCATTTGTGGGCGAAAGCATGCAACACTGCGGTTTATGTTCAAAATCATTGTCCTCATAGAGTACTTGGCATGAGTACACCTAAAGAAGCTTTCACTGGTAAGACATCGGATGTTTCACACTTTAAGATTTTTGGCTCATCTGTTTATGTGCATGTGACCAAGGACGCCAAGAAGAAGCTGGAGTCGATTGCTGAAGTTGGGATTTTTGTGGGGTACATAGAAACACCCCATAATTATCGTATGTATTTTCCAAATAGCAGAATGATTGTTGTGCGACGGGATATAAAATTCGATGAGGGGAAAGCCATGCGGTTGTCGCTTGAGAGGGAGTTGGACTTGCATGCAGAGAAGGAACTGTTGGTTCCCAAAGACGAGTCTCTAGATGTGGATCAACCACATGAGGAGGTTCATGGAGTGGAGGAAGCCACTCATGCAGAGCCATCCATAATAAATGGATGAAGGCATACCACGGAAGCTGATAGGCTGAGATTTGATGCTGCACAGAATGTAGGAGCCCACTACTTCACAGCGTAGACAAAGACAGTCTCCTGATCAATTTACTGGATACACGGCTCTCATGAGAAAATGTATTGTGACTTAACCATCTTCCTTTAAGGAAGCAGTGTAGGAGCCCACATGGGTAGATGCAATGGTGGAGGATTATGACTCCATTGTCAAAAACAGTGCTTGGGAAATTGTTCCAAGGCTGGTTGATAAATCAATGGTAGGTTCGAGATGGATCTACAAGATAAAGCAAGTTGCTGATGGGAGTGTGGAGAAATACAAGGTCAGATTTGTGGCCCGAGGCTTCTCATAGATCGAGGGGATAGATTATGAAGAGACCTTTGCACTTGTTGCAAGGTATTCTTCCATAAGGACCATCCTCGCTCTCTAAGTGTAGATGGGTTGGCACATTCATCAGATGGATGTGAAAACTGTGTTTCTCAATGGGCTCATTGAGGAAGAGGTGTACATAGAGTAGCCTAAAGGTTTCGAGATCTTCAAAAGTGAGTCGCATGTGTGCCGACCCAAAAGAGCGTTGTATGGGCTGAAGCAAGCACCTCATACTTGGTACACTCGAAGAGACAACTATTTCACCGGACTAGGCTTCACCAAAAGTGAAGCAGATGCAAACCTATACCAAATTGTGGTGGAGGGTAAGATTTTAATCATTATTCTTTATGTTGATGTTTTAATATTGACTGGTGATGAGAAGTTGATACAATCATGTAAGGAGGATCTTGCAAGGGAGTTCGAAATGAAGGATATGGGCCTCCATTATTTCCTTGGATTGGAAATATGGCAGCGAGATGGTGAAATTTTTGTGTCTCAAGGAAAGTATGCAAGGGAGATACTGGGTAAGTTTCACATGGAGGGCTGCAAACCCATGGATACTCCTCTTCCAGGAAACTGGAGGAAAGAGGATGCTACATCTGGAGAGGTAGTGGATGCTACTATCTATCAACAGTTAGTGGGTTCACTAATGTATCTAGTGAACATAAGACCAGACATTTGCTATGCGGTTAACCAGCTGAGTCAAGCTATGGTTAAGCCTACCAAGATCTTTTGGAAGGCAGGTAAGCATGTCCTAAGATACCTGAGGGTCACATCAGAGTATGGTTTATGGTACAAACAGACGGATGGAGTAAAGTTGCATGGCTTCACGGATGCAGATTGGGCGAGCAGTCCATCAGAGAGAAATAACACATCAAGGGGGATCTTTAGCATTGGATCTACAATTGTTTCTTGGTACAACAGGAAGCAGAGATCCATGGCACTGAGTTCAACAAAAGGGGAATACATGGCAGCGAGTCAAGCTGCATGTGAGGCTATCTGGATGAGAAAGATCTTGGTTGGTTTGTTTGGTTTTCATATGGTTTCGATAATGATTCATTGTGATAATCAGAGTTGCATTAAACTCTTGATTAATCTTGTGTTTCATGATAGATCTAAGCATATATATATATATATCCGGTACCATAATCTTAGAGATTGTGTGCAGAGGAGAATCATGTTGCTTCAGTACATTCCCACAGAAGATTAGGATGCAGATATTCTGATAAAGGCGCTCACTAGGAGAAAATTTGAATACCATAGAGACATGATCGGGGTGAAGGATAATCCCTTTCTTGTTGAGAGGGAGTGTTGAGATTCAATAAGAAGATCCTAGTGAAAATCAGGCACCTACACTAGGATGGAGCCTCAGGCTATTTTTAGGTGTATGTCTATTTATAGATGTATGTGCATAATCTATTTATAGAATGCATGTCTATTTATAGATGCATGTCTACTATTATTATCCATTAATTTTAGTTGGACAATAAACTATAATATATTCTCAATGAGCACTTGGAAATAGTTATCTAAAGTGGAAAATCAGTTAGCTAAAGGAATTTCGAGTTAAAGTGGTTGGTTGGTGGGACATGCAGGTTGACTTAGTTGTAACTGAGTGATTCAAAGTTGTAATAGAGTTAGAAGCGCAGTTGTGCAAGTTGTAAAGTATTTTAACTCTGTTAAGTGAGTTAAACTCAGTTGTGCTAGTTGTTACTGAAGATACACTAGTGAGAGATCAAGTGAATTAATTATTAATTAATTCACAATCAGTGGTCTCACATGCAACTGAAGATTTACTATTATTAATTGCATGCATTTCAGATCCAGTGGAGACCCAGTTGAGTTCTAGGAGAAAGGGAAGTAAACTATCAGTTGTGACTTATCCGGTTGCACACATGCAACCACACACACACACTACAAGGAAAATACCTTCTAGTGGAGGTTATAAAGGAGGTTTTTAGTGTTATAAAATTGGCCAAAATTGTCAAAAAAACATTTGCTACAACATACATTTTTGGTAACAGAGGTTTTGGTAGAGCTTTTAACGAAATTTCAACAAGCTACCAGAGGTTATTACGGATGTTTTTTTCATCGGTGCGCCACTAAGGTGTCAACGCACCGGTGCGTGTTATATAGACGGTCAGTCAGGGGCGGTCGAAGGTGCATGCACCGGGCCGTAAGGGTATACAACTGCACCGGGCGCACTGTAGGTGATACAACACATGGGGTCATTTTAATTGGTATTGGGATTTGTGCGGTGCCCATATGTCATATCAACACAACAGTAAGTAGTCTTATAGAAGCGCATCGGTGCGCAGTATGAGATAAATGCACCGATTGTTCTAATTCGTATTGGGATTTGTGCAGTGCCCATATGTCATATCAACGCATCGATACGTAGTCTTATTGAAGCACACCGGTGCGCAGTATCGCACAAACGCACCGAGATTTATAATTGGTATTGGTATTTGTGCGGTGCCCATAGGTCGTAGAAACGCATTAGTGCGTTATATCATACAAACACATCGGTGTACAGTGACTGACACGCACCGGTGTTCATTTTGTATTTTTTAGAAATATCGACCTGTGACAGTGCAATTATTGTGATTTTTTAAAATTCATTATTCATCAAAAGTCGACACATCTTGTAAAAATATTAATATTAATTAAATGTTTATTAATGCATTTGAATGCGATGTTTGGATTAATTTGTTATATCATATCATAATTATTGTGATTTTTAAAAATTCTTTATTCATCAAAAGACGACACATATCTTATAACAATATTCATATCAATTAAATTTTTATTAGTGCATTTGAATGTGATGTTTGGATTAATTTGTTATATCATATCGTCAGATTTCACATCTCTTCATTATAATATTTAATCATCCATAAATTTAATCAATGGTGTTACATTTTACAGCGACAATGGAGAACACAATAGAATAAGTTTATATATATATAAGACAGTCTTTGTCATACAAAATGGGATAGTTATTGGTATCCCTTTGTCTTTTAATTGGGATACTATGTCCATTACATTAAACAAAATGTCTATTTTCACAGACAAATATTTGAAAAAATACAACGCCTTGCTTTGATATCCAAACATAATGATCATCATTCTTTGCTTGAACTGTTGTCACTACCAGAGCTACTTCCATGACTTGGGTTATTTTGAGGAATGTTTTGTTCACGGTGTTGATTGTTTTCTTCTTCTTCACCTTCCATCTACAAACATAAAAATAAACTATAATGAGTGTATATACATGGGTGAGAATAATGAAAATTTCAATATTAAATAATATACATCAATGTAAATAGAAAAGAAATGACGTACCATAGCAACAAATAACTCATGAACTACACACGTTCTTTCAAAACCATGCAGTATGCCATCTTTCAAGATTTCATCTGTTGGCACAATTCCATAGTTTGTTTCCTGCAAGTTTTAAACCCCATAAAAAATCATATATTTAATATAAAAGATTTTTTTGTTCTATTAATTATAGACAAAGCTAAGTAAAACAAAATCGATAGATGCTTACAAATTCCACAATTAATTTGTGATATGCCAACATATACTCACAACCCATATTTAACCTAATGTCAATCAATTTGTTTGATGGTTCTTCTTTGTATGTTAGCACATGTTTGAAGACATTCAATGATGATTTTCGTAAAACAACTTAAAATATACAAAAATGAAATCTAGTTAAGTTGTTACAAGGAAGTAACAATTACTCACAAACTTAGATATCAACCCTTTTCTTCCTTGTCATCCTGTTTTATGTGCTAAATGGGTTCCATTTTCTTTGCTTTACTACAAGCAAATACTTGATATTTAATATTTAATTCTAAATTGTTTATTACATTTGAAGCACGTTGTTGGTGAGATGGTTCCTCGTGTGATGCAATTTTGTCCATTTCTTTGACCATCTCTTTGTACACATTTTTGGACATTCCTGCTTGCATATTTATGATATCAGCTCATTCATCTTTTGAGATTTTCATAATTTTCCTGAAAATGTAACATGACAATAAACTATTTAATTTTTATATTGATATATGAAAAGTAAATATAACAAAAGTAATATTTATAAATAATTTTAGAAAAACATTTAAAGGAATATTATTTTTTCATTCCTTCTTTTTTGTTTTTGTATGTTTTTGCTATTAAAAGTCTGACGTGTCTCATTGACCAATTCTCTCGAACCTCTTCCTATAGTTTAGATAAAATTTGGTTCTTGGAATCATTGGATTGAATTTCGTATTGTAAGTGGAAAGAACGTCTATACATTTGTTCCACTAGATCCCTCAAACTTTTGTAAAAAAATTTCCCCCTTTTGTTAACCTCCAGCACCACTCCAGACGAGCTAAGGAGCAATTCATTTTCATTTGCATGTTCTATTTTTTTCTTTTTTTAGAACAATACTCCTTTTCTGAGTTGTTGGTCTTTGTAGAGCATTAAACATATGTGAAATTAAGAGATTGTTTGACACATGTTATCTAATAATTTTAAGTATATTATTAATGAAAATTGAAAAAAGAAATTCATATTGGATCGATAGTATTTTTTCATTCACCTGATTCATCCTTTTGCAATTTTTCCATCAAGCATTTACGCTCTTCTGGTCCTAGATCAGAAATAATCTTATCGAGCTTCATCATTTTGTGGCTCTACATGATACATAGTAAACAATACATATTAATTAAACATACATATAGTTCAAAAATAATATTTTTTGTAAAGAATTTACAAAGAATTTGTCTTTTTTGCTTTTCTTGATGTGTTATCAATATTTTTATTACTTGATCTCTTATCAACCATTTCTTTATCAATATGAAATCTATACCATATCATTCATTAATATATTTTATAAATAAATTGTCAACTTTTTAGGTAAAAAAAATATATCAAGAAACTGGTGTGCTTTTCATGGTATACACACAGACATCGGTGCTTGGTGGTCTTATAAACACACCGCCCAAACAATATAAAACATAGTACGGTGCTCTATGTCACCAAGGAGCACCGGTGCGTTACATGTTAACCACCGCACCGATTAACACAGACAAAATAATAAAAATCTTCCAGTGTTAGTTTTTGTAGCATATGGTGTCGTGAAGGGGGCGGTGCGGCCTATTCTTATAAACGCCCTGCGCAAACAAGGGACCACCGTATGGTGCTCTCTGTCAACTAGGAGATCTGGTGCGTTATATGTTACATGGTGCACCAATTAACACAAAATAAAAAATTGTTTTTGCCAAACAGTACTTGAGCGGTGCATTATAATGAAATAGCGCACCAGTGCCCTATTTTACATATGGCGCACGGATTAAAAATAAAATAAAATTGTTTTTAAATTTTTTATCAAACAATACGTGCGTGGTGTGCTGGGATAAGCCAGCGCATCGATGCGCTAGGTTATGCAGGGCACACTGATTAAAAAAAAATCTGTTTTTTTTTATTCACGCAAGGGCCGACATGGATTGGGATCCGACTATTCGAGTCGTCTCGTGGGTTGGATGTCATAGGCATATATATATCAATACAAACCCTATAAATCTAAAATGAAAAGCCTTAATTATGAAATCACGTAAATAGGAAGAAGCAAGGGCAGAAACAAAAAAAAAATGAAGGGTTTAGGGTAAAAATGGAAGCCCGACAATAGTTGTGGGTTGAGTTACTAGTCCTAGAAGCCCTGGTTGAAACAAATGCTCTAGAGCCTTGGAAAAATTAGGTAGAGACCAATCTGGTTATGGTTTGTGATGTCTGACTGTGAGGTGGAATCAGTAGTTGAGGGTTGAGGTGGTTTGGCCTCTGGAAGCCTTGGTTTGGTTTTGTTTGGTTTATTCCATGAGATCCCACATTCATGATTGGCATATGGCACAAGGGTGATTGGTTGAAAGAAATATTTGGTTAAACCCTGTTAACACTTCATAATTTCCCAAGTTTGTGAAGGAAACCTAGAGGTAACCAAAAAATCACTTTGGAAGCTGGGATCTAGCACTGCCAGCTTCAGAGAGGGATCTCTCTGTCAGATTTAACTTTGTTTGTTGGAAATTTTAGGCTAGTTATTGGGCTCATAGTTTGGTTGCTTAATTATTGGTTGAAAATATATGAAAAGGGCCATTGGGAAATGGAGTCAGAGTCTTAGAGTGATCCAGTATAGAAATTATAGATTAGTTGAAACAGGGTAAGGTAGGAAGGCTATTGGATATTTGGATCGGTTGTAGCAATGGTAGAATAATTAAGGAGCGCAACCCATTAAACATAGAGCAAATAAGAATTCTATGCTTAACTATAGAAGAAAAACATTAATTTATCTGAAAGGAATGAAAAAAAGCATCTATCTTGGATGAATTCTGCACATATAATCTTCATTCAAATAATGGGAAAGAAAATGTTTCATGAATAACTCAAATAATAACTTATAAACACTTGAAAGAAGAACATCACCAGTAGCTAATGACATGGGAATCCTGAAACCCATTTATGTATTTAATGAAATGATCACTTTCAGCTCTGTGCAACTTTACATCAATGGTATACTTTCTTCATACAATTTTCCACACATAATACTTCAAGATTTGAAGTATTAATAGGTTTGGTATTTACAAAATATCTATAAAATATCTTGAAACAGACTTCGAGATTTCATTACAAAAAGTATAAAAATAGATTAAAATGTTTAAAAATATCAGTGGGTTGAGTGCTGGCACTGTTTCTGGGTATTCTGGTGGTGACTGGGCCTTTGAATGAGCAATGTTATTTGTCTTGTTTTCATATGTGTTGTGATGTCCCACTATTTTACTGCATTCTGTTTGATGACTGTTGTGTTGAATGTGCAAGGTAATTGTCTTGTTGTCCTCCATTCTCGTTGTCCCCTGTCCATTTACTGCGGTTTTTTATGCTATTTCAATTTTAACCATTTCCCCTTTTTACATTAATTTAATTGCTAGTCTTTATAAAATATTTGGAAATTAGAAAATTAATATTAACAGGCAATGATCCTTAATAATAATATAACCACAACAAGGGGGTGGGGGGGGCGTGGTGTGATTCTCTGGGAATTTAATTACGATCTCTTTTAATAAAAGAAGCCAGGGGGGTCGATTCTTTCATAATCGTAAAGCGATGCACAGTAAGGGCCACATGGAAGTTGGGGATTGGGGGAAACAGATGTACTCTCGTGATAGTGGAGGCACATTGCTGAGTTGGTGCTTTGTGAATGGAGGTCGGGAGATGAAGTGGAGGTGGAGCCGGGTTTGAAAGTCAATGGAAGCTACTTTTCAGAAGGGGGGGGGGGGGGTGGTGGTGGTGCTATATGACATATGAGAAGTGGGGAGGGGGGGGGGGTGGGTCTGAAGTGTGGAGAGGATGACACGTAACATTGAGTCTGGACCCGCCCTTGGTTAATTTAAAATGGAGCTCAGGGGGGTCTAAAATGAATGTAAGTCGTTGATCTTATCCCTTGATCTTTGTAACCAACCAGCCATGTCAACCAGATATATTTTTCAACCCTTAAACTTAAACTTTACTCGAACAAAATCTCGTGTTGGACCTGGCTCAGGTTCAGTCAGCACATGTTTTTCCAATCAACAATGAATTCAATAATGTTGACTTACCAACTTTAAGGCATCCCACAATTGCTAACTATAAATGAAATTTGTCATTGGCATCCTTATCTGCATTCTCCTTTTGTGCACATGCATTTTCATAGATGCGTTCCATGGTATCCTCAAGGGGAGGACAAAGAGCCTCATAGAGTTCAACCATGCCTTCTCCTATTTCTGTAGATATTGGGGTAGCATTTCCAAAACCTAAAGTATGAGATTGTCCCAACAATTCCATCAGAGTACCGCTCGAATCATCATAAATACCCTCAAATTTATTCATCACTAAGACAACATGAATATTTGCTGCATGTTTCCAAAGCCATTTTCTAACCTCCAAATCTAATGGATGTATTCTAGTTCTGGCATCGAAGAGAAATATTTCCATGTGATATCTCTCAATAACATTTGCCGCCAACTTTGCAGTTCTTGCAAGGACACTTCCTAAAGTCGATTCCCTTTCTAACCTTGTTGAGTCTACTACTTTAAATCGTAAGTCCCCCAATTTAGCAACACCTTCACGAATATCACAAATCATATGATTATCAGTTGTGTTGTGCACAAGTGCCTCTCTTCTCCTTATTAAACTATTAAACACCACTGAATTCCCCACGTTTGGCCTTCCAAAGAGAACCATGGTCGACAACATTTCAACATCAACTTCGTCAAAATTGTGCTCTGCATTTTAAACTGCCTCATGATCCACTGAACCATCTTTATCTCTATTTCCATCACAGAGCGTTCCCAGCTGTAATTGGCTATCAAGAACTATGTCTGCACACTCCTTAGCCTTCGTTGAAGCACTTGGAAACTCATGTCTATATCCTCCTGCCATAAACATATATTTTCTATCCCCTGATAAATCACTAAAACTAACCAAAGAAACCTTGGCCCACATCAAAGGAAATCGTTTCCTCCCATCCAATAAAACGAAAGTATGAATGTTTTGGTAGTTGGTTGGCCCAAATAATTTCTTCCATAGACCTTGACATGTGTGTGTATTCTTTATTAGAGGTGAAGTTGTCGGTCCAATAACTATTTTTGAATCTATTGCATTTCTTATTATACAAAGATAAGTGGTTTTCTTCCTAGATAGAATTGGTGGTATTTGATGAAATTTCTCATAAAGGATTCCAACACTAAACATACAATATTCAGCAGAAAAAATTGGTCATCATCTCGAAGATACTTGGAGAATACTCTTTGGCCTAGACTAGTTGCTTCCAAAGTTGAGGAAGCCCACAAATCCAACAATTCTTCCTATGGAAAACTCAAATTCAAACTTTGTTGTTGATCTTTAAGGTATTCCATAAACACATATGCTAAGTCAATCTTCCGTTGGAAAGCTTATTCTGAGAAATTTCTGATGGAAACACCTGCAATCTAATCTGATCCAAAGATTTTTGTGCAATAATCTCCCTAATCTTCATACTTAGTCTCTTATTGGAAATAATTCACAAGATGAAATATTATTTACAATATCTCAAACATAATAATCATCATCTATAATCAAGTGACCCTATAAAAATTTATAGAACCCTAACAAACCAAATGTATGGTTGGGCAATATGTGCAAGTCCCAGACGTGGTTTCATTTTGCATATGTTAATAATAGATCTTTCCCTCTTGTATTTTATGGGTAAATATACTTGTTCATATGTGGTTTTTATGGTTGTTATACCCATGTTATTTCCGTTGGTCATATACTAGCTATGAGTATGTTTTATGACAGACTTGATGTATGGATCTTATCATGTTTTTATTAGAAAATGAATGAACAATGAATATATGACCTAATATATGATAATACAACTATTGTGATAAGGCACCAATTCTTCTTTACAAATCTCAGATAAGTATGATACCACTATGCTCATATATGCAATTATGACATATAGAATACATATTTGTGACATGTTCGATGAAATTTCTGTCATGTCTAGTAGGGGTCCAGTAAGTCCTTAATCAAATGTTTGCATTAGTAACCTTGTTTCAATGGTGTTCATCATTTCTGGGATTTTCATGAAGTTGTAGGTACTGACCTGAGACCTAGCCCTGAAAAAATGGCTCAGAATCTAGGGTCGTTGGCTTAAAACTGCCTGGAAAATTCCATAGTCGTTGGCATGGCTTGTTGTGGGAGCGACTGGAAGACCTCAATTGCATGTATGACTTATCATGGGAGTGGCTTAGGGTCCAGATGAGTAAAATGTCAAGTTGTCTCAGGGGTTGGTCAGCTGGAAGGGTTGGCTCCTGAAGGTTCTGTAGCAAGTGTGGAAGGTCAGATTGGTCTTGTCATTTCGATTCCACTTCCTTAACTGTTCTTGGGGAGTTGAATCACATCATAGTAACTCTTCATCACATTTTTACTCCAGTGGACCAGTTAGCTTGGGTAAATGTGGGAGGAGGCGGTTACAAAGTTCCACTAAGAAGTTGTTGGAGAGTGCACTCCTATTCCTTCAGAGGTAACACAACTGATAAACCTCCTCATTATTAAATATAACTCTCTTTCCACATATGAATTGAGACTCTTTGTGTGTAAATCACAAGAGATGTTGGGATGTTGTATTATAAGTCCCTCTGTATAAAAGAAGTGTTCCTTGCCTTATGTGAAATTGTTGAATAGTTGGTGGGTGAAAATAGTGTAGCTTTGAGACACCCTAGTTCATACATTAGTTTGAGGGTGGATCCCCTATGAGAAATTGACTACATGATGTAGCTGGTGGGTGGAGATGGAAAGTCCTCTAGAGTCCATGTTTCAGCTAGCAAAATTGGTTTGATACCTGAAATCACCCTACCTCAAGCTTTGGAATCTGGCTCGAGGTGACAACTACAAGAAATACTTGGCTGCAACTTGTCTATGGTTGGATGAAGATTTGAAGTCCCAATCTTAGTTGTTGAGCACATTTAATCAGATAAGTATACTAAATATTTGCATCTTGAATGTTAGGCATATTTATGATGCGTTGGATTAAACCCTGTATTGGCGTCAATTTAATGTGTTGTTCTAATGCTTGTGTTATAATGGGGAATGTGATTTCCTGCATGCATGAGGAATGTGTAATCTTGCATGATATGTTGAGACATTTGTATGCTTATTCTCATGGTGTGAGGGATTTGGAGATCCCTTTAACTGTTGACATACTCTTATTTAACTGCATGATTTCCAATGTTAGTTAAGGTTAACTATTATATTATGGTGTGTGTGTGACACTCCTTGTTTGAATTTCTATATTTAGCTCAGGATCTCTATGTTTGAGCATTACGGAGTCTTATTGTTAAGGGACTATTTGTAGTCTATTATTAGTTAACATGGATCCTTGTGTATGCAATTGAATGTTTCTGTCTTTACTTTATGATTAATGAATAAGATAATGCATCATGCATGGAAATGCCGAGAGGCATGATGGAATTGTTCAGATATTATTTTTAAATAGGTTTGGTGTTGATGTAGTCAGAATTACAAATCACCATAGGCATGGATTTGGCTTGATCATGATGCCGGTGTGAAGGGTTGATTCACATCATCTTGTATGGCACAATGGGATTAGGTATGAATGAATGGATAGATCTCTGTCAGGTTCCTTTTTATGCAGTTAAATATTAGCTACCAGGCCTTGTTTTTGTACTATCAAGCTCAGGAAGGATAACATTTTAAATACATATATATATGTATAAATGTATATATAATTGTAGGTCGGACCGTAGCCCTTATAAGTTTACGAGAGATTGTGCAATTCTTATTACATGAGTTACACTAATATATATATATATATATATATATATCAGATTGGGCTGGGACAAGCCTTGTTAATATATCAAGAGGGATAGCTCCAAAGAGCTTCATAACAACATATTCATATATGGTCGTGTGGGGCTAAACACTCAAGGCATTAATGGGTTTGGCCCTTAAATTGAAATATGCCCATGCATAATATAACAACGTGACCAAGCGCCGAGGGTGGAGGGACCCCAAAATATACAAATAAAACATGTGCCATGATGGATGGAAGTTTAGGGCCCAAAGGAGTAAGTATAATCGAGATTTATGTGCCATGTGAACAAAAAATAAGTCCAAGTGCTAAGAGAGAGGGTTGAAGTTCCATTGTTGGGGGCTAAACGGTATACTCCCTGCTGAACCATATGTCTAGGAGCCATGACCAAGGGCATAAGCGAGAGAGATATGAGCCATAGATGCCAAGGAAGCATTTACACCACCCATGTGTCTCGAAAGAATTACATTGGAGATTTCAAGGGGAGGCTTGGACAATGCTACCGAGAATTAATCGTTGGGATGATGTGGCATAGTGGGGTCATTTAATTACATTCGATGAATCAAGGGGAGGAGCCCAAGTTTATTTATAATGTGAATTTAAACTTTACCAAGCAAAATTTGATCAGGTGGGACACACGACCAATGTGACATGAAATGTGGCCTCTAAGTGACGTATCAACATGGGAAGTACACACTTGTTAGTTGGATTTGAGGGTTTTGTTGGGCCAATAGGCCTATATTCGAGTGGCACATGACACTTATGGAGTGGAGCCACTTGGATGGTGTGATGTCACCCTGACACCTTAACCCAAATGATTTCTCATAGAGATGGGTACAATCCCACCAGGATTTTATTCCTGGGGTGATGTGGCCATGGTGGGGTCTACATGCATAAAGGTAAGGGGGCTTGACCCCTGTGATTGGTTGAACCTGATTTGATGTGGTTATATGTTGGGGCCACTTCCACGTAACCATGGAAATTTGAATGCATCATATAGTGGTATCAGTCGCGGTCAATCTGACGAGATGAACGCAACGATGTCCTCCATTTCAAGTTTTGAGGAAGTTGAAAAAGATCGAAAAATTTATACCCCATTTCCATAACTGGACCTTGGAGGTCAGGTCATTAGATTAATTGCCTCCCTCTACCCTTGATAGGGGCTAGGGATAGTAGTGGGTATGTTACAAGAAGTATAAGCAACATTAACGTCACACTCAACCACAAAGATCCTCTTCCTTTGTGGGGAAATAATATATAGGAGGATGGTTCTACTGGGGGTTATTTGGAAGATAAGTATCCCTAACCCTTTAGTTTCCCAAGCTCGTTTCTCCTCTCTTGTCTTTATTTTTATTACATAGGATAAGATGTCTCATGCTTTTGTTTTATTTTTGAAACATGATATTTTTTAACGAGATATTTCTCCTTATGATTTTACATTCCATATTCCTTCCTTATGATTTTATTTAATGTCTCATCTCTTGTCTTTTTTTTAGTGCTGAATGGAGAAGAGGTCTCATGCTTTCGTTTTATTTTTTGAAACATGATATTTTTTAATGAGATATTTCTCCTTATAAATTTACATTATGTATTATTTCCTTATGATTTGATTTAATGTATGGATGGACATCAATCATTATGGCACATGTCCCTTCACATCAACAACCTTGTTTCATTCCTCATCAATATCCTTGAGCCTTGCTAGTGTTGATCATCATAAAGCCTATGCTAGTATCCTATTATTTGTTTTTTTTTGTATGTGTGGATCCAATTTGGATCACACCTGCCCAAGTGTTATCAACTAAATATCACTCATAGAGAGGCGATCACTATAAAACATCGCTAGTGGAAAATAATACAACACAATAAGACTATACCTTTTTCATTAAACTTCACCTCAAAAGAGACTAAAAAAACATTATAAAAGTGGATTTTATGCACTTATGCGATTGAAAATGCTAAATGGTGTGCAACTTGTGTGGCTTTTCATTTGAAATCCACATAAGTTCATGAACACACAAAATATTTTCCTCAGTGCCAAAATTGATACAAACATACCTCAAGTTCCATTTACATTCATGAAAAATCCAATCATAGATCAATGTCTCTTCTATGCATGGGAAACTACGTTAACATGAGGTGTACTCACATTTGAAACTATTTTGCAAGGACCATGTTTTTTTCCTATAAATAGGAACCAATAGGTAGCATTCAACAAAGGAGGAATTTAGCATAACTAATCTTGAGACAATTACTCTCAACTTATCATCTTGGCAATGTGTGCCTCCTTGCTTGTTTAAGCTCTGCCAATGAGAGAACATGAACACTTACACTTAGTAGTTGAGAGAAAGATCCTACTAAAGATCAAAGTACCCTCCTAAGGAGTGTATTGGATTAAACTTGCATCCCACTATTCTCTCCACATGCAATTCAAGGCCCATCCATTAGTAATATATGAGTATTGTTACTTCTCACTTCATTGTTGTCTTAATTTCATGTTTTCCACTGAGTTATCCACTTCAATCTCATACACGTTCTTTTGTTTTATGTGGATTGCAATAACATTCTACTGATTGGTCATCACACTAACAAATTTCCAATTATATAGCACTACATCCTTACCTATAAAAATAGACATTTTCCTCACCACTATTGAAAATCAACGAAACATATTGGTATATCATACTTGGTTTAATCCAATATTATATTTTTTGATGTTGTTTTTAGCCATAATTTAGCCTCTATTATGTTGTAGGTACGTACATCGACCTCTTTACATCCTGAATAACCATCCTCTATGATTTTTTTCTTGTGATTTTTTTTCTATGAAACACATCATAACTCGTGCAAGTCCCATGAATTGCACACGTTGTTATCTCTAAATTGGTACTGATGGGCTGCTCCACCAGACAACTTAGAGCAACTCTTTAAAACCAGCTTTTGAATGAGGATTAGCCTCTTCAACCTAAGAGGGCTCTCTCACTTTAACTAATGACTTGCTCAATTATGTTTTAAGTGAAATGGCTAACTCTGTGATTAGTGTCTTAGTGTATTTGATTGCAGGTTGAAAATGGAATAGCTTTTACTACCATTGGGCTCATGGAGTCAGCAAGAAGGAATTCAATGACAAGTGTATCTTCTTGTGGAAACTAAGGCTTTTTCTGTTTCAATGAAAGGAAAATACTGACACACATAAATAATCAATAGCTTAATGCTAAAAGGAAGTCAGAGCATGCATAACATGAACTCTGAGTAATTTAACATCAAGATACTGAAAGCAAGATAAAGGGAAACATAAGACATAAATTCATTGAAACATCCCAAGAATCTCAGGTGAACCAGAAACATAGTCGTTGTCTATTACTGATCATAAAAATTTACAATAGTGGTCGTGTCAAATAACATTCTCCAACCCTTTCTCATTTGATTTCCTGTCTATAAATAGACCAATGTTGATTACATAGGATCTGCCTAGCTGGCTAGATCATCGAACTATGACCTTGACACCTATCATAACTATAAACTACATTCTTGGAACCGAGAAAGACTGCTAGTCTCTAAAAGACTTATACTTCTAATAGGACTCTACTTTTACATTTATTACATTCATTTCTTAAATAGTGGAACAATTACATTAATAAGGATCTGATGTTCGAGTGGCATTCACCATCACTAAAACATTAATGCACCCACTAGATTTAGGAAACAACAATCCTATTTTTTAGGAAAAGATAAACACCACTTTAATATTTTCCTTCATGCTAAGTTGGATGGGTGACACTCCTGTCGAGTAGTGAATCTATGCTGGGATGGCCCACTATCAACTTGGATGTCTCTAGGTGGCTGGTTGTTCTTCAACATGCTTTTCAAACCTTCAAAACCCATTAAAAACACTTCACTGAAAAAACATAGTGACTTTAGGTAGTTTTGTAGTGAAATTTAGTAGCATGTTTATTTCTACCATTCAACTTCCCTTTTTGCCCGCTCTACTGATCAAGATGTGTTTGTCAGATAATATGAGCTAAATACCATCACTTTCCCTCCTTATATCTCCATCAAAACTAACTTTTTAAGTAAAAAACATCGTACAGGAATTTCGTAGCGAATTCCGATCCTCAAACCTGGACTTCGCTAGGAAACTACCTAACTTCGTTGAAAATGCCAATTTGTCACTTTTATTCAAAAATTTAGTTTCTAAACCAAAATTTATGTTTCCTACAAGTTGTAAACTCAATCAAAAATATTTTAGACCAACCCCTCAGACTTTGGGTATTTCATCTTTAGCAACCACAGGCTATACCTCTTCAGGTTCATTTACCATTCTAATCTTCAACCCTCTTTTTTTTAGTTCTTCTTGGATCATATCCATTTGGTCTTCCAACTCTTTAACCTGCCCTTTGAGCTTTTTTCTCTCAAATTGCAACCACATATTTCTCTTCCTAGTGTTCTTCACCACTTTCCTTAGAGGAAGACTTCTCTTCAACATCTTCTTGGCATTTGACAGAGTTTGGTCATATTTTTCCAGTTGATCCTTCATTTCTTTTTCAAAGTCCTCCATTAGCTGTCTGTCTACCTTGGCCTCTTTTAATTCCAATTTGACTTCAATTATTTCTTCCCTGGCCTCTCTTAATTTCTCCTGTAAAATTTGTACTTCAACCTTTTCCTCAATTTGTTCTTTTCCTTTCCTTTGTACAAAGACTTCTTTTGCTGCTGGAGATAGGTCTATAATGTTCTCTGGCTCCTTTCCTTCATTAATATTTTTTGCTCTCTTTCTCTCCATGGCACCCTTTGCAAGCTGTGACCTGGTCACTGGTTTCCTTTGCTGGAAAATGAAGCCAACATCTTCTCCTGCAAAATCCATTTTTTGACAGACTTACCTTTCTGCATCTTCCTTCTATCCCCTTCAATGTCTTCTACCTAGACAATTGAAGATTCTTCAATGTCTATTGCTTAGAGGATGTCTTCAAGATTTCCCTTGGCAAGAGTTTTTCTCCTGGTTACCCTCCTACTAATGTGTTTACTAATTTTAAGTTTTTGTCTTGCACTGTGGGATATCAGTGTCTAACAGAGGTTCAACTTCAATATCCATTGGTTCGAGAATAGGTTGTCCTCCTTATTCATTAATTTCTTCTATCACAGCTGGAGATGAAGTGATCTTTGGCTTTAAAATATTTTTAGGTGTCACTGAGTCTACTTCATATCCACTCAGGAAGACAAAAGATGCCCAATCTCTGTTTAACTTTTTTAATTCCTCTAGTACTAATAATTTGATCAGGCCATGGTGAAAAAATGATGTTTCACTACCCTTAGCCTTGGCTTGGACCTTGTCTGACATATTCCCCAAACTTCTAAATAAAACGAAAGGCAAATCAAGTGGTTTCTTACCAATGAAATGCAAAAGGAGTCTGAAGTGATAAGAGTAGACCATGTGAAACCTCCTCTCGTAGGTAAAATACTTCTGGACCACAAAAAATAACTTTGAATAATTTTCTTTCATATAACTCCTGGGGATTCCACTTGTCATGTCAACCCCTATGTGCTCCTATTTGAAAAATTCTTCACAACATTGCATTTTGAATTTTGTACCTTTGAACTATTCCTCACCTCCTCTGGGTATTTCTGTAGCTTGAGAGACAATATCGGTGATATTGTGAAATTCAATACCCCAACCTTTAAGGTTGTCCCTGTGAAATTGGTTGCGAAGTTTTGGATATCTGAGCACGAAAACCCTGCAGCTTCTGATAGAATTGTAGACAACCAACTTTCCTGAAGGCATCCATAACACTGGGATCTTCATTCAATAGTTTCAAATCTATAGCCTCGTATCTCACACAGTAACCTCCTTTATTCACTTTCTTCTTCGTTTCCATGCTCCTTTATACCCTCGCTGCCTCCTAGTTGTGACACCTGCAGATGAACTGTTAAAATTGGACAACTAGGTCCAAAATCTGGGTTGTGCTGCTCAGATGACGATTGCAATATTTTTATTGGATTCCTCTTTTGGAGAGGTGTAAGATTGATCTAAAGATCATATCGATCGGATGAGCAGAATATGTACTTTTAATTTATTCCACTTATGTGCTAGGTCAGCCTGGAATAAAAAATAGACTTAAATGTCTTAAAGGACATGTCACACACCCCTAAAGATTCCTATATATTGGAGAGACTTAGAGTTCATTTGACACACACATTGTGTGGAGGAATTCTCTGGATAGCATTGGAGCTGCGTATCTATGGACTGTTCTTTGTTTGGGTTGTTCTGGGGTTATGTGTGACACGTTTGGCTGAATGACCTATTGGAGACTTTGCTAGTAGAAGCAGCCTGCTGATCACCGTAACACCACCACTCTTCATCTCTGTTTTGGCTTGTCTTTTATCGATATATTAGTATGTTCTATCTCCTTTAGTATTGTGTGCCCTAATCTAAAATGGCATAGAACATGTTCTCAAATTAACATGGTATCAGAGCAAGGAGAGGACAGTGCCCAGCTCATAAATCTAGGGCAGTGAGATGTGGGTTATTCTAAAAGCGAACTTTCTGTGGCTAAGATCAAATGGGATCACAGCCGGTTATTTCACACATCATTACGGATTCTTGTGAAGAATTCTGTCTGCCACGTTAATACACTGTGTAAATATGGACATAAAATTCTATCATGGATAAAGGGCAGAAGAAAGTAAAAATAAAAATAAAATGACAAGTCTGTCAAAGATTCAGTTCTATTGATGTTCGAAACTGTTCTGTTGACATCAAGGTTCAACCTCAATGATCCTAATACTTTGAATAACAGGATTCACAGGATGATGAAGTTGGGTCTAAGTATTGATGAGGACGAAAGTAAGAAGCCCGTGGAAATCTTGCCATGTGGCATGACCTTGATACAGTGACGAGAAAGGCACGGGCCTGACTGCCCATGGCCGTCCGACTGCGAAGAAGAAGAAAAAAAATAATAATTACGGTCAGATACCTGTGCGTGAAATGCAGGGGTTCCATGCATATCTGTGCCATTCATTATATTGTCATGCGGCAGCTCCAATGAGCGGCGTTTGAGCGAATAAGTTTTTCAAACATCGATTAATTTCTGAATCGAGGTGACATATATGTAAAGAAAAAAATTGAAATCGAGATGAAAGTTGAGTATCAATGGCCTGAAATCCCATAGAAAATCTGTTTTGAACAACCAATAATCAAATATGGTTCACAAAGCCGCACGTACAAAGATCGTAGTTCCAAAGCATACTGTCATGTGATGATTTAACCAGAGCAACTGGCAACTGGAAAGCCAGCTTCATCACCTTCAATTCTGTTGCCAATGATAGCGTATTCATGAATTTTAGCTATCAGAAAGAAATACAAAACCCACATCATTCGCCTCTGTGCATCTCATTTTGAGTGCGAGCAACCGAAGGTAGAAACCAAAGGACGAATAAGTGTTGCGGTTGTTTCTCATCTTTCATTCAAAACGTATAAAAATAAGAATGGATGCGCAGTTCTCTCATCATCTTCATCATCAATGGCCACAACAGCAACCGGGCGACATCCAAGAAGGGTGAGTTCAAAGGTTGGTGTCGACACTGTTGGTTAAACATCTTCCGGAGGCACTGCCGGCCGAAAACATTGATGCACCTATTTTCTCACTATGGCGCTTCTGCCGTATGCCCCTGCATTGCGGGCAGTGTACAGCTCAATGTGGATATTCGTAATCAGGAGCCACATTCCGTTGAGAGCGATGATGCCTTAAATCTAGACGCGGAAATCATATGGTGCAATTCGCTGTTGAAAAAGGAAAAAAAAATTTGATGGCTCTAGTGGAAATCAGTGGAAGCTGATAACAAGAATAAACAGGTGCTGGACGGTGTATGGTTTCATGATCGTACCTATGTGCACGCTAAATTGATGTGGCAAAGAAATTATTTGGAGGCCGAGCTATATTCTCAAAGGAGGATGCAGTGATTGAAACTCAAGGGTTGATGTCTCAGAAATTGAACTAGCGGAGAAATTCTCCAGATTTGGGAAAATAGAAAAATGAAAATCACTGTGTATTCTGCCCATAGCTATGCCTTCATAATCTTCAGGAAAGAGGAGGATACATTCTCTGTCCAAAATTGACACCCCATTTGAAGATCAATTCTTGTAGTAGTAAGACCACATTTCTCTGAGGGTTTGAGTGCCATTGATCCACGAATTTTCCAGGAGATGGAATTTTACAGGAAAGAGGGCATAGACCCTAAGAAAGAGACATATACCTGTGATGTAAGCCGCAGTTTCTGAGTATCTTGCATACAGGCCCTGTATATTATTCATCAGAAGGGGACGATGCTTGGAGCATATTTGAGGAAGTTGTTTTTGAGATATTCTGAGCCTTAGGTAGGGCTCCTTCCAAGCATACACAACTCTGTCCTGGAGTTTGATATATTCTCTGTGATAGGGTCACAGAGCCTCAATAAAATTGCACTTTAACTCGGTGGTATTGTTTGATTCAAGAGAAAGGAAAATTCTTTGAAGTTGTTTTGGGAAAGTTTGTCCTTGAATGCTGAACAGGACAAAGTGATCACTGTTTTGAAACCCTTGTTCGAACCCCGTGATCAGTGATGTTGAAACAACTCTTTTTTTTGTAGGCAGAATTGCTGAGATGATATTTTACAGTGCTTTGAAAAACTAATATAAGAAGGCAGACAAAAGAAGAGAGTCTATATGAACCTGATCTATGGTATCTTCAGAGGCATACATATGACCATGAAGCTTGAAATCTTCAGTACTGTTAATGATGAAGAAGACAGTGATGAAAGTTTAGAAGCCTTTAGTCAAGTTGTTGGAGTCTTGAACCATGATCAGCAAAGCCTGTGAATTGTATATGATACGTGCCAAGATAGCTAAATGACAGTATATGGCTATGAGTCTTGGATGGCTTTGACTGTGGGAGAATAAGACTCCTTTCCAAGTTGGTGTCTGGGATGCCCTCATTTAAAATAGATGTCTTCTCTCACAAGAGAAGCTAGCATTAAGAGGGAGAATACAACTGTATATGCTTCTGAGCTAATATCATTGCTGAAAGAAAAGAAGACCCTCATGGCTCAAAGATATATGGCTTAAGAGGGGGAAATTACGGAAGAAAACCAAGAAGCCATATAAATACCAGGGGTATCTAGCTGCCATGAGTAAAATATGAGCCTAGATCATTTGAAGAAGCTGGAAAGTATCTAAATCTGCAAGGATGCGAGGGTGATGTATGGGTATGGTTCCTAGACCACAGATCAAAGCTGTTGTCACCTCAAAATCAAGCATGGAAGTGCTGAAAAGTTCAAGGCAAGATTCGTTGCCCATGAGGAAGGCTTAGACTATGATGACACACTTGCACCTATGGCTCGATATACCACCATTCGATCGATCATAGCCCTTGCTGCTACGTAAGGATGGAGTCTTCATCAGATGGATGTAAAGATCGCATTTCTGCATGGTGCGATAAAAGAAGAGGTGTATGTAGAGCAACCTCTGGGGTTCGAAGTCCAGGTATGAGACACTCATGTCTGCAGGTTGAAGAAAGCCCTCTATGGGCTGAAGCAAGCACCCAGAGCTTGGAACGAGAGGATAGATAGCTACTTGATGAAGCTGGGCTTCACTCGTAGTAATGCTGATCTGAACCATTACTTCAAAAGTTGATAGAAAGAAGCCTCTCATTCCGGTGTTGTATGTGGACGACCTCTTCCTGACAGATGCTGACCCTCTCATTCATCAGAGCAAGAGGGAGCTCGCTGCTGAATTCGAGCTGAAGGACCTAGGACTGATGTATTACTTCCTAGGCCTAGAGGTCTGGTAGAGACTTGATGAGATTTTCCATTCTTAAGGAAAATACATTATGAAGCTTCTGGTATGGTGGACTATAAGTCCGTGTCGACACCGATGGAGCTCAACTTCAAGAAGTTTAGCGACAACGTTGTTGGGCCTGTGTTAGCAAATCCTACTGAGTATCATCAACTCGTAGGGGCTTTGATGTTCTTAGTGAACACCCGTCTGGACGTATGTTGTGCAGTGAACACCTTGAGTCAACACATGGTTGATCATAACATTCACTGGGTTGGTGCCAAGAAACTCTTGAGATATCTCTGTGGCACGATAGACCATGGGCTGAGATACACTGCCGGGAGTATGACACGTCATGGATATACTGATGCCGATTGGGCTGGTGATGTGGTGGATCATAAGAGCACATCTGGATGCTACTTCACAAGTAGATCTGCTTCGGGCAAGAAATGAAAGACGGTAGCCTTGAGCATCGCTGAGGTCGAATACATTGCAGCATGTATGACCAATTGTGAAGTCACTTGGTTGCGAAAGCTCTTCAGTGAGCTGTTCGAGCATGTGCTAGATGCCACCGTTATCCTTTGTGATAACCAGAGGGGGATTCATTTTTCATAGAATCTCGGGTTCCACAATCAATCCAAGCATGTTGATGGCTGGTACCACTTTATCCGGGATATGGTACAGCGAGGCGCCATAAGGCTCGATCATAGGAACTGATGAGCAGGTCGCGGATATTCTCACTATGCCCTTGAGAAGGTCATGTTCCTAACCTTTCGTGAGAATCTTGGAATCGTGGAATGACCCTATTTTGAGGGTCCTGTTGGATGATGAGCTCGAGGAGCTCTGGGGGGCTTTGGGGACAACTTCTCGGAGCTATGAGCAACCACAAGGCTAGGCTTGCCAAACCTTGTTGGTGTGCTTGGACCCCACCGTTGTGATTATTGAGATGGTTCACCTCTCATTATATGTGCCTCGTATGCATCCTACCCATTGAGTTCAGGGCTCATGGGAAGTACCTCTCATTTGGCCAATGAGGTGGGAAAAGCTAGAGACTAGTAGCAAAGACTGATGGATGCATCAGAGATTGCCGTACTCTCTATCTAGGATGGCATGGTCCAACCACTTGATCTGGGATCAAGTCTTGTGAGGTCTCAGACCTCCGCCTGACTTCGGGTCAGATGAACCAACTTTGGGTTGGTTGGAGACTCTTTGTGAGTCCGATAGAGGTTTTGACCTCTGGGCTGAATCTGTCAACCGGGAATGATGTCCTTGTGACTGACCCACTTCTGTTCTGAAATAAAGAGGGCCAGCAAAGCAAGTTACGGCGGGATGACGCACGATGTTTGGATTGCACTTGTGGACGGAGTTCTCCCTAGTTGAGAGGGAGTGTTAAAATTGGACAACTAGGTCCAAACTCTGGGTTGTGCTTCTCAGATGACGATTGAAATATTTTTATTGGATTCCTCTTTCGAAGAGGTGTAAGATTGATCTAAAGATCATCTCGATCGGATGAGCAAAATATGTACTTTGAATTTATTCCACTTATGTGCTAGGTCGGCCTGGAATAAAATATAGACTTAAATGTCTTAAAGGACGTGTCACACACCCCCAAAGATTCCTATATATTGGAGAGACTTAGAGTTCATTTGACACACACATTGTGTGGAGGAATTCTCTGGATAGCATTGGAGCTGCGTATCTATGGACTGTTCTTTGTTTGGGTTGTTCTGGGGTTATGTGTGACATGCTTGGCTGAATGACCTATTGGAGACTTTGCTGGTAGAAGCATCCTACTGATCACCGTAACGCCACCACTCTTCATCTCTGTTTTGGCTTGTCTTCTATCGATCTATTAGTATGTTCTATCTCCTACAGTATTGTGTGCCCTAATCTGAAATGGCATAGAACATGTTCTCAAATTAACATGAACAAACCTAGACAACAAGTTGTTTTGTGCTGTGAACCAGATCTTCAAGGATGACACTGAGATGCTTTACATGCAAGATTTTGAACGATGAATGACAAAGAGAAGCTTAGGGGCAAGATTTAAAATGTAATTCAACAAATTAAGGAGGAATGATGACACATGTGACCACAAAAAGCAATGATGAGAGAAAACACGATCTTGCATGCTTGGTGATCATGATAACTAATTTGCTGACCTCTCATGTACCCTTGGCCATCGAAAACTTGACACCTCACACTGCTTTGTCTTTTCTGCAGAAAAACATAGTTTCATAGCAAAAACAGTTAAATTTCTGACATATCTGCTACAAAATTTCAAGTAATTTCATAGAGAAATCTGTTGTTTTGCCATTGTATTTGCTATGAAAAGGCGAAAAAATAGACAAGTGGCTCTTTTTTTGATTTGAAGGCATGGGTGTGAAAACTAAATGATATGGAATGGATTTGACTGACATGACATGACTCATGGTGAGTTTAGACTTAGGGTAAACCTTGTCACATGTGTTTTTTTTTATAAATTTCATGAATTTGACTATGAAAACAACATGGAACCTAGGTGAATGGTATGTAATACCCTATCAACGAAATTGTTAAAACTTATGAGTGATAACACACACTATGAAATCTGCATGACTATCTGCATAAAGACCCACATGGATATGCTAAATCCACCTTTTTTGTAGTTCATTTAACTCAACACTAGGTTTAGGAAGTAGGATTAAAATTACCATAAACTACAAGCTTGTAATATTTTACCCTTTTCACATTCTTGCATAGTCATTCACTCATCTAGTTATATGGAAGGAAAAATCAATTTTCCTCATTCTTTCCACATGGATGGGCTATTGCCTTGCATGACACATAGAAGCATATATTAGAGTATAGTCATTTCATTGCTATCTTAAAATGAATTTAAAGAGTTCTATTTTGTCAAAATATTATCTTCACCTTAAATATAGGTGAATAAGAAAGATTAATGAGATATAAAATATCTCCCTTTCAAGTACACCATCATCTAAATTAATTAGTGGAGTAAGAACCCCTAAATGTTCACATATCTATTTTTGACGATCTATTGAAAGATTTTGCAAGTCATTGAGAGTTTTAAATTATGTAACACATCACATAGAAATTAATTAGGCAAAGCAATGAACCATTCAAGTCCACATTCTCTATTGTTGATTTAATTTCAAGTATTTAATATTTCATTACTCTTGTATCACACATTTTGTTTTTTCATAAGAAGTACATACAAAGGACCTAAAGAATCTTATTTTATCAAGTATGCTCTTCACCTTCTGATCATTCATGATATTGGTGCATTAAAAAGATTAGAGGGATATGCAATACTTCCTTTGGGGCACCTTAATAACAATAGCTAGATTATAACCCTAGTTGAGGCCCTTAAAAGTAACTATATCCAATAAACACACTTAATTCTTCCTTCACAAGTTCATAAAATAATCAATAGTGTTAGCTAAGGTTTTGGGGATAAACATCCAAATAAATCTTAATTGTCATTTCTCATATAAAACATAGAATTTGTCCAAGGGAACATTAATATCTGCACCTCAAGTCAAGGAGATACATATGAAGGGAAAATGCTTAGGTCTAGTTTTTCTTGTGAATCTTCTTAAGCCACCCAGTTGTTGTTTGACTCCAACCCATGACTTATTGAAACTGGAAGTCCCTTGTCTACACCCGATGAAGGTAACCTAGTTTCCAAAGCCTACGATTTATATACAGGTTGCATTTGTAGGCCACATTTGCACCTAAGGAACATTAGCTATTGGGAAATTCTACTAGTTCCATAGGGACATACCCCCAATACCCCTCACTATGATTGACTCATTTTCATTTTCACTAGTTATCTTTAATGGCTCCCAAACACTTCATTGAAGCTCTTGGAAGACCCATTGTTATTTGAGTAGAAGGATGTTAGGTATCATAGGACACACATTTTCCTTTTTCAATACTCTTGTGCTAAATTCATCCTATCAAAACACACATTACTTTAAAGTGGAATACATTACATCGTTGCATCATTAGCTCAATTATTTCGTTTTATTCATATATCTACTTTGATTAGGCCATTATGTTGAAAAACATAGTTTGAAGACCATTCACTTGAAGTTTACACACCACCTTTAAGTTAGGAACCATAAGATATCCTTTAGAACCCCACCATTCCCAATGTTTGCAAGATCTTCACGTATTGTTGGGGGATGTTACTAGTCCTTTAGCTTCACTAATTCAACCAACCCCACCACATTCACTTTTGAGTGTGGCATTGCTTGGAGTTGTTCCTAGTCACCTAGCTTCACCAATTCAACCAACCCCACCACATTCACTATTGAGTGTGGCATTGCTTGGCTCAAATTTACTTGGGTCATCTTTGTTAGGTTCAACTACTCATAGTAGCCTTGTTAGAATATCGTTCTTTGTAGGATCCATCACCCATTGTTCAACACACTCTCCCCCCCCCTAGATAATCCCTCAACACTCTCATATGCTCAACCTTCCTTATATGGCTTCCATCAATCTTCCAAATTTAATAAAGCTCATGAAACATACATGACTTAGCTTAGACACCCATGTTGACCAAGATGCCCTTTGATAACTCAAAATTTAAAGGAAAACTGGGTGAAGACCCAACTAACCACATCATGACATTCCATCCATAGTGTCATTCCAATAGTACCACGGATCATTCAATGTAGTTACACTCTTCCTAAGAAATCTAATTGGGCCATTGGCCAAATGTTACATCAATGTATTGGGTACCATCCATAGTGTCATTCCAATAGTATCACGGATAATTAAATGTAGTTACACTCTTCCTAAGAACTCTAATTGGGCCATTGGCCAAATGTTACATTAATGTATTGGGTATTGTGTTATATTGTTTGCACAACTATTCCCATGCCCGATTTGTTGAACCAGACATAACGAGGAGGTCACATGGGGGGTGACAAACCCCCCTGTCTATGGGAATCACAAGGGGCGAAATAGCCCCCATGTGGGGCCCATCAAGTGATAATCATTAATAGGTTTTCATTGATAAGTTTTCATCAAGAGTTTTCTTATTGAGTGTTTTTTCTTTAGTATGTTTTTTACATTTTGGTGATTTCATGGCACATGATTTTGCATTCCATTGTAATGTAATATTTTGGTGATTTCATGGCATATGATTTTGCATTCCATTGTAATGTAATATTAGTTAAGGAATATGATTGTATTCTAATCTAGAGTTAATATATTAGGGGGTTTATATTGTATCATAACATTGTAAAGAAATAATTTATTGAAAAATCTTTCTGGTTTAAATGTGTGTACCATTGCATCTTTTATGTTTTTATTAAAAATATTTACCATGACCATGACCATAGTTGACCTCTAGTTCATCATATAAGTTGATGTTTAAGTATTCTTTGTGACCATGGTTCATCATAGTTCATCACATAAGTTGATGTTACAGTATTCATTCTCATGCTTTTCCTCTCAAGATTTTATGTATATGACTGCATTTTATCCTTCTAATATAAAACTACTTCTTACTAATCAAACAAAATTGCCAATAATCCTTAAAATATTCTTTATACTCTTTCTTTTTGCAGCTATGATAGACATCTTCTACCCCAAATTTTAAAGACTGGAACAAAAAAAAACAACAAAGAAAAAACTCAAGCACTTCATAAACAATTCTATGGCTAGTGACTCCAAAATAAAATAAAATAGTGAGACATAAAAAAGGTAAATAGACCCAAATTAACTTACTTGGTTTGTCTTCATGTTTGAATTAAAATTTGGTAACAAAAATACTTAGAAATAGGTTGATGTTTTAGTATTCATTCTCATGCTTTTCCTCTCAAGATTTTATGTATATGACTGTATTTTATCCTTCTAATATAAAACTACTTCTTACTAATCAAACAAAATTACCAATAATCCTTAAAATGTTCTTTATACTCTTTCTTTTTGCTACTATGATAGACATCTTACTTGGTTTGTCTTCATGTTTGAATTAAAATTTGGTAACAAAAAGACTTAGAAATAAATTGATGTTTCAGTATTCATTCTCAAGATTTTTTGCTGTCAAGGTTTTATGTATATGAATTTATTTTATCCTTCTAATATAAAACTACTTCTTACTAATCAAACAAAATTACCAATAATCCCTAAAATGTTCTTTATACTCTTTCTTTTTGCTACTATGATAGATATCTTCTACCCAAATTTTAAAGACTAGAACAAAAAAAGTACAAAAAAAAAAGAAAAACTGAAAAAAAAAAATAACAAAGAAAAAACTCAAGCACTTTATAAACAATACTATGGCTAGTGACTCAAAATAAAAAAAATAGTGAGACATAAACAAAAAACTCAAGCACTTTATAAACAATACTATGGCTAGTGACTCAAAATAAAAAAAATAGTGAGACATAAACAATACTATGGCTAGTGACTCGAAAAAAAATAGTGAGACATAAACAAGGTCGATACTATGGCTAGTGACTCAAAATAAAAAAATAGTGAGGCATAAACAAGGTCAATACTATAGTGAGGTATAAACAAGGTCAATACTATGGCCAGTGACTCAAAATAAAAAAAAATGGCCAGTGACTTAGAAAAAAAAAAATAGTAAGACATAAACAAGGCAAATAAAGTAAAAAAATAGTAAGAAATAAACAAGGCAAATAGATCCACATTAACTTACCTAAAATAACTCAAAATAAAAAAATAGTAAGACATAAACTTACCTAAAATAACTCAAAATAAAAAAATAGTAAGACATAAACAAGGCAAATAAAGTAGAAAAATAAGAAGACATAAACCAGGCAAATAGACCCAGATTAACTTACTTAAAATAGTGAGACATAAACAAGGCAAATAGACCCAAAACATAAACCAGGCAAATAATAGTGAGACATAAACAAGGCAAATAGACCCAAAACATAAACAAGGCAAATAGACCAAAATTAACTTACTTAAAATAAAAAACAGTAAGACATAAACCAGGCAAATAGACCCAGATTAACTTACTTGGTTTGTCACACAAATAGACACCGATTAACTTACTTGGTTTGTCTTCATGTTAAAATTAGGTAACAAAAAGACTTAAAAAAATTGCAAACACAATTCGACTGCTAATTTAAATATCTATCAAAATGAAAACATGGTAATCTCAGAACGAAATTGCAAGCACAATTCGACTGCTAATTTAAATATCTATAAAAAATGAAAACATGGTAAACCATCATATATTCTTGAAAACATGGTAAACCATCATATAAGGTAAATAAACCTAGATTAACTTATTTAAAATAAAAAAATAGTAAATAGACCCAGATTAACTTACTTAAAATAAAAAATAGTAAATAAATCCAGAACATAAACAGGTCAATAGACCTAGATTAACTTATTAGGTAAAATAAAAAAATAGTGAGACATAATGTATGGTAATGTGACTATAAAAAAAATAGATAGCTACTTTTCTTTTGTATGGTAATGTGACTATATTTCAATAATAGCAATATGGAAAAAATGTGCTACTTTTCAATGTGTCTATATTTCTATAATAGCAATATGGAAAAAATGTTTAAGGAGTTTAAGGAGTCCAGCATAATATGTTATTGTATTTATTTTTAATTAACAAAATTGATAAATAATTAACAAAATGAATCATGATTTATTTTTTTCAACTCATTCCAAAGAGAGAGGAAAGAGGGGAAAACAATATTTATCTTTATTGGAAAGATCTTTACTGATTATTGGAAAGATCTTTACTGAGACGAACAGCGAATCAAGCATTTTGGTTAAGCATATAAACTTTACAATCATTTGGATAATCTAAGGTGAAGGATAGAACAGAAGCAAAATACACACTGATATATTAACAATTATAGTGGGCAATATATACATTTTTGTTTTATATTGTAAAGGAGCACTAGATCTTGATTGCTAAGCCAGCAGAATCATAAAAATCCTAAAGACTAGTTGGACACCTTCTATGTTTGTCTGGTAGCAAACATTGAGTTGCTGTGTCATTATCACTAGATCTTGATTGCTAAGCCAGCAGAATCATAAGAATCCAAAAGACTAGTTGGACACCTTCTATGTTTGCCTGGTAGCAAACAGTGAGTTGCTGTGTCATTATCACTGTCATCAAATGGATCAATTTCACTGCCACTACAACCAGTGGGGTTGCTATCCTGCTCACCTTGCTTACCTTTGCTGCAATTTACAAAGGACTCACTTTGAATCCTATAACCATATGCATGAAATTGATCAGAAGTATTAGTCTTGGGAGGGATAAAATTAGCTTGGACTGGAATTTGGTCCTTATCTTGATCACTCATCAAGTTAACAACATCAGGCTTTCTAAAAGAATGGCTAGTACTAGTAGTTCTTCCTTGAAATGGTTGCCATTCAGTGTTGGAACGATATGGATTATTGTTATTTTTAGTTTCAAAACTTCCCACATTGTCAGATCTTGGGCTAATATAATTTGTATATACTTTGCCAGAACTTAACTCTTCATCATGATTGGTAATGTTGGTTGAAATTCCAGGGCTAGAATATCTATTTGAATATATTTTGATGTCACTCTCATAGTTCTTGGTTTTCATTTGTGTAGTCTCATTAACTACTTCTTCATAAGATGCCCCCTCATCCTTTAGTATATCATACTTCTTGGTTTTCAATTGTGCAGTCTCATTAACTCCCTCTTCATATGATGCTACCTCCTCTGGTATATCATTGAAAGTTGGTTCAGAACTTTCAAAAGCAGGTGAAGAGGCTGTTCTTGAAGAAAAGCTTCCGGATCCCGTTATTCCACGTGAAACTCTCCGAGCGCGATTGCGCTCCTCTTTCAGCAGTTTCTCTTGGTTAAGAAGTTCTAGGATTCTCTCCGCTTTTCTTTGGATACTCTGGCCCCAATCGAAACTGCATGAAACAGAAAAAAGAGGAGAAAAAAGAGGATTAATAAGCAGGACGAGCAAGCATGGAGATGACAAGAGACTTTTTGATAATCTATCTATCAATCAGAGGGTAATCAACATATGTTCAGGACTAAATTCAAATTATAGTTCATTTTGTACTCTTAGCTTCCATTAAGAATGAAAAAACCTATATATGTATACTATTCAGCCTTAAGAATGAGAAACTTATATATGTATACTATTCAGCCTGCCATTCTTCACTGAGATGCAATTAATTTTTTTTTGGTATTGTTGGATTTAGACCAACAATAGCTAGAATAATTTTTTACTTCCTTGATTTCCAGGATTTTTCTGAAATTTGAATGGACTGCTTTAGCCTTTATTATTATTTTCCAAGCATAAGCATGGAACAGCAGTGAGCATCTGTGAAATAACAATTTGGGGTATTCACTGCAACAACCTTGCGTTTCTGAAATTAATCTCCTGGAACAATTTCATTTGTCTCTACGACTGTAGAATGTTTATTCCCATGATTTCGCCCATTTTCAGCAGGATTTGGAGAAAGGCATCCTATTTCCCAGTGGAAGAGAATTTTTAACTTTTTCTCTGAGCAGTTGGGCCACGAAAGAATGTTATCCTTGGATTGTGTGAGCCTTACAGTCGAGCAAGGGACTTAAGACTGATTGCTGGACTTGAGACTCTTATCACTGGATTGTGTGAGCCTTACAGTCCAGCAAGGGACTTTCTTCAATTTACGTGAAGATCAAATTTGGGTTGACTATATTCGATTTCCATGAAGATCAAATATGGGTTGTATTAAGAAACAATAGAATGAATTAAGAAACTTAAGACTGATTGCTGGACTTGAGACTCTTATCACTGGATTGTGTGAGCCTTACAGTCCAGCAAGGGACTTTCTTCAATTTCCGTGAAGATCAAATATGGGTTGACTATATTCAATTTCCATGAAGATCAAATATGGGTTGTATTAAGAAACAATAGAATGAATTAAGAAACTTTTCAAAGCAGCTGCTCCACCGGGTTTTCACTTATTCTTATTCAAGTCATGCTGCAACACTCTTATTTTTGTCAGATATTAGTGAATACCTTTAACCTCAATAGTAATAAAAAAACCCTCTCATTATGTCTCATTAATAAAAATAACTCCTATTTTTAATATATCTCCTCTAAATTTCTTTCTATATTTATACCCCAATATCTATAAACTTCCCTACTCCGCACCCCCACTCCAATACCTACAATGCCCACTTCAATACCGACAATATCCTACCCCAATACTTACAATATGTCATTTTATATCATTTTATACCCCAATATATATAAACCTCCCTCCTCCACACCCTCACTCCAATACCTACAATATATTGACTTGATTTTAATTCCAATACCTTCACTCCACTGCTCCACACCCTCACTCCACTGCTCCAATATTTGATTTTAACTCCAATATCTACAAACCCCACTGCTCCACACCCTCACTCCACTACTCCAATATTTGATTTTAACTCCAATACCTACAGTATATTGATTTGATTTTAATTCCAATACCCTCACTCCAATACTCTCACTCCACTACTCCACACCCTCACTCCAATAACTACAATATATTGATTTGATTTTAACTCCTCGCTCCAATAACTACAATGTATTCACTCCAATAACTACAATATATTGATTTGATTTTAACTCCCTCACTCCACTAACTCCAATATATTGATTTGATTTTAACCCTCACTCCAATAACTACAATAGATTATACAATATATTAGATTGATTTGAATTTAACTCCAATAATTTTAATGGGTAAAATATTAATAAAATTAATATTAATTAGCAAAGTGAAAAAGCCCCTCCCCTGTTTTCTGCTCATGGCGATTATGATTTAAAAAAAAGCTGATAATCACAAAAACAGTTTGATTGCTGGTATGAGATTATAAAAATTCACTGAGAAAAAAAATCAACATATATTCAGGCCACTGTGCATAATATGCAAGAACTTTTATTTCTAAAATAATGAACATATGTTGAGGTGTCTAAAATAATGAACATAAACTTTTATTTCTAAAATAATGAACATATGTTGAGGTGTCTTCATAATATGCACAGAGATTTTCTTTCTAAAATAGCAGCGGGAAAAGTCTTCTGCCACATATCCCCTACTTTTTAAATTTGTATTCAAGTACAGACCATTTCAGTCTTCATTAACTTATCGACCTGTGTGATGTAGCGATTAGTCTAATCATCAAAAGGCTATGAATATGAATCTAGCCTTTTTTAAGGGCTAACTAAATTTAAATAGCACTTGAGACCCCTATCATTGTATTTTCACTCTCTGGATTATATAACCGATCAGTATGAAATATAATCAAATTGCTAATGAAGATGAAAGGTCGAAGACAATAGTGTGTATCCTCATTCATAAATTTCAAGCAATGTACTGGTAACCTAGTCATATTACCCAAAATCAAAACGAAGTGTGTACCTTGGTGGCATTTAATAAGTAAGAAACGAGAACAATGTGTACCAAGTAGAAAAAACAGGGGTTGGGGTTTGGAGTTTTGGTGTTTGAAGTTGAATTACTCACACAATTTTAAACAGAGTGGATAAAGAGTGCTTTGAGGCCAGAGTAGAATTGAACATTGGATAAAACATTTAGCCTGTTGCAAAATAAGTCTGCTGAAACTCGGTAATAAGAGCATTGAAGATTTTAGGTCCTAATTGTGTACTTGTGGTGGTAATGCAAATGGTGAAAGTTGAAAGTGAGCTGCGTGGAATGCAAATGGTGAAAGGTTGAAAGTGAGCTAAGAGAAAAACTGAGAGCCCTGAGAAATTTAAATCAAATTCCATCCATAAGCGAGCTTGCTGGAGTTGCTACGTCGCTTGACATAGGCTAAAATGGTGGTTGAGCCAGACAATTAGATTGAAGCACCCATGTTGGAAATTGAGTTCACTCTATTTCGCTTATAATTTACACTACCAAGTACCAAGCTCTATTCGGATTGGATCATTCCTATTCACTGCAATATCTACAGTGGTGTAAATCCTATGAGCTATGCCCTTAACTTTTTTTCTTCTATGTCGGTTTATCTCTCTGCAATACTATCATGCCTTGATTTTCAAAGAAAGTATCCTCCAAATGATTGATTTGATTTGATAAAATCTATATACTGAAATTTATAACATTAGCCAAAATTATATGATTCAAGGAAAGATTCCAATGTATATATGGTACAATATCTCTGCATTGATTAGTATGCCTAGGAATTGGATCTATAAATATAACCTGAATACAATTGCCAGCTAGTTTTAGAAAAAGAACAGTGATATTAAATAGGAATACCCTAGCTCATCCACATGCTCAAAATGAGTGAGTTGATGAAGAACATCTTTTTCACTTCGAAAGTCGGTTGCAAAACTCTCTGGACCATGTGTTAACAGGTACTCCAAAAGTACTAATGTTTTAAAAGCCTCTCTCCAACTCTTCGTATCCGAGACATCCAACCTGGCAGCACAAACATTTTTTTGTTCAGTTAATTCCAATACCTGGCAGCACAAACATTTTTTTGTTCAGTTAATTCCAATACCTCCAGGAGAGTTTGTTTTCATGTCACTAAAATCTCCACATTTCCGAGGACTACAAGAAAATTCTCAAGCCAGTTTCGGTCCACAGTTCCCAGGACAACAAGAATAATTTCAAGCCAGTTTCGGTCCACATTTCCCAGGACTAAAAGAAAAATTTCAAGCCAGTTTCAGTCAAGTACGCCCAAACATAACATTTTTCAGAGAAATCAAGCAGTCAACAGTGAAGTCTTTCATCTTTTACAATTAGAAAATTTCCAAGATATACCAAGCTTGTAGTATTTATCTTACAGTGTTTTTTTTAAGAAAAACCTGATATTTATATTACTGAAAAGGGATCCAATTCTCTGCCTTCAGAGATTAGATGTTCAGCCATCAAACATATTGATGCGGGGAAGGGGAGATCACAATGAAACTCGAGGTATGTGGTGAAAAAATGGAACTTTAGGATTTCAAGAGACTAGCAAACTCTTCATGAAGATTTCAATCCAACATTAAAATCACAATGTTTTCATCACGTAACCAAAAAAATTCCAATTGGGATTTTTACTTTGAATCCTGTAATGAATATAAATGTAATAAAACAACAAATTTTTCCCTTTATACCCTGTTTTCAATGTAGATTTCAATCCCAACATTAAAATCACAATGTTTTCATCACGTAAACAAAAAAATTCCAATTGGGCATTTTACTCTGAATTCTGTAATGAATCTAAAAAAATTCCAATTGGGCATTTTACTTCGAATTCTGTAATGAATATAAATGTAATAAAACAACAAAAAATTCCCTTTATACCCTGTTTTCAATGTTCTTTGAGCCCGTTCTATCTACAGTAATGCCAACTGTTTTGATAAATAACTCAAGAAACAATTCCATTTTGTTCTGGTGAATGGGAGTGATATTGCTACCTCTTATGTAAAATGTTCACAATTCTCGAGTAATCGTCCACTTCAAAGGCAGCACGAGAGATCTCAGCCATTCTACGGGTCTCCGGTCCCCATGGATCACTGTTTGTTGCCTCCTCTGTCATCCTGCACAAAGAGAGAATCAACAGGCACCATTATCGAATCGCAACAGTATTCTGTTCTGGATTTGATCAGAATTAACAAAAACGATTTTTTTGCAGACCCACAAATAACTAAACAATGAAAATATTAAAACACAAAAATATGATGCACCCAGTATTATTATAAACGCTATTGAGATTTTAGAACAAAGAGGGAGTCTTACAATTCTGCCTCAGTGACATCAGTTAGCACAAGCCTAGCTGTTTTCAGTTTCTCCCTGAGAAAAAATGAAGCTTGCTTCTTGAATTGGCCAAGATGCAGGCTACCCATCTTAAGGTTTTATCAGATATGTTCAAATTTTCTTAATCACTGACTGCGACTTCCAAATAGAAATGGTGCATATCTGTCCCAAAACTCTGTTAAACAAGCAAAACATTTTGATTTACAGCTAGATTTCTTCAAATAAAACAACACAGCATTTTGATTGCAACAAAGTTATAAACCATTTTCCACTGTACTATTATGGGCAGATACACTTGATTGTGCAGATTGATTTCTTCAAACAAAATCACACAGCATTTTTATGGCAACAATTACAGACCATATTCCACTGTAATGTTTTGCGGAGATACACTTTGGATTCTGAAAATTGTTGATAGTTCGAAAGAACAAAAAATTTGACCTTTACCCTCCACTGTGAACACGTTAACCATTTAAGTCCACACGCGTGAATGCCAAAATGATCGGCACCTGCAAATGCTCTTCAACGCAAAACGTAATACTTATTTTCCCGGGCCCCGATACACGTTCAGTTCAGATTGTGCCACGTTAAAATCCATACTTTTGACATATTGATGGTACGCTGGATGGGGCGAGAGGGTGTTTAAAGTCGAAGGCAATGGTTCGCCATTGTTGAACTTTTCACCGCCATTATCGTCTTTGGGTTCGATGGCAGACACGTGTTTTAAATCGAGATGACATAGTTTCGTTGAGATATTGTTATGTTAATCTGATTTTTTAGATATAAATATTATTTTAAATTTTTATATATAAAAATGTGTTATAAGATATTATTTTATAAGATTTATTATTATTTTTACTTTGTTATGAGGATGATGAATCACACTAGATGATTAGAAATTCCGATCCAATTCTAATAATGTGATTGATCTCAAAGATATTTATCTACATTATGAATCACAATTATAAGATCAAAACCTATCCAATACTTTTCTAGAAGACTGAGTTTACAATCTTGGTTACAAGATTTTTTTATGGATTAATTAGATTTTGATTTAGTCTAATTAAAAATAAACAAAAAATATTAATTTAATTGTATTTATTTGAAAAAATATAAATATTATTTTAAATTTTAAAAATTTTAAAAGTTTTATGGATTAATTAGATTTTGATTTAGTCTAATTAAAAATAAAGAAATATTAATTTAATTGTATTTATTTGAAAAAATATAAATATTATTTTAAATTTATTAAATTTTAAAATTTGTAAATAAAATAATGATTTTTTCATTTAGATATTTATTTAATTTTTACAGTGATAATTTGATTTGATTTTTTATTTTATTTTTTAACGAACATATTTTGTCGTAATATACAATGTTAGTGATTGTCTATTTACGAACTATTAGATTGTTCAAAACAAGTAGACTAAAATATTTTTATGTGATTTTTACTAAAAAATCTCTTAACGTTAAAATAAATAAATTTATTTTTGGTTTGTTAAAATATTTGTAATTTGGGGAATTGATTTGTAGTTTAAGAAATTGTACCCTAACCATTTTAAAGTTATTTTGGCCTAGCATTATAATTTCTCCTCATAGTTTTTCTAGAAATTTTGTCTCCAACATAAATTACAACTATGAAAATCGACATTCTACATTTACAATATTTTTTAATGTGTCCTCATAAATATCACAAGTTTCAAAACTTACAAAGTAAAACTCTAGAAATCTAATACCCTAAATAAAATTTGATTCAAATTTACTTCACTAAATCAAATACAAAGTAAATTTGATTATTATTATAATTTAACAATAATAATAATTTATTTATTTATTTATTATGATTCAAAATTTCAATTTCTTTTAAAGGTTTAATTTTTTTTTTTCCATATTAAATCTTTTACACATTCAAAAGCACAATTTACATTAAAAAAATTACAATTTTACTAAAATTATATCATTCACTTAAACTAAAAACAAAACATAAAATAATGAACTTCAAATATTTATCAATGAATAAAGACATCTAAAACATAATTTATGACCTCCCCTTAATCTTATTTTACCATATTACATATATATTCTCAGGACACAACTTCCGAATTCTTAAATTGGGTTACACTCAAAATTTTTAAAATGGAGTGTTGATTTCTTGGACCTAATTATCAAAAGGATTTTCAACAACATCACACAAGGCAATTTTTTGGTGGAATGGACAACAAGTATCCCTATCTCTCTTTACAAAAGTGGAGACATCAATAATCTCTCTAATTATCACACTATTATGGTCAATCCTCTTCTTGGAAAATTGTTTGGGAGCATGATGGAGCGTAGAATCAGTAGTTGGGCAAAATAATAGGGTAAAAGAGCAAAATGACATGCTCGTTTTAGGCCAAGGCATTCTACAATTGATCATTGCATCACACCTAGGCACATCATGGAAAAAGTATAGGACATTGCCGTAGTCTAACTAGACTTTTTTTTCGCCCTGAAAATCATGGAAATTCCAGTAAGATTTTAAGAAAATCCTGCAGGGATTTTTGTAAATCCACGTTATAACTATCAAACTTTAATATTTTGGGTGCCCTAGAGGTTTTTGATGGTGCTGAATCCATTTCCACCATCAAAATCATGATTCAAACACTGTTACTGTAGGATTTATTAATTTTTTTTGGCCTGGATTCCAGCCAATTTTGGTCGTCCGAGCAATTCCTCCGTCTCATTAGACAACTCCATAGGACATTTAGGGTGGGGAAGCTTTTTGTTGCTTTGTTGATTTCAAAAAATCTTTTGACACAATTCCTAGGGATAAGCTTTAGAAACAAATGGAAGAGCTTTGAATCCCAAATGAATATAGAGTTGTTGTCCACAAACTATATGAGAAAGTTAGTGCTAAAATAAGAACTAAAGAGCGCTTTTCGGAATGCTTTGGTAGTGACAGTGGGGTCAAGAATGGGTGCCCCTTTTCCCCCACTCTATTTGGTTTATATATTGATAGGTTGGAAGAATGGCTAAACAACACCAGTGGAGAGGGTATTAAACTAATAGGGTACGTCGTGAAGATACTTTTGTACGTCGATGATCTTGTCTTAATTGTAAAATCGACGCATGGTTTGAGCGAGCATTTGAAAGCATTAGAGCTTCTCTGTCAAGAAGTTGGGATGCAAGTAAACACTAGTAAAACCAAAGTCACGATCTTCTCTTTGAAATAGAAAAAGCAACATGTTACCTTCATATTTGAGGAAAAACCCCTGGAGATAGTGGAAGAGTACAAGTACTTAGGAATTGTTTTTCACAATAGGCTGAGTTAGGAGACATGCATAACTAAAAGGATCCAAGGGGGGTGGAGAGCTTCTTATCTTTTCCAGAACAGATGCACGGAAGCAGAATTGTGGGACTGGAGAATCAAGAAAACTCTTTTTAGAGTGTTGGTTACCTCGGTTGTCTTATAGGGATGTGAAGTTTGGGCAACAACATGTCAAATCACAAGTGGAGACAAATAGAAAGAATTCAAAATTACTTAATCCTTAGTAACCTCAAAGTCAAGGCAACAATCCCATATGAGATCTTGTTAGGTGAGGCTGGATTGTTTCTGATGGAGGCTTCAACAATCATCCGTTTGTTAACTTATCTAAAAAAGGTGGAAAACATGGAGGCATAGTGTTGGCCCAAGATGATTTACACGGAGGAGTTAAAACGTAGGAAGAAAAATTGGAGGAAACTAAATGACAGATGGATGAGAAAATGGGGAATTAATTGGCAAGATTGTCCTAATTCTAAAGAGAAGATAAAAAATTGGGTGTTTAAAAAATTCAGGACTGCCATGTGGGAAAAACAGGTTGGTAGAAAAAAAGCGATATATGTCAAAAACTTCAACCCATCACAATCGCATGAAGAAAAGACTTGTTTGAGTGCCACAATCAAGGGAAATGAAAAAAATTTAATAGCACAACCGAGGACCGGATCTCACCATCTTAGGAGCGAGATAGGTAGATGGATAACCCCGAAGGAAGATTAGAAAGAAAGAATTTGTATTATGGCACTTTATCATGAAATGTCCGGCTTATGAGAACATTCATAATCAATTTGAAAGTAGGCTAAAGGTGGACAATTTGAGTAAGATGTTCTAGGAGGCACGGCTTCACAAAACCGCAAATTTCTTGATCAAAATTCACAGCAAAAGAACTGCTTTAGAGAGAAACTTGAGAATATGATATCTTGTATGACTAGAAATGTGAATCCCTTAAAAATAATTAAATATAATTATTAAAATATATGATATGATATGATATCATACCAAATATTTTTATATCAAATATTTTAGTGAATAAAAATCATATTAAAAAGTAAAATTCCAACTATTAAAATATATCATTTCATATCATACAAAATATTTTAATATCAGATATTTTAGTGAATAAAAATCATATTAAAAAATAAAATTCCGACTATTAAAATACTATAAAAGGTTTATGTTTTGAAGTGATGGACCACAACTGATATATTACACAGTTGAAAACCTATTTGATCTGCCAAGATGAAGTCAATCTCCTAAAAACATGCCGCCTTTAACGGCTATAGTGGAGATATATCAGTTCTGTGTTTTTTAATGCTTCCAGACACTCGTTTTAATTGGAGTGCAGCCGAAAACAAAGGTTTTAGGGCAATCCATTTATTTGCTTAAAATTAAAAAAAATAAATTATTAATTTCTTTTTTCAACTTAAATTAAAAGCAGAATTCCGGGGATTTTTTATTAATAAAAGTTTGATGTGAGTTCTTTTTTAATAAGAATTTTTGAAAAAAATTTCTAATTATTTTTGATTGAATTTGTTTAAAATAAGGCAGAAATTTATCGAAATTACAAGTTTGATGTATAAACTTTTTGAGTGTTGAATCTATATATATAGTAAAAACCTAGTTTAAATAACACAAATCAATCATTTCTATAAAAAAATAGCATTAAAAGCAACTCCATCTAACCTACACATTTTATTAATACGTTTTTTTATAGAATATAATAAATATTGGTTGTATAAGTATTAATAATTTATAAATATAATATTAAAGTCAACTAGTTTTAAAATTAGTTTAATAATTATTTTTTTAAAATTATAACTTAAATTATAATTTTAAGTTATTAAGTTTTTAATATCTATATGTTTTAGTTATTTTATTAAGTTATGAATTTCTTTTTATATTCTAAAATATAATTAGTTGACAAGAACTCTCTAATTTAGTATGGAAAATAAGTTGTAATAATTATAATTATTAATTAAAATATTTTAACTTAATAAAATTATCAAAAAATTTATTAGGTTTTAGATAGACAGTGATTCAATATTTTATTAAAACATTTTTTGATGTAAAGTTATTAGTTCAATTCTTAGATAACATATTAAACAATATAAAAATACAATCAAGCCAAAGTAAAAAACAAATAAACTTAATAATTTTAATTAATAAGTAAAACCCTAAATTTAATCTTTTCAATTTTTAAAGATATGATATAAAGATGAATCTATACTGATCTCCATTGTATAATATTACAATCTCACTGAAAATAATGTCATCAAATTCCACCGGGAAAAACTAAAAATTCACATTTGTCAGATTACCCCGCTTGAAAGTCGTTGCATACCCATTGCATATTCAATGGCTACAAGCTCGCTAAAGATTTTTATTTTTTGTTTAATAAAGTGTTCATTAATGGTTGCAGCTTGGTATTGAAAAAAGAGGCACGAAATTTTTATTGAATGATACCTCATACAGAAAGTGACTTTATCATATTTGGACTTTCATAACATTGTGACAAATAAAGACTTAATGAATGACAGAGATATTGACATTTCGATTAATTAAGGCTGACCACAGCATATAATGCTTGCTTGCTTAGTCTGACTAAATTGTGCAAATAAATTAAATGTATATTTCTACCCACATGTTTGTCTTGAGTTTAACACTTATTGTTGAAACCAGAAAGGTTGGTATCATCTCACGGTAGAGTGGGACACCGACTTCTCAACGTATGTTTATTTATATATATCAAGTTTACTTTCTTTTATTAATATGAAGTTGTTGCATGAACGACAAATTCATAACCGAATCTAAACATTTATAAGAGAAAAATAGGAACATCTAGAGACAAAAAAACGAATATAATTTTTAATATCTTACGCGAAATCCATACCAACTCTGTTATATATATTTGTATCTCAAGTTTACCATTTTACTGATGTGAGGTGGTTGTATGAAAGACAAATTCATGACAGAATCTACATATCCCAAAGAGAAAAGATAGGAACATCTACGAATATAAATTTTGATATGATTGGTTCAGCGAATTTTACCGACTTCACCGAGAGATAAACATAGTGGGCACATCAAGATTAAAATAGACAACCTCTAATACCTCATCATCATTATGGAAAGGACTATTGCTAGTCACTGGACAGCTAACCATTAATGTTTTGTTGACTATTTTTTTATTAGAAATATAAAAGTAATATATATATATATATATATATATATATTCTTAATTTTTAATTATTTTTAATTATTTTTTTATTATATTAAAAATATTTTTCTATTCCTTAATGGGTGGATGTTAGAAGTGAATGGAGAAGAGGGCGGGGCATTAAATGTCTTGTACATGCATTATAGCAATTAATGAAGTGTGTCAAGGAAGTCTCTTGGCCCAATGTTTCTAGAAATTGTAAGAGTTATATTACCAATCCATGACCCTGCAACTTACTGTGTGTTGTTCATGGCGATGTGAGTAAAGGCGACGAACAAAATTGGTGTTGTGGATGAGTAGAGCGACTTTCTGCCTTCACCATCCTTCGTCTTGCAAGCTGAGTTAAGGGGGAGCGGATTTTCGCTAGGTTCGAAGGATATTGACTTAGCCATTGTGGGGTTGTAAAACATATGGATTTGGGACCCATGTTCGTGGACATGTGAACAACTATTAGGTTGGGTCTGTGTTCTTCAAAGGGAACACCAACGTTTGGGAAAGACAAATACAACATTATTGTTGGATCTCTTTGCAATCTCCAAACCTCAGGTAATCTTAATTCTCCAGTCTGCTAATTTGCTTCAAAATTTCTCATTTAGTGGGTTGGCTAGTTTTTACTTAAATGTAGTATTGGTGTCTCTGGCTTTTCTACTTGAAATTGTCGTTGGGCCCAGTGGTAGATTGGAGAATAAAGAGCTAAACACCATCATCACATTGTGGTTTGTGTTAGTGGTCTGATTTTTTGGTTGGGGCGATGACCCTCTTAAGGTCTTGTGATCCATATTTATGAAGGAACGCAATGAAATACAAATATAAACAAAAACACAAAGCTACAATGAAAACATAACTTCAATTCATTAATAACAAAGTATTGAAAATTGTTTACATTAAGAATGAAAATAATCTAACTCAAGCAATGGTAGCTTATCTCCAAGAAGAGATGTGGTAGCTACATGCTTTTTGAATTGTGTTACAAACTTTTAATTATTGAGAAACAATGGAAAACCCTAAACATCTAAAACCTAACCCTTAGAGATGAAACACCAAAATTTTAGGGGCCCCATTGGGATTAGCTGGTACATCAACTTCCTGGAGTCGTAACTTTGACATACAAACTCCATTTAACACGCAGGATACCTCGTTAGAAATATCTATCTAAGGAAAACAAATTTCAACTACAACCTTTGGCCATGGGTTTGTTTGTTTTCCAAAAAGTCGTTGTTTAGGGCATCAAAATGACTCCGAAAGTTTAGAACTTGAAAAACTGCCCAAAATAGTAAGTTGTGCTACAATTAAGGAAACTGGAAGAAACAATGATGGGGGTCCAAGTTGAATAGGTGGGTGGCCACCAATATCCACCTTGATTAGCTTATCTCCTGTAAGAGTTTGTAGTTTATGTGCTAACATTATCTCTATTTCTTTCCATTATGTTTCAATTAGTGCCTTCTCCTTTTGGAGGGGAACTGCTCTAGTGGAGAATTGGGAGGACTAGGTGGGTACCCATAGCATTTATCCTTCCACCGTTAGCTTCTATGGTTTGTTGGTGTCTAGAGCGGTGAGGAGTAGGCGTGGCCTCTTATTACTTCTTGGGCTTGGAATAGATGGAGGTTCTTTTAATTCTGGAAAGTTGGTGGTCGAGGGGCGAATACAATTTAGCGGTTCTCCTTGTCGCCTGTACCGCCACCTCTGTGGCGGACTAGGATACACTAGTGTGACTTAGTGTATTCAGAGGCATCGACACATTGTGTATTGGGTTGAAGCTTGAAGAAGTGAGGTTGAAACCATGGTGGATACACAATGACAATGTGGTCATGCACACAAAGGTGGTGGGCCATAGGGCCATGGAGTAAAACAAGAGGCAGATATGCGAGATCCAGGTGAAGAATTAGATCAATAGGCGGACCAATCTTTGGGAAGAATAAAATTTCCTTATCCGTTTGACTGTTTGGAGAACCAACTTCAACATGTGACTTTGATATTGGAACAACTTGCGAGAGACCGCCATGATAACATGAATGAAATCATAGGTTTCATTAACAATCTCCAACATAACCAATGACACGTGATGGAAAAATTGGTAGCTTTGTGACGAGGCCAAAAAGGAATACATGAGAGGTTGGACTATCTATAAGGAAAAATGGAACATATGGAGGGGCGTGTCCACAAGATGTTTTGTCCTCCTTAGCCACTAGGTAACAACCCAAACAATCCAGATCCAGGTAATCTACAAGATTAGGGATGAAAATTGGGTGTTTTCTGGGTCTTGGGATCTTTCGTTATTTTTAAGTTATCTATATGTAGTCTCTTAGTTTGTTTCTGTTGATCACTGTATGTTTTTGCTACTATCTTTTGGCCAACAAATCTAATTAGAATGAGGCCAAACGTGAAATAAGACCAAACATTTTTTACTTATCAACTCTACACAATGTATCTTTAACATGAATTAATACAAAATCTAGATTCACAAAAAAAAAATCCAATTAAAATAAAAAGAATCTATAATTTCTTTTATATTGAATATATAATTAATATACAATATTTTAAAAAAATTAATTCAAAAATATTTCAATATCAAATATCATATATATATATTAAACTAAATATCACTTTGATATAAATTTAATCATTAATTTATTTATTTATTAATATATTTTAATTATATATATAATATATATTATATTATATATATAATTAAAATATATGATTATATAAATAAATTAATGATTAAATTTATATCAAAGTGATATTTAGTTTAATATATATTCAAATATACATATTTTTCTCTATTTGACATGTTTTATTTTACACTAAGTTATTGTTGTTATTTAAAATAAATAAATAAATACATTTTATATTAAATCAATCCGTGTCGGGTCATAACAAATATCTAGAAAATGTACATAAAAATATCTAGAAAATGTACACAAACAAACATTTTTAGAATCTGCTGGACTGCCCATAACCCTGTTACATCAGAAGTCCCATAAACCCACTGTACTTTTTTTTACCGACTCGTACACTGCCTACAAAATTGAAACAAATTTTGTCACATTTAAAACCATTTATTGAGAATCTGCTGGCTTGTTCGGGCTCCATGTCTAGAGTTAATACGCATGCTTTATTTTGTTTTAGTTTACATTATGTTAACATGCATTTAAATAAATTGGTGTTTATATTCTTTTTTTAAAAGATTTATTGATTATTATTTCTGTTTTTAATATATTTATATCAAATTTAATAATTAGTTATTCTTATATTAATTTTATAAATTTAATATCTAAAATTTGTTCACACAGTAAGTTAAAATTATGAATGACTTATATATAAATATATACTAATATCATTCATATTTTTTTTTCTAAATTAGTTTAAATTCTATTAGTGTAACAAAAATATTACACGGAGGCATCGGCCTCTGCAGTGCTAGCCCAAAATTATGGCATAATCAACAGCAAAAACTGGAAATGGACTGCCCGGACAGGGGAAACTAGTCCAAACACATTAAAATTTTGCTGCCCGCGCAGGGGAAACCAACCAGTTATACTAGAGAGGAACAGGGTTTGAAATTTCAACAAAATTAACAACATTACATAAAATCTCAGAAGTATACCCATAAGAATGGGAACCGGGAACAAAAAACCTGATAAAAATTGACAGACTAGGTGTCATTAGGAGTAGATGGAGGTTCTTCAACTATCGGGCACCTGTAAGCATCCATGTCATCTTCCGCATCCTGCTTGTCACTGATATTGTCTTCATTGTTCTTGAAACATCCGTATGTGGTGCGGCCTTGTTCATCACTACTTCCGTTGTCTTGTTTATCGCTGCTTCCTGGTGCCTTCCATTTCATCGTTGCTTCCTGAGTTTTGCCTTGTTTGTTGGCAATATTCGTTTCCTGAGCAAAACCTTTTTTCTTCATATCACTATGGGCGAATTCTTCAGAGTTTGGAGACTCTTCTCTAAACGCCACGGAGATAGTCGCAATTATACATGGACGGTCAAGGGTGCACCGAAATTGAAATTGGGCAGACTGATTGGGATGCGGAGAAGAAGCAAAGGTAGTAGGTGACTGGGGAGAAACATGATCTAGCTGAGTACTCGCAATGCGAACCCGCCCCCGACCGCTTCGAGTAGCCTGATAGTGACCAGTAAATTGAGCCGACGAAAGGGAGGACGAGTCAGAGAGGGACGAGGATGGAGGGTGTAAAATTTTTCCTCTGCTACTGCCCCTCCTGCAGTGCATCCTTTGGCGTAAACGAGGCATATTCACCCGGGCTAAATTGCGCTGGCGAGAAGGTGCTGAGACAAAGAAAGGGTGGGCAATGGGAGCAGAAGACTCAACAATTAGAGGCTCAGGATGAAGATTCAAGGGGCATTCTGGGTGGGTAGAGAATTCAAAGACAGGCAACTCAGACCGCAGGCTGCAGAAAACACTCTGCGAGAAATGGGCACCAGCCCCCACCTTTATACAACACAAAATCTGGCACCGTCTCCCTGTGGTCGTGCACGAGCTCGGCTCCACAGCAGCAGGGAGACAATTGCATCTCAGAGGAATCGGAACAGAGGTAAAACTGCCTGAGGAAGCCATGTTACAGAGCGAAACAACGAAGCCTCGACCATCGAGCTGCATTAATGCACAATTAGAAGTGGCAGTGGCTCGATTTAGTGTAAACATGATGAAGGCGTGGGTGGCCATGTGACAAATCCACTTGCCAGCGCACAACTGCCTCAACGTACCCATTGCATTAAACACCTGCATCCGGGACTAATATCATTCATATTATAAAACACAATAAAAAAAATTACTTTGAATGCGACCATCAAAATTATCTTCTTTTATATCCAACTTTTTAGTTATCACTTTTAGAGTCTTTGAGGTCCTTTGTCCCAACTCAGAGACTTGTTAATGAATTGCACATTAGATCTTTAATATAATTGATCTCCAATATAATTGGATTCTTTATAATTCTTAATCCTAATTCTTAAATTAGAATTGCACATGTGATCTGTAATATAAGTGATCTTCAATATAACTGGATTCTTTATAATTCTTAAATTAGAATATGACACCTACGTTGTTTCACAATGTTTTCATTATTAAATTTAATAATTTAAAATCTTTTATATTTTTTTAAATAATAATTAAATATTTTAAAATAAAAGAGTTTATAATTAAACACTTAATTTTATTTTGAGACAATTTAAATGTTTAATTTATCATTGATTTGGTCAACTCTTGAATTGTTCTGTTCTTCAAGTGCATTTCGTTGTGGAGTTTTGGCCATTGAGTACTACTTCTTTATGCCATGTTCTTCATAAAATTCTTCAAATTTTCTTGAGGTGAACTCTTTTTTTTGTTTGATTTTAAGCATTTAATTTTTAAATATTTTTCATTTTCAACCCGAACTTCAAATATCTTAAACTTTTTAAGAGCTTTTGATTTTTCTTTTAACAACATTATCTTTATGCCATGTTCTTCATAAAATTCTTCAAATTTTCTCGAGGTGAACTCTTTTCTTGTGTTTGATTTTAAGCATTTAATTTTTAAATATTTTTCATTTTCAACCAGAACTTCAAATATCTTAAACTTTTTAAGAGCTTTTAATTTTTCTTTTAACAACATTATCCAAGTGGCTCTCATAAAGTTATTGATAACTACAATAAAATACCTTTCTCCTCTTGGGTATTTGTTCATGTAGGAACATAGATATTAGTACGAACTAACTCTAGAGGTTTAGAGGTTGAGAATTTTGTCTTAAACCGAGTCCTTGTTTATTTTCCAAATTGACAAGCCTTGGAGATTGAGCTATCAAGCTTTGACAATCTTGGCAATCCTCTGACTGCTTCTATTTTTCTAATCTTTATTAGTTTGTCGAGATTTATATGACCAAGTATTCTATGCCACATCCAAGTTTGATTTGTCTTACTTAGGTAGCATCTTACTCTAGAATCATCAAAAACATTTACATTGTTGTGAGTAAAGACCGCCTTTCCCTCCAACTTCCCATTCTTTGCTTTTCTGATCTCAGTATTTAGATTGAAAAGTCACATTGTAGCCATTATCACACATTTGAATTACATTGAGAAAATTGTGCTTGAGGCCTTCCACATACAACACATTTTGGCCCTTGGTCTTCTCATCAACATTGACTATGCCCTTTCCTTTAATTTTTTTGGGGCATTATTTCTAAAGGTGACATTATTCCCTTTATCTATTTATTTCAGAAATAAGAATTTACTCTTGTGCCCAGTCATGTGTTTAGAGAAACCCTATCTACATACCATTTGTTTTCTTGATCACGTGCAGACAACGGAAGTCCACATTCCTCATTTTTACCAATTCTCTGCCTCCAACTCCTCTTGTCCTTAGAGAATGTTGGTTGCTCAATGTACTATGGATTGGAGGGGTGCTTAAATATGCTTCTGCACTCGCTTGCCTTATGACCAAAATTATTGCACTTGAAACATTCAATTTCATCCATTAAGGGAGAGAAAAAAATCTTATTCCTGAGGAATGAATTCTGAGCTCTAGAATTTTGATAATTTCAATATCTGATATTTTCTTCTCTTTTTACTTTTACAACTCTATAACTTATGGCTTTATGTCCAAAGATATGAAATTTATAACAATGACCATAAAACAATTTTGGGTACCTGGTATTTGTGAATTGACGAGCTTGAGTTGGTTGTAGGCACCTTTGTTGTCTTGCTGGCTGATTTACATCTTTGTGGTGAGAATTGTTTGAGAAGTTAGTATTCTTGCTCCAACATTAAGTGCTTCTCTTGCTTGGCTTTTGTTTATCTTCATTAACTCGACCTTGTAACACCATTGGAAAGATTTGGGGGGCTTCGAATCCTACTTATTTGAAAATTGACTTTGCTTTATAAGACTTTTGTGATTCAGAATATCCCACACCTGTCTTCTTCTCAGGGGACCTTTAATTGCTCAATATGTGATTTATTTTTCTGTTCCTTCCACAATTTTTTTGTCCAAATCATTCTCAATTGTAGACTTCTTAAGGTTTGTTCTCAAAGAAATGATTTCTACTTCTAAACTGTGATAGTTATCTTCCCATTTGAGAATCAAATCATTTAGAACCCCTTCCTTCCATTTTTCATCCTCTAACTTGTGTTTCAGGAACACAATTTCTCATTTACATGTTTCTAAAATCATCCCCTCTGGTTTCTTGATCAGATCTTGTTTCAAGAGTTTATTCTCATCCTCTAGATTTTCACATGTTTTTCTTCTTCTTATAGTTGAAGTGTTATATTGTATTTGTTTTAATGGATTCTTTAAGTTTTTCTCTTTGATAAACAAACTCCTCATTATCATAGTTATACATACCTTCTTCAACTCAAAACAACTTCTCTTTTAGCTGCTTGTACTTCTTTCTGGCCTTCTTTATCAATTTATCAACAACACTGATGAGCTCCCCTTTAAGATCCCCTACTCCTCCTCCTTCTTCCTTAGAGTTTGAATCATTCTTGGTTTTGGAGACAACTTAAGTGCCATAAAAAAACATTCATTAGGCTCACCTTCTGAAGAATCCTAGCTATTAGATTCTAATGTAGAGTTGTCCTATTTGGAGTAGAACCCCTTCTTCTTGAAGGATTTCTTCTTCTGATATTTCTGAGCTTTGTCTCTTAGCTTTTGAACTTTATCCTTTTCTGGTTTTTCCTTATAAGGGAACTTAGAAGCAAAATTCCCAACTCTTCCAAAATTAAAGCATTTGAAGGGGTAGTTTTTCTTTACACTTACCTGAACCCTTTTTTTTTTTTTCTGGCAAAGTGAGCTAGCTCTTGATTAGATTCACAGCTGAAACATTCTTGGTGATATTTGTGCTCCTTATTATTCATAGACACTTTGAATGCTTTCTCCTTTGATTTAATCTTCTCTTTACCTAATCTTATTTCATTGGTTGTGAGTGTACCAAGTAGCTGGTCCATTATGAAATTTTTCAAGTCTGATGGTTAAGAATTTGGCATTGAATCTTAAAGGCATATGCCTCAAAATATTATAAACAACTACTTCCTCTTTTATATCTTCACTAATTCCTCTAATCATGTTTGTTACTTCATTAATTCTAAGGAAATATTTTGATATGATTTCTGCTTCATTCATCCTTAAGCTCTCAAATCTCATTTTGAAGGTTTGGAATAAAGAATTACTATGGGGGTGTTGAGGGGGGGGGGGGGTCAGTTATTAATTATAATTTAATTTTTTAATACCAATTCTTGTAAATTTCTCTTCTAACTTGGCATTCACCCTTATGCGCTTTCACAACTAAATACATAAGCAACAAAGTAAATTATTCATGTGAACACACACCATTAACATGAGAAAAATACACACATTGAAACAATAATTTAACGTGGAAACCCAAAAAGGAAAAACCATTAATCTATTTATTAATATGATGTAATCTAAGCACCTACTTAGTTACATCAATTTTTTTGTGAGCACCCGCTCACAAGAGGCCCCAAACCCCTTCAAATTAGCAAGCCAAAAATTGCCAAGAGGCACCGACCTCTTATGAATTCAGGCCACAACCAACTATCATATTTTTCATACAATTTTGAAACTAATATCAATGACTTACTTTTGTAACATAAAACACAAAGAACCTGTTTTATTGTCTCTTGCAACTCCTTCCTCTCTATAATACATCCACACTCTTGGTTTCCCTCTTCTCTGCAACTTTAGCTCTACTGCACTCTCTTCTCTTACTTCTTTGTTATGCCCTCACACTACACACTAAGCACACCAATGCATACAACTGCTCATACAACTCTATTACTATTCACACCTGACTCAATGTTACTTGATTTTTTTGTTTTACAACAACACACTCAATGATGCAATTGATCAACTCATTAATCAGTCCATCCTCTATGTAATATAGCACATTGATCTTCAATTAAGAACATGAGTATGGGCTCAATTTATTCAACCAAATGACATTGGTATGGTCTCCGGTCTAGTTTTGTTAGCACACTATAAAATATCTTAATGCTCATCATGGCTCTTATGGCTCATTAAATGAACTTATGCATTGATGTTGTGATCAAGCATGACTTTATTTAATATAGATGTTGCACCACTAATTATTTGAGCTTTCATGGTCCTCGTTTCCTTGTGTCTCAAATCTTTGAAAATGCCGTTTATTATAGTAGAAGTTTTTAGTGGAGATGATTTAAACTATAACTCCCCTTCATATTTGGCATAAATATCAAATACACCCCATTCCACCAAATCACTATAATATGTCGGGCTTGTATAATCTGTAGGCCTTTTTAAACTCATATGCTTACGCTTGAATCGATACTTTTAATTAGTGCCTACAACATTAAGCACCATATGCCCGTAGTGCATAGTCCTTACATAATGAGCTCATAAGTCCTCAACACTTAATAATCATTTATATGCGCCCATACACTTACTTCATCAAAATACGCCAAAAAAACTTTGGTTCTTTAAAACACAAAATATTCGCAAAAAGAACTCTTGGGCGCATCTTCCAATGCGGGTCAGAATGTCAGATATCATGAGTCAATCCGCTCCACCTACTATGTGCCTGAACTTTCCTTGACTTGCATTGAGATCCCACTAGCCCAAAGCCATGACTCAAAGTCATTTTTTGCCAAAAAATAAATACATGTGAAAATTTCACCAAACCGACTTCGTGGCATGAAATTCAAAGACTTTTCCACTGCAAGTTTTAACCTCGTACATAAATTACTTGCAAACAAATTCCTAAAATAGAAAAATAAACAATGGCGAGAAACAAATATACACAAATATTTTCCCCTAGATCCCAAAATCGAGACTACTAGATTGATTTTTCATTATATTCCTTTCATTTTTATAATACATATATATACATGCCAAAACATTCATAAACCCTAATCAATTAACCCTGGATTTGAACATAACCACAGTTCCCTTAACCGGATCTACAAAATACCATGGGTATAAAAACATCATGCCTAAATCCATGTGCAAAACACATCCACAAAACCATAGGTAGGTTTGATCACCTATTATAGGGTCCAATTTGTTTTTCCCAAGGCATCACCCCAGACCCGTGTAGGGGGGCTACTGCCCCCCCTGTGACCCCCTTGCGCGTGCGACTAGTCGTGGAAAGAATATAACACACACCCAACATTCTCCCACTTGTTGTTTTATTTTCCACATAGGGGGTCACTGGAGAGCTTAGTCATTAGTTTAGCCTTGCAATGACCATTGTTTATCTACACTAAGAAAACTTCTTAGTGCTCACAGACTTCATCAATGCATTTGCAACATTCTTCAAAGTGCCCACCTTTACCAACAACACCTTTTTGTCCTCAACCATATCCCTCACAAAGTGATATTAAACATCAATTTGCTTTGTCTTTGAATGATAAGTAGTATTCTTTACCAAGGGAATTTCACTTTGGCTGTCATAGTCTATCCTTATAGCTCGTTGTACCAACCCCATAATTGAACACAAGCTCTACAACCAAACTGCTTCCTTGCTTGCATGAGTGCCTACCATGTACTCAACCTCTGTAGTTGAAAGAGCCACTACAGGTTGTCTTTTACTCATCCAACTGATTGCTCCTCCAAATATTTTAAACACATACCCACTTGTATAACTTCTATGATATATATCTCTAGCATAGTCTTCATACATACATCAAGCTATTGACTGCACTTTCACATGGAGCACGAGACATGTACTCTTCCTATTCTTGTGTCTTGGGACACTATTCAACAGATAAATTTACACCTACATGAATAGGAACCTTCACTAGTTTACTATCCCGCATATTAAACCTTTGCAATATTGTCTCAACATACTTCATCTGGTTTAAGCATTGCTTCCTCTTTTCCCGATCTTGTTTAATTTCCATGACCAAATTATAATTTTCAGCACCATAATCCTTCATGTCGAATTTGGAAGACAATTGGGTTTTCAAATCCTGTATAATTTCTTTTTTCATTTCCAATCAACAACATATCATCCCCATACAAAACCAAATAAATAACACAACCACCAATTAATTTAAAATACACATAATGATCTACTTTGCTTCTGGTGAAGCCAAGTCCCGGTATATATGTATCAAATATATGATACCACATTCTTGGTGACTGTTTTAAACCATATATAGACTTTTTTAACTTACATACCGATTCTTTCTTACCCTTCACCACAAAGCATTTAGGTTGCTTCATGTATATCTCTTCTTCCAGATCCCCGTGAAGAAATGGTGTCTTCACATCCATCTCTTCTACCTCAAAATCAAAAGAAACAACAAAATATAAAAGTAATGTAACGTAAGCCACCTTGGAAACAGGAGAAAAAATATAACCAAAATCAATTCCTAACACCTAGGAATAAACTTTTACTACCACCCGAGATTTGTATTTCTCCACCTTTCCTTCTGCATTCATCTTCCTCTTAAAAACCCAGTTTCTTCAAATGGGTTTCCTTCCAGTCGAAAAATCCACCAGATCCCAAGCCTCAATTTTTTCCAAAGATGCCATTTCATCAACCATGGCCTCTTTCCGGAGTTTTCCATCCTCTGAATCTACTGCCTCCCTGAAAGTTCCGGGATCATCATCAGTAATAGATAAAGAAAAAATTGAATAGAAATCAGATGGACTATACCTTTTTGGCTTCCTTCTTTCTCGAACTGATCTTCTCATAGTTGGAGTCTGTGGCTCTTCATATTCTGATTCCTATTCTGTTGTAGAGTCTAAATCTTCCTCCTTTAGCTAAAACTCTATCTTCTCAGGTTCCTTTGGTTTAGATGCGAAAGAGAGGGTTTCTTACCAATCCATACCTCATGTGGAGTCTTATCCTCTAAAGTTGATGAAGGTGATCTGTTAACCAGGTAACATGTAGTCTCCATTGCCTCTGCCCAAAATTCCTGTCCTAACCCAACACCAATGAGCATGCTTCTTGCCTTTTCCATCAACTTCCTGTTCATTCTTTCTGTAACTCCATTTTGTTGAGGTGTGTATGGAGTAATCTCCTATTGTGCTATACCACACTTCTTACAGAACTATTCAAATTCCTTCTTACAGAATTCTCCACCATTATCTGTCCTCAACACCTTTATCTTCTTTTATGTTTGGTTTTCCACTAGAGCCTTAAATTCTTTAAACCTGTCAAATACTTCATATTTCTTCACGAGGAAATATATCCATGTATTCCTTGAGAATTCATCTATAAATGATACATAGTACATAAAATTACCGAGTGATGGAACCGACATAGGTCCAAACACATCATTGTGCACAAGCTATAATATCCCGTTCACCCTCTTAACATTAGAGGGGAAACTCACCCGATTCTGCTCCCCATATACAAAATGTTAACATAAGTCGAAATCTAGAGAGGAATTAGACATAACTTCTACCATACCATTACCATGCAGTATTTGAAGGCCATTCTCTCCAATATGTCCAAGCCTTTGATGCCATAACATGGTTGTTTCTCTAGAGACAACAAGGTTTTCATCTCTATTTTTAGAAACGACAGAACTGTTGCACCCATCAATAACAGTGCTATCTAGAAGCTTGTACAAAGTTCCAATCCAAATTCCCCACATCAATACTAGTGCTCCCCGAACCATCTTGCAAGTATCCTTCTCGAACACAGCTTTTACACTTGCATCATCCATATTGCTTACAAAAATTGTCTTTTTTGCCAATGCAGGAATATTTGTAATACCAAGAAGTGTTCTAATCCTTCCACCTTGCAACTTCAACTTGAATTTTCTGCGTTTGATGATTTTAGCCTTCATGTCATCCCCTAAGAATACATTACCACCATCATATTTCTCATACTCACAGAACCAATCCATATGGGGAGTGAAGTGAAAGGATGCACCTGAGTCAATCAACCATGCATCATTATCTACATGTGTACTTGAAGAAGAATCCAAGTACACACCCCCACCTACATCTGAGGTGGTTTTCGCCTTTGCAGAAGGAGCATCATCAGATCCCTTTCCTTTCTTAGGAGCTTTAGATCTACAATCCTTTTTTTAGTGCCCTTCCTTTCCACATTTCCAACACACCTTTACAAGTTTTCATGGAGAATTATATCTCCATCTAGATTTAGATCTCCCACTCGAGGACTTATTTTTGTTTCTATTCTGGGACCGTTCTCGTAGAGACAAGTTATCTCCATTTAGAATCTCCATATTTTTCTATCTCATCTCCTCCGACAACAAGGATGAGACTATTTCATCAAAATTCAAGATAGTTGTATTGCTACCTATAAGAACAACCATACTATCCCATGAATCTTGTAGAGAACACAACAAATTGATGCACTTATCTTCATCTGAAATTTTAATATCAACAAATAACAACTAGATTACCACAGTATTAAAGGCGTTAATATGCTCTGTCATCGAGTCTCCATCCTTCTTCCTCAGGTTATGCAACTTTTTCCGCAGGAAAAAATTGTTCACCATAGACTTAGATTGGTACAAAGCCTTTTCCATAGCTTCCCATGCTACATTAAACAATATTGAATCTGAGATACACAACCGTATTGTGCTCTTTTCCTTCTGACCCAAATTTTCCCAGTCTTCTGCTAGCATTTTCGTTGGTTTAGTTCCTGCGTCTACCGCAATTCACTGATCTTTATCCACCAACATATCCTCCATCTTGAGATTCCACAACTCAAAACTTTGACCATTAAATTTCTTGATCTCTATCTTTCCATTGCTTGCCATTTTCTTTCACCACAAGAATCAATCCCATAGATATCCCATTGAACAGGGTCTACCACATGGCCAAGAAAATCCCCTCAACAGTAAATGCATCCCCTTGAAGCCGAAACAAATTTGATATCAAATGTAGGTTTTAACCCTGTTTAAAAATGACCTACAAACGAATTCTTAAAACAGAAAAATAAACAATGGTGAGAAACAAATATACACATACAGTTTCCCCTGGATCCCAAAACTGGGACTACCATTTTCATTTTTCATTACATTCCTTTCAATGTTACAATACATAGATATACATGTTGAAGCATTCATAAACCCCAATCCATTAACCTTGGATTAGAACATAACTGTAGTTCCCTTGGCCAGATATACAAAATACCATGGGAAGAAAACCATAATGCTCAAAACCATGTGCAAAACCCTTGCACAAAACCATGTGAAAAACCCATGCACAAAACCATAGGTAGGTTTTCCCACCTATTATAGGGTCCATTTTTTTCCCTTGCGTGTTGCCTTGAGCCCTGTGTAGGGGGGCTACCCCCCCCCCCGTGACCCCCTTGTGCGTGCGAATAATTGTGGAAAGAATATAACACACACCCAAAAACCATATAATCCTGCATAAGTCACACTTGTGTCATATTGATGTCATCCATACCTACATGGTGCCACCCGTCACTCGGATTTGGCCCACTTAGCCACCTGAAAATGCTGAAAATACATGCCACATGCCCTCTTCCCATGTTTCCACTTCACTCTATGCTGAAGTTATTTTTTACCCTGGCTACCACCTATAGTTGATCCTGCATAGGTAGGGGACTGGGGGTTAGTCCTTTGAACTCATTTTGAAACATTTCGACTAGGCTGACCTTCGACTAGTCAAAGGGCCCGACAAGGTAGCTAGACCTTGAAATTCAGCTGCATGACCTGACTCCCAACTAGGCATGAGTCACATACGTCTTGACCTTACTCTAAAATTCACCTAATTTTGAAATCAAAGAAATTTCACATAAAAGAAAAGGGAGAGGCACAACCTTGAGCCATGGAACCCTGCATGTTGACCTTTTGATCTGCATACTTTGACTGACCATAACTCTTGATTTAGAGGGCCTTTTTCAAAATTCAGCATATTGTTGAAAATATCTTTCCAAGCACTATCCAACTATGCCACGAGCATCTGAGTAGATATATTAAGGAATAATTTTTTTTTAAAGGCTAGGCTGCCCAACCATCATAGCTATAAGGTTTTATAACTTCTTTACATATCCTGCAACTATGATGATTCTCGATTGAAAATTGTAGCAACCATAGGAATCTCCCTAAACTAAACACACTATGCATCTTCTATCCTTCCCCTTTTGACATCAATGCTAGCTTGGTTGAGATCAATGCCAACATGCATGATGTCACTTTCCATCCTAATAATGCCAATTGTCAAACAATCTCTCCCTTTGGCACTGATGGCAATAGTTCCATTGTAGTAGCTCCCTTTTGAAACCAAGCATGGTTATTTCCATCTCTACACTCCCCCTATCATCAATAATCATTCCACTTAGAGAATTCTTCTCCCCCTTTGACATCAATGGAAAAGATGATGCACCCAATTAAAGAGACCCCCCCTGAAACTTTACAACCTACTCTTTAATTGATTCAACAAGCTGAGTAGCTTGTAATACTCATTGAAATTGATTCATTTGTTTGTAGGAGAAACAACTCCTATTTTCTGCCTAATATATTCAAAGATTTCTTGTGTTAGTGCCCTTGTGAATATATCTGCAAGCTTCTCGTTAATGGCTACATACTCAAGTCGAACAACATTAGCAACAACCTATTCCCTTATAAAATGAAGCTTAATTGGAATATGCTTGGTCTTAGAATGCATGACATGATTTATATATATGTTGATAACACTAGTGTTGTCCCACATTATTGGAATTAAATCATTCATCTATAAATTGATGTCTTTTAAGGTTTAGTTCATCCAAATAATATGTGTGCAACATGTGGTAACAATAATGTACTAAGCTTTGGTCGTAGATAACGATATGGAGTCTTTATTTTTTCTAACCCAAGACAAAATAAAATCTCCAAAAAATAATGTTGCTCTAGAGGTGCTTTTCATGTCATCAAGGCTTCTTGTCTAATCAACGCCAGTATAATATTTTAGCTTAAAATATTTACTTCTGGCATACCACAACCCATAGTTTTCTATGCCTTGAAAATATTTGAAAATTATTTTTACAACAATGGCATGGCTCTCTCTAGGGTTGGCCTGAAATCTGGCCACTATGTCCACAAATTGCATTATGTCTAGTCTAGAGGTAGTGAGGTACAACATGCTTTGAATCATTGATCTGTAATTTCTCTAATTTACAAGAGGGGTTGCATCCTTTTGTTGAGGGCTCAAAGTTCTCTGCCTACAACACTATAAGGGAGACCACCCAATTTAGACCTTAAAGTAGCTGCTTTTTAGTTGAAATGGTGGTTCTGACTGGTTAAACTAGATCCATTTACCTTCTCTCCATCTCAAATGGCTTAAAATATGAATTTTATCTACTAATGGATAAGAGACATCAAATCAACCCTCTTGCTGATAAGGAAAGAGGGTGATCCTTAAGCTGATCCGGGGTTCAGCCAAGCCACAAATAAAGTTTTCCTCTTTTGGAAAAGGACTTCTAGGAATGTAAAATTAAATCTAAATTAAAAATTATTCTAAAATGCAAGCAAAAGGAAAAATATCCTAATCATATCTCAATTAGGAAGATATAGTTCTAACCCAATCGAGAGTAAGTTATTTAAATGATTGGGATTTAAATGTGTAGTTCAATTAACTGAAATTATGAATGCCAAAACACATTCTGTTCAAAGACCTCTTAACTGAGATAATCAATCAACAACATTTAGGAAGTAGTTCACAAAATGATATTGATTGTTAAATCAGTAATTCGAATGATTAAACAATAATATAAGGAAGTAGTTTACATAATATTATTGTTTGTTAAATCAATATTAAAAGGCATATTTCTGAGTAAGTAGTTACTCATAAATCAGAATTCAACACATAAAAACATAGATAAACAACAAATAATTGCAATAAATCATTCACATAGACAATAATGCAAAAATATGAATGAAAATCATAAGTTTATGCTATTATAAAATGAAATTAGTATTAAAACAATAGTATTTTAAATACCAATTTATTGAAACCATTTCTCTGACTCTAATCTCCAACAACCCTTTACAATGCTTGAACTTCTACTTTTAGAACTAGAGTTGCAATAGTAAAGCTCCGTTCTCCATACATAATTCAACATGCAAAAGAAAAATCCTCAATAATCCCCAGATCTGAGTTTTCTCTCCTCTCACCTACAACTCTAAATCCTCTTTACAATAATTCCTTTAAGAATTCCAAAATTGCAGAGGAAAGAAGCCCTAAATTACATTACAATCTATTATTTATACTATTTATAAAAGGAATTCTCAACAATAAAGTTTGTTGAAGAATATATCTGCTCCATCAATTTTCATTGGGCCAAAATCCCATTCTTCTCTTGCTGGAGCATTCTCATTGATTGAGGTTTTCCCTTCTCATCTCTTCAATTGTTTTCCTGTAAAAACAAATCAAAATTAAATTAAAATACCAAAATTAAATCAAAATACTAAAACTGGAATAAAATATCTTCAAACAAACTTAATTAAATGATTAAATGAAGAGGAAATATGAGCTTTCTATTGATGTCTGTGGTGATTTAATTGGTCAATGGGAACATGAATGGATTCGTACTCAGACAAAGCTGTGGGAAAATAAGAATGCATAAAATTAAACTCATAGAATTAATTTTGTTTAAAAATTCGGAGCTTGCTCTTATGCTATATTTTATACCCATTAAATGTCAAATCTAGTAATGCAACTACTTCAAAAATAATATCCATGATTTTATCTATCCAATGAGCCGTCCTAGGCCTCATTTGGCCAAGTAAAACTCAATTTATGAGCCTACAAAGTTGATGAGTCGAAATTGCGAGAATTTTGGAAATTTTGTTATTAATCACCCTTTTGATAAGAACAATTGCAAGATTTTAGTTTATGATGTATTTGAGTGAAAGAGGTGATATGGTAATAGAAATTTATGTTTAATGGACATAATACTTTCATAATGTTGACTCCAAATTATTTTCCTAGAACTATGAACCAGAGGATTTTATGTGGAGGGGTGGGAGGGGTTCATTATGTTATACTCAAATCAGTTCTTTCCTTGAAAAATAAAACTCAATCACTTAGAAAGGATGTGTGTTCCTCCATAAAAAGATTTAAAGTAATAAAACTTTATGGTTGCATAAGGATATGCCTTTAATGATAAATGAAATTCACTGAAATAGATAGAGTAAAATATTTCCCATGTATGCCAACCGTTGTTGAATGAGAAAATTCCTTTCTCATCAATCATGGTAGAGTCACCAAAATCAAATAAAAACCGAAATAAAAATAAAATAATTCCTAAACTGAAGTAAGAAAAGAATTCAACAAACAAGAATAAAAATGAAGAAGGTGAAAGGTGAAAGAAAAATCCAAATTTAAAAGATAAACTCCCAAAAGACTACTTATAGAAATGTCTCAACAAAAGGGATAAAAGGAAATAAGCATATGTACGTTGCTTCCTATGTTGAGATTTTTTTTTTAATCTTGCACAGTTATAAGAAATGAGGCTCTCAAAATGTAGAGGGTGAATAATAGTGATGATAGATAATATGCTAAGTGAGAAGTATCCGTCTTCTACAAACTTTCTTGTTTTGAAGCAAAAAATTGCGAAAAACATCTTAACCATTTTCTGATAGAAGTAATGCTTAGAGGAACAAAATAAAGGTCCAAAAATTCCCTAATTTAATTGATTCAATGAGGATCATTACTGATTCTCTTAATAATATCAAAACATACTAAACAAAAGAGAATGAACTTCAAAACTGATCTCGTAGAGGTGCGAAAGGTTCACGAAGACCTGCAAAAACAGAGTTCAAGATCAACAAAAACTAAAAAACAAAATTTAAACAAAAAATTAAAATAATGAAAATAAATAAAAGTGGGCACATGAAACTTACCATTGGAGAATTTCATTTAATATTACCCGAGATGTATCATTTTCTCCAAAAAAAGATAACTTCTCCCTTTAATTAGAATTAAAAGCATGAAGAAGTTGAATTGCATCACCACTTTTTGTGGTGATGCAATTCTATTCGATTAAACAACTGGAAATAAAGGATATGAAGATCTTGAATGCATGTAAACCTATAATCAGGTCATATAATAGGTTAGTTTATGGTCAATCACGTGGAAAAATTAGTTTATGGTCATGAGTAGATTAGTTAGGACCATAAACTAAGTGCCCTCCTTTAGCCTTATCAGTCTCTCTTTCTCACATTTAATTGCATTATGGTCATGTGTTGCTTAGTGTAGATGGTGTATTGAGGGTTGTCATACTTCGAATGCATAATGTGATTTAAATGCAGGAAAATCAAGAGAATATGCCATTTTTGCTGTAGATTTCACAATCAGGGCTCAGAGTAGACAACTAGGAGTGATTTTAGGGGGTTTACCACCTCCTTAACTCCTAAAGGTAGCTAAAGGATCCTCGGGATTCTCCTCCAACAACTCGAAATCAAAGGTAGGAAAGCGAGAGGTAGATCAAGTGGAGGCAAGATCAACTTCTCTCGAGTTCCAAGGAGACAAATCACCTACTTTTTTGGGAGCTGTTGGTAGATACCCTTTAGGATAAATAGGGTAGAGAAAGAGCTCATTAGACACTATAAGGAAAAGACCCTCTAGCGGATGTTTTTGAGGAATCCCTTATAAAAATAGCCCAAATATCCGTTTGTAGTGGAGGTCATTGGAGGAGGTTGGTGGGTGGATGTTTTTGCAGATGTTTTTTCGTGGTGCATTTATAATCATAACATGCACCAATGCACTTGATATATATGTGATGGACCAATGCATAGTAGAGGCTAAATAAGCGTTGCAGAGTTATTTTTAAGTACTACGAAAACGGAGTTATTTTTAAGCACTACAAAAACAATGGTGCACATACATACAATGCACTGATGCGTTTTATATAAAGTGCACCAGTGCGTACTATCAAATGGCACACCAAGACACTCACTATATAATAATTGCGGTGCTATACTATAACAATGACGCCCCGGTGAATTTATGGTAATACGAGGCCCGAAATAGGGTGTTTATTTAATGAAAATATATGGTGCTTTTTATATAACACACCCGATGCTGGTCGTATATCGCCAGCCAGGTGCATTTTCAACATTTCAGTGCTATTTACTAATGACGACAACCCAGTGTGCTTTAGGTACAATGGTGCACCAGCATAGGGTTTTTATTCAAAGGAAGCACTGTGCGCTCCATACAAACTTGCTTGGTGCATCTCAGTAATCCAACACATCATAAAGAAGTGTAGTGTTCCATTGATACAACTGCATGGTGCATCTCATACTGGAGCGCACTGAAAAAGGGTTAATTTAAAAAAAAAATACTGGACATAAAAATTAATTTTTACTTGTTACAGTGCTGTAGAAATCTCAAGCACTCGTGTGACCTTTGCTTCTCTAAGGCGCCCTGCCATCAGTGATCCCATTGCCTACATTGTTTCCGTCCATTTCTCAGTGTGTGGACTTCGAATTTTGCAAAATGGTGGGAAAATTTGGTTTTTGGTATTCTGTTGGAAAGGTGCCTCCTTGACACACAAATGTGTAGGTAATGTATATGTTTCTCACCAACTTAAGATTTTAGTGGATTAAGTTTGAAAATTGACATAGAATTCACTATTTTTTATTTTTTATTTTTTTTTCCAGCGTGGTGCGTTCGAGACGTTCGGCTCGCATCGTTTTCGGTGCTCCCTGTAAATTTATAGGCCGTGCCGCGAATGGTGTTAATGGAAAACACACTGTCTGGTTAATGTGACAGCCCGGTGCACTACCGACAAAAAGTGCACCGCAATAACAATAAAATAGTGCAGTGTGTGTCGGTTTCTGGCTACACCGACAATTTATAATATTTTAAAAATAAAAATTAATTTACGGTGTTGCGTTAGTTTACCAGAATGCACCGGGAATTATGTAAAATAAACATAATGGCTCGGTGCATCTATATTACGGGAACATGCCTAATGTGCGGTGTGTCGATCAAACATACCGCACTGGGGAATTTTGTGTTTGGTACTGCACCGCCAGTGGTAAAATATTGCAAATGGGCAGTGTGTTGCCCTATAACAAATGCCCTGGGGCGGATATGTTTTTTCAACACACCGCCTATAATATTTATTTAAGTAATATTTTTGTTGTTGCGGTGCGTGACTTTTTTTTATGTGCACCGTGGATGGTGCGTGATATGCATATATGCACCGTTGGAAGTGCATGACCATTTTTTGTGGCGCATTGAATGGTTTTTTTTGTTTTTCAATAGAAGTTATATTTATATATTTGTAAATACATTTGTCATTTAATAATTTTTTTTTATGTTTTATGTATAAGGGAAGTTGATGTATTTAATATGTGAATCATTCAACAACGTCGACGGAGAGAGGAAAGATAACAAGAAGATCAGAGGGATGACAATTATAACATGATACAACAGTGGGAGGCAAGGGAGAGGGAGAGACTTTTGTACCCTCGCCCTATTACGCCACCCACCCAATTTATCTTAAGGGAGGTAGGCCTCCTTAATTTCTATGAGAAGGCTACACCCCTAAAGGGGCACAGTGGATTACTAGTATAGTTGATATACATGTGGGGTACCTACCGACATGCTTTCTGTGTTGGTCTCGACTAGTGGTACCAACCCACTTAGGAGGACATGTATTTTATGCTTGGCCTATCTAGGAGAGGGGAGGATTTTCCCCAGTTCCCTGATGTCCCCATCAGTTATGCAACAGGGAGTCAATTGGTGTACTCTCAGAGATACATTAGGGATGATATACTTTCTCCTGCAAATTTTTAGGTGTCTAGTGGACAACTACGAATTTCTTGTTTTGGTCCAGAGGAGGTTAGGTGCCTCTAACTATTACTGAACACCATTGCACATTATACCAGTGACGGGAAACACATTAGTTGCCTCTTTTATTTTATGTTGATTCTTTATTCCAGAGGCCACAACTTGTTAGATGGTCTGCCAATATTTTGTGGCAGTTTTGTATAGCCTTAGATAGATGCCATTCTCAGGTACGTGGGAGGTTGACCTTCCCTTTTTCTTAAGAGTTGTTTTGTTTATTTTTTGAGAGGTTTCTGGAGATGAGGCCTACCTTTTTTTGTCAGTCTCGTAGGCCGATGATAGAGGTATAGATGCACATGTGGGGCGAGGTGATGCTTAAAAGGGGCCAGTCAGAGTATTTTCCCAAGATTTCTAGTGATGTACTGGAGCTATTAGCCAGTGAGGATGACCACATGTTCATGATGGTGTCGTGTCCTTATGTAGGGTTGGATTAGTGAGGGTGTACCAACATCATCTTCACACAGGATGAGCCACCAGATGATAGAGGTAATATTAGTGTTTTATTAAAATTGATATAGTTTCATTTTATTGTCTTAATTAATTAGAATACAATTTATTCTAACACATTATTTAACTTGCTTTATTAAATTATTTAATGAAATTGTCTAATTATTGTTGTGTACTATATATTTTGTAGATATTGGCACGTTCATTGGGGACATGCCTCCACCTCCACCAGATGATCTTGTAGATGACGAGGAGATGGCAGAGGCATTAGAGGGTGAGAGACCTCCTCAAGCGCAGATACCCGTGGGCATGCGATGTAGGGATGAAATTCAATTCAGAATGGAGTTGGGTGACTGACTATGTAGACTCCTGGTTGATGAGGGAGTTCACCCTGCGACGATCAGAGACATCCAGGTAGATGGTACGCTCACTGAGCTTTGGAGGGACATGCCGTGCGATATGATGAGCCTTATGTGTCATATCGTTAGAGCTTACAGGCTACTGGTAGCGAGGAGGGATAGGCGCCATGGAGATGCGCGACACAACAACTCAGATGATGATCATTGATGTAGAAACACAATTTCCACTTACAAATTAGTGTAGCAAATTTTTCAACTTTACTAATACCCAGGTTTACTCTTCAAATGATGAAATTTGATTAGTTCTTCGCCACTTAGTGTGCAATTACATATTCCACTCCATTAACACATAACGTTGAATTGTTGCACCATTATGCAAACTCCACTTTTCAATAATAAATGGGCTCTTTTAAGGACCATTTTATGTAATAATGGATAATCCAAAGTTGGCATTCCACTTAAGCAAAGCAAGCCAACGTACTTCATGAACAAACAAAGGAAGTCAATTATGTTGACGATGACATTAAGCAAACAACATACCACCAGTTTGGTTGAATCCACAACGTCACACCCTCCATGGCTATTCACGCAAACAAAGACGGTTTCAGTTTTATAAGTTGGTATTTCAATTGGAGCTTACACCAACCTCTACACAGTTTTCAACGCAGACTTATTCTTGCACCATGATTTATATAATTCAACATAGTTATCACACGGCATCAATCGACCCCATCGTGAATGTTTACGAAGTCGAAAACAAACACAGTCTTTGCTAAACAAAAGGAAATGACTACATATGAATTAAATTCAACGTGACTGAACCATTTCGTTACGGATCTGGAAGTGGTTCATCGCAAGGCTTCTCTACATCCTGGTCAATCCACTGGACGCTGCCAATCTGTCTGTAGACACCAACACATCGAACTAACACATCAACACTACGTTAAAGTTTCGATCCCTTTGTGGCTGCGTTAACAACGTTAAAGTTTCAATTCATCTTAATTAACGGACATGCTGCGTCTTTAATCTGTCCTTCCTTCTTCGAATACCATCCTTCGTTTTCAGTTCAAGCAATCCAAGATTTCTTCTGTTGCAAGCGCCGTTCCAAATGCACACTGTCCCTGCATTCAATAACTCACATATATACATATATAATGTGCAGGTTCTAAAAATTAAAAAAACACACCAGACCAACCTAAATTACATTATGGATGCATGGACTGAATAATTCATTGATTGTCCTTTGTGTTTGTAATTTACATACTGGAAAACTTCTCACTCTGTCTTTTGCCTCCCTATTTCCCCATTATTTATACCTAAAATATGAAACTGTTCTTCTTAGAATATGTTTCTTCTCGAATTTTCTCAACAAATCAATACCTCCTTAGTTTTAAGTGCTTATCCCTATGTTGGCTCTATATCCATGCAGGGAAAGAAACCAATTCCTAATTTTATTCCTAATTTATTAAAAATACAAAACAAACTAACTATCCTCATAAATAAATAACAACAATAATAAAATAAATAAAATACTACTACTAATGTTTATTTACTTGGATTAGTGACAACATGTGAACAAAACATCACGTCGCTGGCTAAGTCCCTGATATTCCTGCATCAGACTCACGGGGAAGAAAACTGATTTTGTAAAGCTTCAGAATTGATTCCCAACTTCTGTAGCTCTGCTGCAGTCATCCAACTAGCGTCTTCCACTGGATGTCCTCTCCACTTGACTAAATACTGATAATAGGTTTGGCTCCTGGTTTTCTTTGACACTCTCTTCTCAAAAATGGCTTCAACTTCCCTCTTCTCTACTTTGGGCATCTGCTCTTCCAAATTTACTGTTGGGTTTTCTTCTACTGTAGCATCCCCTTGTGATTCTTCTTCTGGTTCTTGGTATAGGTACATATCTGCAACATTGAAGATTGGTGATATTCCAATTCCTGTTGGAAATTTAACTTCATATGCATTTGAAGAAAATTTCCTGGTAATTTTACATGGCCCTATCTTCTTTAGTTTTAATTTGTTATAAGTTTTAACAGGAAATATTTCTTTTCTTAAATATACCATAACCAAATCAACCACTTGGAATTATTTTTCTCGCCTCCTCATATATGCTCTTTACTTGTATTTTATACTGCTTTCCTACAATATTCTTTTGACATCTTCCTGTAGTTCCTGCATCTGTTCTGCAAATTCTTCCGCCTTTGTGCTCCTTAGCTCCTATTTTCCCAGATATCTGAGTTCATACACCCCTCTTGGATGCATTCCAAAAACAATTTGGAATGGACTCATGCTAGTACTTCGATTTGGAGTGTTTTTGTAAGCAAACTCAGCCTAAGCAAGGGCTAAATCCCATTGTTTAGGATTTTTATATGCCAAGCTTCTCAATATGTTTCCCAGACTTCTATTCACGACCTCATTCTATCCATCCATTTGAGGATGATATGCTGAACTGAAACTAAGGTTGGTACCTAGTTTCTTCCACATAGTTCACCAGAAATGTCCCACAAACTTGGTATCCCTGTCAGATACAATGCTCACAGGTAATCCATGCAATCTTACAACTTCTGAAAAAAACAGATTAGCAATATGTGTTGCATCACTTGTTTTCTTGCATGCAATAAAATGCGCCATTTTTGAAAATCTATCTACAACAACATAAATGGAATCATTTCCCCTTTGAGTTTTTGGAAAACCCAAAACAAAATCTGTCTTGACTGCATCCCACGGTCGGTCGGGTATTGGTAATGGCTGATACAATCCTATATTCTGACTTTTCCCCTTAGCATGCTGACAAATCCTGCATTTTTCCACAAACTATTTAGCATCAGTTTGCATCTTCGACTAGTAATAAAAAGTATTTACCTGAGCAAAGGTTTTTTCTTGTCCAAAATGTCTGGATAGACGTCCACTATGCTTCTCCTTGATTATGTTTTCCCTCATAGAACATTTAGGAATACATAACTTATTAATTTTGAATAGTAATCCCCCTTGGATTAGATAATCCAACCACTGGCTTCTGTTATGGTATGCTGGATTTTCTACGACCGCATAAATTTATTTAAAATTTGCATCATCTTTATACATGTCAACCATCTCCTCAAACCCTACAACACCAACTCATAACTCCTGCATAATTAATTTCACCTTGCTCAAAGCATAAGCAACTTTGTTCAATTTACCACTTGTATGTTTGATTACAAAAGTGAAACTTTGCAAATATTCTACCCATTTGGCATGTTTCTGATTTAACTTTGGCTGATTATTTATAAACTATAATGCATGATTATCAGAATATAACACAAACTCTTTTAGCAACAAATAATGTCTCCATTTTTTTAAGGCTTGCACAACAACATAAAATTCCTTGTCATAAGATGAATATTTCTTCTTTGATTCATTTAGTTTTTCACTGAAGTATGCTATTGGTTTCTGATCTTGACTCAGAACTGCTCCAATCACAATTCCACTAGCATCAGTTTCAACCTGGAATTTTTTTTCAAAATTTGGTAAAGCCAAGACTGGTTTTTCAGTAATCTTTTTCTTTAGCAATTTAAAGTTTCGATCTGCTGCTTCTGTCCATTTGAATGGCTGATTAGTTTCTCTGATTGTTTCTATAATGGGTGCACAAATCTGACTAAAACTTCAAATAAATTTTCGGTAGAAACTTGCAAGACCATGGAAGCTTCTTACCTCAAATATGCTTCTAGGAGTTGGCCAATTCACAATTACTTGGATTTTCTCTGGATCCATTTTCAACCCTTCCTTAGAGACTACAAACCCCAAATAAATTATTTCTTCCTTCATAAAGCTGCATTTATTCAAATTTATCAGTATTTTTTCTTTTTGCAAAGTCTTTAGAACTAATTTAAGGTGTTCTAGATGCTCCTCTTTACTTCGAATAAAAATGAGAATATCATCAAGATAAACAATTACAAATTTACCCGCATATTCTTTCAAAACTTCATTCATTAACCTCATGAAAGTACTAGGTGCATTAGTAATTCCAAAAGGCATTACTAACCATTCATATAAACCACTGTTTGTTTTAAATGCGGTTTTCCACTCATCCCCTTCTTGAATCCTTATCTGATGATATCCACTCTTCAAATCTATCTTGGAAAAATAATTCAACCCACTCAAACAATCCTTTAAATCATCCATTCGTGGTAAAGGAAAACGATACCTGATGGTGATTTTATTTATGGCTCGAGAATCTGTGCACATGTGCCATTCACCTCCTTTCTTTGGACTGAGTACTGTTGGTACAACACATGGACTGAGGCTTTCTCTGATTAATCCTTTATCCATCAATTCTTGCACTTGTCTTCCAACTTTGGCATTTTCTTGTGGCGTTAACCTATATGCTGCTTTATTCGGAAAAATGGCTCCAGGGATTAGATCAATGTGGTGACTAATACTCTTGATGGGCGGTAACTCATTTGGAAACTCATCCACAACAATATCAGCAAAATCGTTCAACATATTTCAAATTTCTTCAGGTAAATATTATAAATTTGTAGAAGTTAAAATTACCTTAGGTCTCCCAATAGTAGCAAAATGCATCTCCTCGCCCTTCTCGACTTCTTGCAACAGGGTTTTTCCACTCATTAACATAACGTTATTTCTAGGTGCTTCCTTGTCAGTTTCATCTTTCAATGGCAGCAGTGTATGCTTGTTCCCATCTTTCTCAAGGGTATAAGTGTTTCTTCTGCCATCATGTATGGATTTTCGGTCAAACTACCAAGGCATTTCTAGCAATATGTGACATACATCCATCGACATTACATCACATAAAATAACATCCTTATTAGTACCAATCTGGATTTCAACTTTACATTGTTCAGTTACAATAATTTGATGGCCTTTTCGGAGCCATGATCCTTTATAAGGAGTGGGGTGTACTTTTTTCTCCAACTTCAATTTGTCTACCATTTCTGTAGAAACAAGATTGTCAGTACTACCGCTATCAATTACCAATTTACAACACTTACCCTTTGACTTACTTATAGTTATGAACAAATTCTTTCTCTGAGGTGGTTCTCTGGCTTCCTTAGCTTCTTTAAGCAATATCCTTTTCAACAACAAGGATTCTCCGACTTCAGGTGGTTCCTCTTTGGCCGCAATTTGAGGAATTTCTTCCTTTGTTTCAGCAACATTCATGTTTTGCTGGGTTGCTGATTTATTGTGAGGACAATCCCATTGCACATGTCCCCATTCACCACATGCAAAGCACCGAACATCTCTTCTTCGGCCTCTACCTCTGGGCACAAACCTTCCGCGACCAAAATCTCCTCTTTGTGGTGATCTATTACTCGAACTCCCTGCCTCATTCTGGGAGTGTTGAAATCTAGATTTAAAATTTTCCCTTCCTTTTGTCGGACTCTTGCCTCTATTTCTCTAATTTTGTTTGCGCAACATCTTTTCTTCCTCCCTCAAAGCTGCTTGATAGGCATCTTCAAACGTCTTCAGATTTAATAAGCTGATCTCATCCTGTATTTCATATCTCAAACCATTTATATATCTAGATACCTTTTCTATGTCATCTTCAATATGATCTACCCTAATACTCAGCTTATAAAATTCTTTAGTATATTATTTGATAGTCATGCCCTTTTGCTTTAAGTTTTGCAATTGTCTAAAAATATTTAATTGATAATCTTTTGGCATGAACTTGCCTTTCAGTTTACTCACCATCTTATCCCACTACTTGATTTTGGGTTTCCATTTTCATTCACTGGACAACTGCAATTCATCCCACCACAGGGCTACATGACCTTTCAATCTCGTGGCTGCAAACTTCACTTTCTTCTTGTCATCGACTTATTCACAGTCGAAATATTTGTCTAATGAACTGATCCAGTCCATTAGTACCTCCACACTAAGATTACCATCGTATAAAGGTACTTCTACCTTTGGTCTACTACTGGTATTTTCTAGCATCTTCGTGACTTTAACTACCTCGTTTTATTCCTCCACTTATTCTTCGGTGGTCTCTTCTTCATCGGCACTAGCAATTCCATCATCTGTCGCCCTCCTCTGAGTAGTTTTTATTGTAGCCATTATTGTACGCAAGTGCCGGATTTCTTCTAGCAAAACTGCGTTTTCTATAGGTCTTCCTCGACCTATCCCAGCTCGGCCTACTCCAGTTCCTCTTCTGGGCGGAATTCTGTGCAATACTCAAGAAAAAATCAACGACTATGATACTAAAATGATGTAGAAGCAAAATTTTCAACTTTACTAAGACCCAGGTTTACTCTTCAAATGATGCAATTTGATTCATTCTTCGCCACTTAGTGTGCAATTACATATTCCACTCCATTAACACATAACATTGAATTGTTGCAACATTATGCAAACGCCACTTTTCAATAATAAATGGGCTCTTTTAAGGACCATTTTATGTAATAATGGACAATCCAAAGTTGGCATTTAGAATACACTTAAGCAAAGTAAGCCAACGTACTTCATGAATAAACAAAGTAATTCAATTGTGTTGACAATGATATTAAGCAAACAACATACCACTAGTTTGGTTGAATCCATAGCGTCACACCCTCCATGGCCATCAACGCAAACAAAGATAGTTTCAGTTTTATAAGTTGGTATTTCAATTGGAGCTTACAGCAACCTCTACGTAGTTCTCAACGTAGAATTATTCTTGCACCATGATTTATATAATTCAGCATAGTTATCACACGACATCAATCGACCCCATTGTGAATGTTTACGAAGTAAAAAACAAACACAGTCCTTGCTAACCAAAAGGAAATGACCGCATATGAATTAAATTCAACGTGATCGAACCATTTCGTTGCGGTTCTGGAAGTGGTTCATCACAAGGATGTTGTGCATCTTGGTCAATCCACTGGACGCTGCCAATCTGTCTGTAGACAACAACGCATCAGACTAACACATCCTTGCAGGTATTAACACTGCGTTAAAGTTTCGATCCCTTTGTGGCTGTGTTAACTGCGTTAAAGTTTTGATTCAACTTCATTAACGGACGTGCTATGTATTTAATCCAACCTTCCTTCTTCGAATACTGTCCTTTGTTTTTAGTTCAAGCAATCCGAGATTGCTTCTGCTACAAGCGCCGTTCCAAATGAACAATGTCCCTGCATTCAATCAATCACATATATACATATATAATATGCAAGTTATAACAATAAAAAAAACATACCAGACCAACCTAAATTACATTATGGATGCATGGGCTGAATAATTCATTGATTGTCCTTTGTGTTTGTAATTTATATACTGGCAAACTTCTCACTCTGTCTTTTGCCTCCCTATTTCCCCATTATTTATACCTAAAATATGAAACTATTCTTCTTAGAATAGGTTTCTTCTCGAATTTTCTCAACAAATCAATACCTCCCTATTTTTAAGTGCTTATCCCTATGTTGGCTCTATATCCACGCAGGGAAAGAAACCAATTCCTAATTTATTAAAAATACAAAACAAACTAACTATCCTCATAAATAAATAACAATAATAATAAAATAAATAAAATACTACTACTAATGTTTATTTCTTTGGATTAGCCACAACATGTGAACAAAACATCACATTGCTGGCTAAGTCCCCGATGCTCCTGCATCAATCATGAGGGGAGTGATCATTCTAGTACTCGACCTCCTCCTCCTTCACCTCGCGGAGATGAGCAACCAACATCTAGTCCTGAGCAGGCATCTCCTAAGCAGGAACCATCTGAGCAGGCACCTCTTGATTTGACACCATTTGAGCAGGCACCTCCTGAGCATGCACCATCTGAGTAGGCACCATCGACTGAGCAAGCCTTTACTAGTTATATTATTGATGTACCACCAGATATTTCACATTTATATGCTGTTCTATTACAGTTGTATATTTTTGACATTATATATATATATATATATATATATATATATATATGGTGCATGTATTTTATGTTCATGTTGATGTAGTTAATTTACATGTTGGTGTTCATCATGATGTGTATATTGTTAGGTCATGTTAGATATGTTCATTTAATGTGCTTGCAGATAGATGTGTATGTTATAACAATTATTTGACATGAGATGTATATTTGATGTTTTTGTTGTGATGATGTTATACAATGCTTGTGTTTTGTTAGATGATCATGGTCACGATGATTAGATGATGTTAGCGAATTTGAATGTGTATTTTATATTATGATGTTAGTACGATGATTATCATGATCGTGATGTTTTTTTTTTAATATTAAATCATGATATTTATTAAATATTATGTATTGGTAATTGTAAAATTGTACAATTTTAATTGTAATTGTAATTGTATGTATTGTCATGATTCAATTTTATTAAAATTGTAAAATTTGTAAATTTGTAAAAATGTAAATTTCTAAGATAATAAATAATTGTTAAATAATAAATCTAGAATAATATGAATTTTTGTAACATAATAAAGTTTAGAATAATGCAAATAAATTCATGTTTAGAATTATCATTATTTTATTATGATCTTACATGCCAAAAATAACAGTATACATTAATACATTTTTTTTTAAAATTTTTGAAGATATCATTCATATATATATATATATGTAATAGGGTGCATTTATTTAAGTAATGATATGGTGAAAAACCATTTAAAGCAATTAAGTAGTTGCATTATTTTAGGAATTGACATAAAAAAAGGACTTGATACAATGCATTGCTTTCGAGATCAACATAATTTCAAATTATCAAGTGAAATGATTTTAACATTAGCACAATGCAAACCAATTAATTCAAAATACATAATATAATGTTTGGAAAAAAAGAGTCTTAGTTATAAGGTTAAGTCCTCTTCTTTATTAAAACCCATCTTAAATAGTATAAATGATGAAATAACACATGTACTATATCACTCTTTGTTCTCATCACCCTCATTATCTTCCTTCTCACTTGGCATGATAACACTATTCTTCTCAAAAATATGTTTTGATCTAGGGTCATGTCTCAATACGAATTGCCAATCCCTATCCAACACATCTGGGTAAAAAAACACCTGGTTGCAGTGTTTGGGGAAAACATAAGGCTCCTTAGCTTCATCCCACATCTTTCTAGAGTTGATACATATTAGCCTACTATTATGATATTCCTTTACATTATTTCGATCAAAGGTTTCCCACCACTTGCACCTAAAAATAACACATTGGAAAGAAGATAATTCCACTTCAATGATCTCTTGTATCTTTTTGGCGTAACCTAATGTCCCTCGTACTAGGTTTTGATTACGATGGATAGCTCAACTAAATTGATCGAAATTGACTTCCACTCCATAGTCTTGTGTCATGTGTCCATCATTGACATTTTTTATGCGAAAATGGTGTCCATATGTCGACATAGATGGGAACAAATGTACCTATAAAAAATTTAAAAAATCATAGTGTCATGTGTCTAATAACCCAACTGTTAAAATAAAAAATATAGATGCTACATTTCAAAGGTGCATTATTAAGTTTAAAATGTACATAAATATATTATTACTGAGCTGTTGCACCCAATCCCTACGTTTAGCGCATCCACTTCAACACGCGGGTAACAACCGGTTGCATAATATTTCTCTCTGACTTGGTCAGCAACCCAACTGTTGGGGCATATACTTGTCATATTTTCTTTTAAATGATTAGGATAAGGCACACTTCTACCATTCAACTGTTTGAATGCTTTCCTGTCACTATCCCATTTCATCCTCTTTTGTTCATCGTGTCACTATCACTTCGGAATTGTAAACAACGAATTTATTAATTGCTTCAATTTCTGCATTCGATGATGAAATTAAACTGACATATAGTACATATGAGATAAAAATATACATTATATCAAAGTTCAACGTGAATATTTACTTTGTGTAAATTTGAAAAATTATAAGTCGCTTACTCTTTATTAAGCGCCTTTTTCCATTCATTTGGAGACGCTCCCCTTCTCTTTTGTCTCCATCCCTTTCATCGTCCCAAACCACCGCACCTGGTGTGTTTTCGATCTGCTTGATGTAATCATTGGCATAAAACAAAGACACATACGATATGTACCCCTGAGCCATAGACCCCTCAGGTTTTTCCCTTTGTCGAACAAATCCTTTCAATTTCTTCATGTACCTCCCTAAGAAGAAAATCCAACGACAAGAAACCACCCCAACTAATTCAAGCTCATCTACTAGGTGGATTAGAAGATGAACCTGCAAGTCCATGAAACTCATCAAGAGTTCCTTATAAAACATACAAAAAATCTCAACTATCTCTTGATGCCACTGTGGAATTCTAGCCACATGAATCTCCTTTGACGTGATCCAATGTACAAATGCAGATAATTTAGATATGGCGCGTCCTAGGTCTTGGGGGAAGTCATGTTTCACACACCCATGCACGAAAAAAGGGTAATGACACTGTAAAGTTATAAACATATGCATATAATATTAGTTATGCTTTATGACCCATGGGATAAAAATTATTAATATAAAAAATAATAAAATCGTGCTTTTGACATTATACATACTCTTAGAAGATTCAAATGGTCATGTGATTTCAACCCCGACAAATGGTCTTCCACGGTGAAGCAACGCCGTAGTGAAGATCCATATGAAGATGACACCCTCACACCCATTATAAGTTCCTTTGCCAAATAAATATAATATTTTTTAAAAATCCATGGGACATCGCCTTTATTGAAATACCAATTAGAGGGACTAGCCTCTCCTTTAATTTCTAATTCTCTTGGCCAATGTTTCTTTTTAGTTTTTGAAGTAATAAGATCTTTCCTGATAGCCAATGTGTCACTTTTTTTTGATGATATGTGCCTCCATAAAGAATATGAAACATTTTTAAATATATGCATTGGATCTAGTAAGTGGGTAATCTTAAGATGCTCCCAATATGGGAGGTTATAAAAGATAGATTTTCTTTTCATCCCAATGGGAAATTTCTCAACATAGGTGTCAAAGAATTCTAGATCATTGAACATAGTCTCCCCATTTGAATCAAACATTTCTATGAACTCATTCTCCTTCTCTCTCTCATATGCTCTAAGCCTTTCAACTGGTGTCGTTATTGCAGGCCTTTGGGTTCTCTTTTGTTTACCATTGAAAGTGGATGTTGCTCTTCTGTAAGGGTGTTATTCTGGGAGGAATACCTTGAAGCAGTCATACACTGGCTTTCATAGGTCGTTGGACCATCTAGAATTCAGAGAATGTACACAAAATTTACATCCATAATACCCTTTTGTTACAAGACCTGCGAAATTATTGTATACAATATGCATGGCACGTTAAATAATATAATGAAGATTAGAAAAATTATAATGAATTAAATTAATATGCGAAACAATATTGTTACGTATATAAAAAAATAAATAAACATGTCATTTATCAGAGCAAACTCCTAAGCCTGGATAATCATGTGTGGTGTAAGCACATATGCCGTACAATGTAAAATTCCTCTCTGTTGCGATGGGTCTTGATATATCATATACATTTATCCCATCCCATAATTCCTTCGATTCATATACTAGTGGTTTTAAGTAGACATCCATATTCTTCACTTGTCTTCTACCAGGGACTATGAGAGCCAACATAAGATGTTCATTCTTCACAAACAACCATGGGGGGATATTGTTATTGATCACTACTACAAGCCAAATTGAATAGTTAATGTTTTGGAGGGAACATGGGTTGACGACATGCATGGCTATGCTAGGTCGTAGACTTTGTACTTCATCCTTGAATTTTTCGGGCCATGTATCCTCTACATGCTTCATGGATATTGAATTTGTTGGGATTCACATAACTCCCAACTCAGTTTTGTGTGAGGCATGCCATCCCTGCAACATAGCTAATTCTTTGCAATGAAAGAGCCTTTGAATCCTTGGGATTATAGGCATGTGCCTCAATATCTTAAGAGGAGGACCATGTGATTTACCATTATTTTTTGATTTATCATACCTGTCATGCCCACATTTCAGACATATATATTTTTCTACATATTCTCCTCTATATAGAATACAATCATTTGGATATGCATGATATGATATGTACTCAACACCCAACATTTTCAACAATTTATTTGCCTCTTCGTAGCTACCGGGCAAGACATTATCACTCAGAAGAACCTTATCTTTGAATAACATGTAGTTGGTGGACAATATTAAATGTACAATGCCAATAATTATTAATGTTCATAAAATTTACCATTTGTAATGTTGATTGTGTGACAAGATTTCTTAATATATAAGGGACTTGATGGTCAATTACCTCAAAATTTCCGAGAAAAATGCATTCGACAAGCCAAACTTTTCTTTTAAGTTGTACAGTAACATCATTATCCCTAACTGGGTAGACTTTTACTAACTTCCAGGTCCAAAGAGAGTTTGTAATGTTCCAAAATTTGCACATAGCAATTTGGAACATTAGATTTTGCCACTTTCACTTAGGGAAGGAATAAATGGGTAAGGAGGCCCATGAACAGCAAAAATATGAATAATAAGGAATGGGACCACTTCAGGAGCTGAAATTTACACTTACAAGTGTGAACATGGGCCAAATAGATGAGGACATAGTCAAGTTTGACTAAGTCAACATGCATTCTTAAGGAGGAAGAAATCACCTAAGCAAACCAGTTCAATGTGAACAAGGATTAGCCTAAGACACATAAGTAAAATAGATTGAAGATATAAAGTGTGAAAATAGGCATTGGAGGTGGATTAGTTGACCAAGTCAATAGCGCAGCCACAAGAGGAGGGAAGCAAGCTAGGGCAACATAGTTTAGAAAGAGGAAGCTTCATGAAGAAGTCACCTCAACTTTGTGTGGGGTCCGGGGTGAGGAGACTCACCAAAAATAAAAGGAGGGCATAGAATCAAATGGAATTCATTGATGTATTTCAAATTTCTTGGTCTAGAGACCATTTTCATACTTCAACTGTTTAGCCGGGGTTGCTGCACTGCTTAGTGCAAAGAATTCCCGTGCGGGAATTCCATCCTCTCTTTGGATCAGCTTGCTTAAGGAATCAAGAGAGAAGGATTTGAGCTTAATTTCTGTATTTGGCTTGAGGCCATTCATCGACATTCAGCTACAGCACATTCATCTTTAGAAACTGCATCCTTCATGCATAGGCAGCAATAGCAGTGTTGCATCGTTTGACTTTGTGTTATTTCTTGAAGAGGAGGTGCTTATTTCCCTCCGGAGTTTTGTTAGAGAGGCCTTTGGCCCTATTTCTATATTATTCAGCCATTATATGATATATTCAGTCAATATTAATACAGATTTGCAACAATTGCGTTATTTTCTGCAGTATTTCTTATTTCATGCATTTTGTCGGAAATGTTGCTGGGAGTCTTGTTTTTAATGTATAAGTGTTTAAAATTCCATTTCTTTGCTATGTGATTGATAGCAGTTGTATATAATACCTCTTACTTCATTTTTTTCAGAAACCCTTTCAGAAAATACGCTCTTTATGCTTCAGAAAACTCTGCATACTCCAAGTCTTGGGAAATCAGGGATTTAAAGCCTAGTTTGGGAAGGAGGAGCTGTTTAACTAAGCTAGAATCATTTTTTTAAGCTGAAATTTGGAGCATAGGTCCCTCTTGACCTAATATATTAGATCCAACCACTTCCCACCCTTATTGTCACGTATATATCTGAATATACACATTTTAGGGCCAAAATCATCACTTTTCCCCACCTTTTTGCCCATAAAACGTTGTATAAGGTTGTTGTTGTTGTATCAACTGAAGGATTTGTTATTGAACATATTTTATGACATTATTTTATGCTGAATAACCATTTTTTTGTCAAAATGTTTACCTTTATTTCCCCAAGTGGGTGTTCTGGAAGGCGGTGGAAGAAAATTAAGGATTTGAAAAGGTATGACGATATGAGCATCATCCCCTAGTGATCCATCGTTCTGGAATGCATCTATAGCATTGTCATGGTATTGATAATATAATTAATCATCATATGAGCCTTTATTTGATTATATCGGTGCAAATAATTTGAAACCTATTATTATTGTTGTAGTCATTCCTAGTAATAGAATCTAGACTTTGTAGAAATCGATCAATGATTTTTATTCAACCAATTACTGTTGTTAATTCTCTCAGGAATTTTTTATCTTAATTCAACTTTTCTGTCGTTTCTGCTTGTTGGGAATCGACAAAATATGGTGATGGTCACTCAATAATCACTGGAGATCTAATAATTTCAAAAAAATATTTGGTCATAGTTAATACAATATCAATGAGATCAATTAATGTCGTCAATGCAGTTAATTGGTTTGCTTGTTTAATAATTACATTATGAAACAATTATTATCATTATCTTTAAGTTGCGTGATGTCATGTTACAATTAATGAGGTGACGGTTGTCATTTTCATCTACCAATGCTGTCATAATGTCTAACAAATAAGTAATAATTTTCGACATTTCGACCATTTTGAATATTTTGTGCGTATCACTTTCAAGTTATGATTATTACCGTTTTAGGTACTATATATTAATTTTTATTGGTGGTTTACATGAATAAAAAAAATAAATTCAATTAGATAATGAAAATATAAATAAAATGAATAATTTATACAGAATTGATGGAAGAACTCCTGGTGGTGCAGAAATATTATGGAGCGATTTGAATTTTTGAAGAATTCATCATTGCAATCTAATTATGATATTTTTCCCTACATTTGAAGAGAAAAATCAACAATAAATTTTTAAGTGTACTAAAAATGTTCAGTAATTAAAAAAAATTTATTATTGTCAATGCTAATGTACTATTAATATTTTAGTGGGTTAAATTAACAGTGTAACTAGGAAAAAGCGCTTGTTTATTTTTTGAAGTGAAAAAAAATGGTAGCCCGAAAAATGAGGAGCAAATGATTTCCAATCTAATTTTATGAAAGGTCTTTAAATAATAAATCTATTACGCAGTTCATGAATTTTTATAATTTTGAGGATGGTTGAACGAAGATATCGCAGAGCAAAGAAATAACACCGTGAGCAAAAAACAATTACAGAACAACAGCTTTTATTGCTTAGAATTAGGAAATTTTGCCGAAACATCTGGTAGTTTACAAAAACCTGTAGTATGGTAAAAATGTTGGGAATTTCTGTATTCATTTTTTTCTGATTCTGTTGATTTAATACATGCATAAGTAAAATTTTACGAATTTTAAAAGTGAATTTTACTAATAAAATCATTTCTGATCTCTATTCCTATTTAGATTTAATTAATTAGAAAAAGTACATTCTTCATTTAAGCCGCCTTCTTCTTGTTTGTAGCAGTGAAATTTCATAATTAGACTTTTCATTTGAATTCTAAGGTTTGTATTACTATATATAAGCATTTGACATCTAATAGAGACAACAGGAGAAGTCAGTCCCAATCGTATCGTTCTTTCTTGATTTTTGCTCAGCTTTTGTTAGTGGTGTGCCCTATTTAATATACTTTTGGTGCCACATACAGTATATTTTACCGCGCTATTGACAAAAAACAGCATTTGATAAAAATAATTTTCCATTCATTCTATCTTTATGTTAACAGGTACTCTACATATTAATATAATACGTAAGGTCTCCCCTCTTGACAAAATGTTCATAGTTATTTACTATGGTGGCAGATTTTATTTTATAATAACATCATCACCATACTTTATCATTTATTTATTTTTTTCTTGTTGGTACTTATGTGGTGAAAGTCACAGGTGGAGGTTAAAATATAAATACACTGGCTTTAATTTATATAGTTCACGTCGTTTCTTAGGATTTTTACCTAAAAACTATGTGATTGTTATAACGTTGTCAATGAATGGTATGGGTTTTATCATGATAAAAATGGCTAACAAGGTTCAAGTAACAAGAAAAATATTGATATTACATCAGGAAAAACAAAAAAGGAAATTTGTTACAAATTCTGCAAAATTGCATGTGCGAACTATGTATACATTCCCAAAACTAATATGTGTTTTTGAGTAATACAATGTCCAGAGCTAAATAGTGAAGCTTGATAAGATTCTTTTCTGATATAAGAATAGGAAAAGCGTAAATAATTGTAGGAAAAAATTCTTTGAAGGATGAATTAGGTGAATGAAAAATACTATAAAGTCCAATATGAGTTTTGTTTTTAGTTTTCATTAATAACTATGTAAATATTAGAGAACATGTTTCCAAACAATCCATTATAATTATTATTACTATTAATATTGTTCAGAATATATTTTTAATATTTCATGGATAACAACGAAGAGAAGGAGCCTTCATTACGGAAAGAAAAAAATAAAATTACTTCAGTGAAAATGAATTGCTCCTTAATATGGAGTGGTGTTGAAGTTAACAAAAGGAGGGAAAAACTTGAAAACTTTGAGGATGTAATTAGAATGAATGTATAGGTAGAACAACAACTAACAATAAAATCAATCAGAAAAAAAAGTAGTTCAAGGGCAAATTTATTCAAACTACTAGGAAAGTTTCATAAAGAATTAATTAGGTAAAGACAGTATTAGGACTTGTAATAACAAGTAATTTATAATAAAGAAAAACATTAAAGAAATGGAAGTATTATTTAAATATTTTATAAATTATATGTATATATTACTACAAAGCAAAGAAATCATTTTATAAATATTAACATTATCGTTTTCATAATCAATATAAAAAATTAATAGTTTTATTGTTACGTTAACACCTTTGGAAGATTATAAAGATATCAAGACAGAACTAGTGATATAAATATGCAGTAGAATGTCAAGGTATACAGGAGATGGTAAAAGAAATGGACATAATTACCATATAGAACATCTCAACAACAACGTCGTTCAAATTATCATAATCATTGAATTTTCAGATTAGTGCAATAAATAAATAATTTATTAAATATCCAATTTTCGATATATCTTACTGAGAAAAGAAAATGAAACAATTTCGCATAGCTTGAGCAGAAAAGGGAAGAAAAGGTTCATATCTAAGTTTACGATATTATTACTTAGGTATAACAAATAAATAGATTTCGTTTTTGACATATTTTAGGATTGTTTAAAAAATCATCATTGAATATTAATAGGTGCTAACATACAAAGAAGAACCATCAGGAAAATTGATTATTGGTTTAAATATGGTATATAATGTATGTTTGGCATATCAGAAATTAATTATTGAATTTGCTAAATATCTATCTTGTTTTGTTTTCCATTCATCTATAATTAATAATAAAAAAATCTTTTTTATATTGAATCTGGTTTTGTTAGCAGTTATAAAACTTGCAAGCAATGGAACTATGCCAACAAAAGAATTGTTGAAAGAAGGCATGAAATTTGGTTTAAAAATATTATGTATTATAATTTCATGATTTAACAATTGTTTATATAGTACATTTATTTTAGATTTAAAATGGTGCCATATTATTTAATATTGCAATTTTCATTGTTCTACCAATGTAGATAGTCTCATTACTTTATTTTTATGTTTGTGGATGGAACTTGAAGAAGGTAAAACAATCAACACAACGAACAAAACATTCCTCCAAATAACGAAGCCACATGAAATGGCTAGAAAGTGACAAGATATAGTGAATAATGATGATCAATATGTTTGGATATCAAAGCAAGGTGTTATGTTTTTTTGAAATATTTTATGCATAAGTGGACATTTTGTTGATATAATGGACATGGTATCCCAAATTGAAAGACAAGGGTTACCAATAAGCTGTACCATTTTATTATGACAAAAGAGTCTCTTATTCATTATATATATATATATATATATATATATATATACACACGCACACATTTTAATTTATTCTATTGCATTCTCTCCATGCCTTTGCGTAAATATTCTGCCACTCATTGAATATATGGATGATTAAATATTATTTAATGAAGATATGAAATCTAATGATATAACAAATTCATCAGGACATCACATTGAATACGCTAATAAAGAATTTAATTGATATGAATCTTTATTTCAATATGTGTATAAACTTTTGATGAATAATTAATTTTAAAATATACAAATGATGCACTATGTGGGTAGATGTTTCTAAAAAAATGAAAAATGAGCAAGCCTTTGCGTGTGTAGCGATCACATTGCCTGGGTCGTTGATAAACCTATGATCACCGCACTGGCTTCCTTTAATTAAATTCCCGTTATTTTGCTCGATGACTGTAGCCTGGGCGGATATGCGAATTCACACTTTGCTGGTATAAAGTTTTCATTTAATGTGCGATTACATTTTACACGTTAACAACGGGCGATATGCGGCCTGTGTAGGGTAGATGAAGGTGCGTACTGGGTGCATTCTGCTTTTTAACGAAATGTTGTTTGCATTAAGCTGCCTGAGTGATTTTTCAAATATTATCAAGATATCCTGGTGCCACACCTTCTATACGACTTGGGGCTCGTATTTATTTGGTGACATGAACCAGGGCATTCGTATGTAAATTCATAAAGGGCTTGAGAAATTTGTTTTCATCCTGGTGTGGTATTTTAACACGGTTATATCATTAAAATGCATTGAAGTGTGTTCACACATATGACACACATTGATAAGAAAAACATCCCGCAAAAACATCGGTCCCCGATTTTTTTGAATTTGTGTTGGTATTATTAACTACGTAAAACCTACGGTGCAAAAATGAATGTTGCGGCAAATAGTTTTGAAAATTTTTTCCAATTTTATAACACTAAAAACCTCCTTTATAACCACTGTAGAGATACTTTCCTTGTAGTAAGGATTAATTTTTGAAGAATGATAGAGAACTCTTAGCTCTTATATTGTTGTGACTATAATATGCTATAGCGAGAATTAGTTATGTGGTAAATAGGTATTCAATTTCCTTTCCTTCTAACTGATTCAGTTTCGAGCTAAGATTGGAGGTTAGGGCCCAATCCATTGCATGCAGGTGAAGGTGGGATGCAGATTAAATTTTGATGAGTCATATAGAAAATTCTCTTGAATTAAGCAATTCATACTTTTACTTCTACTTATTGCATTTAGCAGCTCACCATCATTAAATCACAGCACTGCAATTCTTTGAAATCTTTGATGAGCTTCATCATTGAGTACATTTCAAAGGGGTTAATTGTCACCTTTTAGCCTTATTGATATCTCTTCACATTTAATCGCATTATGGTCATATGTTTAGCTGATCGTAGATAGTTATTATTGAGGTTGGCTTTCTTTGAATGCTAAATATGGAACAGTAAGAAAATCAAGAGAATATGCCATTTGCATAAATATTTTACAATCGAGGGCTGAGTAGACAACCTATGAGGTAGTTTTAGGGGGTTAGTACTCCTTAAATCCTAAAGGCGACAGGGATCCTCGAGATTCTCCCTCGATAGCTAGAAATTAAAGGCACTATTAGTGGAAGTCAGATAGATCTAAGCTCGATTCTCTCGGGATTGAGGAGACAATCCGTACACTTTTAAGGACACATTGGTAACCCTTTTAAGGATAAATAAAGGCGACAGGCTGTTTGGATTCAATTTTTGAGATGAATGGTGTCTTAGAAAATGGCTCTTGTATTGAACATTGTGTTGTCATATGCTATGTGGCAGGAATTGGTTTAACGAAATCTTGGGCAGATCTTAATTTTCTTCCTCATGGGGTCAAGTTTCAAGAAACCAGCTTGCCATTGAAATTCCAATCAATTAGCCTCCAGGTCTCTCTTTTATTTATTGATTTCCTTTTTATCTTTATTTGTGGTTAGGTTTTCCTTCATCCTTGTGTTTAGTTTTCTTTCATTTCAAGTGTTGTAGTGATTTTTATTACATTTCATATTCTTTTGTAGTTATGTGTTTCTTCATTTCATGTTGTGCTTGTATGAAAGCTCTAAAAATGTGTCTTCACTGACCTCCCTCTCTGCCTCTTCCATTAGGGTTTGAGGAGGTGAATCTTACTGGGGCCAAATTTTCTTTAGATTGTGATTTCTTGAAGAAAATTTAGATAGGTTTGTTGTTTATCATGAACATGTTATTAGATGTATGAAGTTAGTTTTATGTTTAGAAATTTGCTTGGTGAGTTTACTTAATTCAACTCATCTTTCCCAGTGTTTTGTATTAAATTTGTCGACCAATGTTGCATGAACATTGGGGCCTGTGTGGAGGGTTTGAGTAGAGACGTGGAAGAGAGGCTCATCAACAACATTAGCTTTAGTTTACCCATGCATCATGTACTACCTCCAACTACTCACCTTTAAACCACGAGTTTTAGACACGTCTCACCGCAACACCAGGTCCTGCCAGGTGCCGAAAATTCTTCAGAAGAATTTATGATCTTGGAAAAAGGTTGGGCACCTTTATCTACCCTGGTCACCTTCATTTCACCTCTCCCTGCCCTTTCACTCACCATTTATGGTCTCAAACTACTCTCTTGTCCTATTTCTTCTTAGCATTTCGGGACATCAACAGCAACTGTGAGGCTCATGTGACATCTTTCTGTACTTCGATCTTGATGGGTCAACATTTGACCCAAAACCTCTCTTTCACCTCATCTGAACTGAGAAAAACACTGCAGACATAGCCCAACTCTGAAAACATGAGCCCAGAGACCCTGCGGGGTCACCTTAGCACCTCCTTATTTTATTTTGAAAAACGAGAGTTATTTACAAGCATATTTAGGTCATTGATAGATGCATTGTTAAGCATAAAATTCAAGCATGGCGTGGATAATAATTTCTAAATGGGTCAATTTGGCTCGACATGTTATTTTTAGATTAGATTTCCTTTCTTCAAGTTCAATTCAACAATTTACATCTTGAATACCTTAGTTACTTTTATTTCTTGGATTAGTTTAAGTGTGGATTTCCTTTCTTGTAAATATCTAGATGAGACTTTTATGACCTAGAATAATTTCTTGTCTTCTTGTTATTAATGATCATGGTCTGTTGGGTCTTAGTTTTCATTCGAAGTGTGAAAAACATATCTGTGACAACCTGGTGGCACCCCTCGTGGGCGAGGCAGATGGCATGTGGGCAGATGCTGTCTGTTCGCCATATACAACACTATTGGGCCTCCGGGTTGTATGAACCACAGTTTGATAAAGTAGTGAGTAGCCTCACAGAGGTTGCAACACTCCTTGGTGCAATACGAGCTCATTAAATACACAGTAATTCTTGGGGAGGTGTCTAAGTAGATGATTTGATTATATTTTAGCATTAGTTTGTGTTGTTTCTTTTGTATTCAACTCAAAATATTGAAAAATACAAAAACGGTTTGACATTGTCCCCTCATAAGAATAGGGATTACAAGAATTTTCTTACCAAAGCCCCCACATCCCCACATGGTCACCTTGCTCTTCTTAGGTGGTGCAGCGAAGTTGAAGAACATATCGATGAACCACTTAAGAAAACTTTGAAACCTGGCTGACAAGAATAAGAACTTCACACAGGGAACCTGCTTCCACCCAATTCTCAGTCATGGATGAGACATAGGGCCAGAGTCTTTCCTATTAAAGGAAAAAGATAGAAACTAGGGTCAAGAACAGGTCCCTCGGCAAGTCCACATTCAAAAGTGGACTTGCTTAAGAGATCCTAACACCTTCAGCAGTAGGGTTGTTGATGTACACGGGACTATGGCTATGCCTCGAGATGACCAAAAAGCTGAAAATATTTTATCCACCCTCAAGGATACGACCTTACTTGTGGTTAATGGGTTTTTCTTCAGGAACAACATCACTAACTAGGCACGGATGCAGAAATCCTTTGACAAAAAATATAGATACTACGCGGGTCCAAGGAAACCACCTTTCTCATCCCTCAGCATATAGAACCAACCATTTCACCAATATGTTCATAGACACCTTAGTGGAGCAAACCATCACAAGGATGGGCCCCAACAACCAACCACTATCTTTGTTGCCTCCACCCAACCTCAACCTCATCTCACCCATTCTTCTCCACCTAAGTTGCCTCGGATATTACACCGACCAGTCAAACCCAAAAAGCAAGCGAGACACAACAAGTTTGCAAAGGGAAACATACTATATCCTTCTTGTGTTGTGGAGATAAACTAGGATCAACCTTAGGTTAGGAAGATTACTCCAAAAATCATCCTCCATCTCCACCTTAAGATTTGAGGAGAAAAATGAAGAGAAACACTTAGATCTATTAGTGAGTCCTTGGTATTGCACAAGAATGATGCAATTCCTAGGGCTTCTCTACTTTACTTTATCAACCCAAAAGTTGGTACAAACTTGGAGGTGACGATTACTATATATACAAAAATTCATTCTACTCATGTCATCCTCTTAGGGCTCTCACAGAAAGGGTGCTATTTCTAGGGTTTACGAATGAAGTCCTATCACATACCGAATTTATGCCTAGGGATACAAGCAGATTCAAAGACATTGCTCTATAAGCAATCATAGAAATATTCTACGATGGAAAGAAATCAAATCTAGCTACTTTGCAGCAGAAATAAATATACAAATTAAATTGTGGAAAGAAATGAAACAAACTAGGCATCTTTCCTTAGAAGTAGGTGTGAGTCCAGGCCATCGCAGCTAAGACTAACCCTATTAACACACATTTGTTGGGCCAAATGGCTTTCAACACATACTCTTTGCCATGTTCTAGGTATCATGCTTTGCCTCATGTGTCTAATCATGATCTAACTATGTATCAAGTACACTATTTTGCAACTAGGAGGAGAAAGTGCTAAGGTGGTTTAAGAAAGGGATTGAACTCATGGGTGCAGGAAACCTTGGCATTGGTGTACGGGTGGTTTGTGAAATGCCAGGACAGGGTGGATGATGGTTTCCAAACTTAAGGAGAGACCTTTAGGCACTGTTACGGATGCTACTATAGGTTTTCTTATTAGTCTTTACACAAAAGAAAATGTTGAATTACTATAGGGGGAAAGCAGTCCAAGGAAATTTGAGGCTAAAAATAATTGGAAAAAAAAGTGCTAGCGAGAGGTGGAGTAAAGGTTTTTGGATGAGTGGAAGGTGGAAAACCCCTTGGCCAAACTCGGGAACACTCTTGCAATCTCATCTTTCACCTATAGGGTTTTCCTATGAGTGAAGACACAAAAAATTTGAAAACAAAGTGATAGCAATTTGATGAAAAGAAGGCTTATGAAGGTGAAAAAATGAACCTAAGGGTGGTATTGAAGTCATCCTTTGCTATGCACTACTTTTGAACTTTTACTTAAAGAAAAATACATGTTCATGCGACGAATATAAACAAATTCATGATAGAGAAAAAGGAAAAGACAAAGAAAATATGAGTTGAATTTGGAAAAGAAAACTACTTCAACGATGGTAATCTAACTTAGCATTCTAGACATGTTATAGAAAATGACAACACTGTGGCAACCTATTATTCTTTCCAAGAAATCATAAAATAAAGAACAGAATTTGGCTATGTAGAAGGTCTTAATAAGCTCTAATGAAGATGAGAGGCTTGACTTTAACTTTATGAGTTTATGGGTTATTATACTTAACATTTAAGCAATCTTAACTACGTGAAAGACAAATGGAAGCAAACTAAAAACATTTGAGTTAGAGCCATGACAAACTAGCTAAAAATCATAAAGAAAGCTACTTCTGATGGCATAAAAATAACAATTACATAGAGAATGGTGATGGTGGGACCTATTATAGCTATTCTCTGAAACTAAATCAGTGTGATGCAGTCTAAATATCATCTTATTTTGGAAATAATCTCATACTATAATCATAAAATTGTTATCAAAATATTTGAGCTAAAAGATCATAGCTTCTTCAATTCAAAATCACTGGTCTGCCTTCTCTTTGTATTCAAGGAGACAGGCATAACTACCTAAAATCTAGGTGATGCTGCCACTTTGACTACAAAGAAAGTGGTGAGACACTGGGCCTGGCTCACCCAGTAGCACACAAGTTCATTGGCGATCGAGACCCTGCCTTTGAGGTTAAGGAGTTGAAGGAAGCTTCTGTTCCCCACACATATAAACTTTCATGTGAAAAAATATTGTCAAAAGTGACACATTCATGGTTTCCTGCAATTTCCAGCTCATGTTAAGGCAGCAAGTGCTTGAAAAGCTCTTAATCACCCATCTATAGCAACATAAGACCATAATATAATTAAATGTGAGAAAAGGAGACTTAATAAGGCTAAGGTGGTAATTCCTTTTAAATGTGGCAACATTGGATCTCTCACCACCCTACCAAATAGTTGCTCATCCTCAAAGCAACTTGCATTTTCCTTGAATTTCTTTTAAAGATTCAATGGACAGGTAGCTTTGAGGAAGAAGTGCGGGTCATGGAAGGGGCAAAATCCATCATTAACTGTTATATACATTCTTATTTCTGTTCTCATATTGATATTTTCCATCACTCAGCCAATAAGGTTGGGCTGAGGGTTCAAATGACATTAAGATGTTTCTGGCCTCTGCAAAGCTTTCTTGTCTAATGGTGCTCTTTCTAGGCACATCTTAATCTCTTTAGTGTGCATGTGCCTCCCATGTTTCTAAGACTCAGGGGAAGGCTGTTCCATCTAACCCAGCACAATAGCTGTGCATTCATCTCCAGCAGCACAGAAACATCATCAAAATGAGCCATGCCTTGAGCTTGTGTGTTTAGGTACTTTTTTGCAAATGAAACATTATTTTCTGTCATAAGATGGTTGTTGATGACTCCTGAGATGAATAGTTACTTGCCTATTATTCTTAGAGGCTCCTGTTTTCTCTTCTCTTGTCCTTCTTACTTCTTTGTGCTCTTGCTTTCCTCTGTTAACATCTAAGATGCTAAGGCCATTAACTACATGTCTTTGCATTCTGAGATTAGGGTACCATGTATTCGAATATCCTTTGAATTGTGCATGTAGAATCCTGCCATTTTTACGATATATGTACTTGACCCAGTTTAAAAGTCAGCCAAAGCTGTCTTGTGGATTGCAGAAAAGGTAGAATCATGAGAGGGTAGTATGTGATTTGAAATAGAACCTGTCACTTGGGAAGTAGTTTGCATAGGAATACGATGGGTATCTCTCTATGTTGGATGACACTGTTTAAAAATATTCCGCAGTGGCCATTTGTTTGTCTTTCTTTGAAGGCTAGCATATATTGCTACATTCTCTTCTTGGGCCTTGTTGCTCTTTCAACATGAATTATACGAGCCTCGCATCAAACAAATCCCCACTTCACTAGCAAATCCCACTTTTCTTCCATGACCCTATGTCCTTGCCACCTTTGGTTGTGACAATATTCATACAATAATAGGTGCATGCCCTCTCCTCTTCATTGATGAATAAAGGCACTATAGCTTCCTAAGGAATCGATCTCCCCTTGATAAATGTGTGGTAGGAGTTGAGATTGGGCTAAAGAACTGAGGTTTAGCATTACTACCATACTTACAGGAGACCGGTTTTGGTGAGGTGGGATCCTCACTTTGTCTTTGTCTCCCCCACTTTTTTCATATTTCCCTTCATCTTGTGCCCTTTCACTCAACTTCTGGGCCTCCACCTTGCATCCATGATTATCTTTGTCCCACTCATCCAAGGTCTTTTTAATGTCAATTTACAGAGCTTTCTTTGGAGTTTCTTAGCAAAACAAAGTTCCATATATGTTTCTCTTTTCCTGACGAAGACCCTCTCTTATTTGTTTTCTAATTTTTTTTCTATATTTTGAGGAGTCTGTGTGGGGGTTTGTTAAATGTTTGTAGGATGCAAACCTTGTTGATTCCGTTTATGTGGTGATAATAAAGGGTCCTCACAAGTGATGTGACCTCTTGTACTTTCTTATTCTATCTTGCTTTCATTATATTTCTTGGGTGACTCCTCAATGGAAATAGGGATTTTGGTTGGAGTCTATGTGGTTTCCTTTCATACCCTTTGAATCTTCCTAAGTCACAGAAATACATGGGTGTTTTCTCTGTTCTCTTTTCTTTCACTAGTGTTCTCAAAGTGGCTAGTGTAGCAGCCCTTTCACGATATAATATGTACGGTGACATCTTTGGTGTCTGAGGAGGTATATTTTCTTATAAGGTCCAATATTTCATTATCCTATGTATTTTATTCCTTCTTCCCCTCAAACTTTTATCTCTCTTTTTCTAATGTTTAGTAATTTCTGGTGCCAACCCTCCATTTCTTCTTTTCTTCCTCATCTTCGACCTCCTCTTCTTCTTCTTCTACCTCCCTCTCTCTAAGACTAGAGACGAGGTTTCGCTCTGTTTGGGTGGCTGCATGAAGGCTTCCCCTCCATGTCTGAATGAGGACAGATACGGGGTTTAATCTTCTCGACATGTTCACTATCGGTTTGTAAGGCCATGATGAGCCAAATGTTGGTATTTCTTTCCCTCTTTTCTCATGTGTTAATGAGTTCAAGAAATGAGGGATGCTAAATCTATATTTCTATAGGTGGTGCAAACTTTTAATGCCTCTTAGTACTCATTAACTCCTCTTGAATTGACCCGACTTGCCCAAGTGACATGTACTCTTCATAGATTTTCTCGTGCCTCGTTGCATTTTCGGAAAGATCGAGAAAACAAGATTAGACAATTTAAAAATTAAAATTAAAAAATTCGTTAAAATTTTGGTGGAAATTGATCTACATTCTGTGAAAATCTTCGTTTGAGTCATGATCCTTTTATGATTGCAATTTAATATTTTACCTCTCAATATTTTTCGAGTTATTGAATTGTATGCACAATTTTCTTTTAAAATTAAAAAAATTCAAAACAACAAATGGCCATGGAAAGGAGGCCCACATATGTGTCGAGCCAGCCTTTCGCTGGCCTTAAGCATATGTGCATACCTCCAATCCAGTACGAGAGACCCGACCCGCTGTGATAAAAAAAGGAACCTTCTCTTTCCATATTCGGTCTTCCTCGAAGCAACAATTCTTAGAAATTGATTTTCAAAAGTTGCGGAGGCAGAGAAAATGAAGGTGTATGGAAGGAAAGGCACTTAATGAGGAAAGATTTACCAAACTTTTGATGAAGAAGGTTGCGGATTCAATTCACCAAACAGACAATGTGAAAGTGTATCGGACAGAAAAGCGCATTGAAGAAGATGCAGGCTGTGATGAAGAGAAGATTGTAGATTCCATTAGATAATCTGCATTAGAGGTGAATCAATAGAAATTCTTTATGAAGGCAAACATTCCACATCAAAATGTACAAATAAAAAAAAATCAAACCATAGCAATTTTAGTTTTGTTACGAAGTGGGTACAGGAAAATGAAATTTCCGAGGAAATACAGCGCGTTGCACATTACATGATTTTAAAACACATTTTTAAGAAGAATTGGGGGTGAATTAGGGAAAAAATAAAACATGGGTTTTTTGGGAACGGGGGAAATTAGGTAACTTGAGAGTGATTTTCTGAATTTCTGACCATTTGGGGAGAAATTAAAGAGTTCTTTGAAGCTCGTTTTTGTAGATTGCATACAGGGAGAAACGATTTGTTTCTTGAGCCTACTGTTTAAACATGGTGGGTTGAAAGCGAGAAGAATCAGGGTCAATAACAAACCTCGCTCACATATGCAGTGGTCTAGAGTCCAATTTGATTTAAAATAAATCTTATTTGAAACACATATGTGTCTGTTAATAATAATAATAATAATAATAAAAAATAAATAATATATAAAAAAAAAAAAGAAAAAAGTTGCATATATAATCGATTTGTGCAGGCAGTTTACTAAGGTGAAAACTACTGAGTGATTGAAATAATTTTAAGTACGAGTAATTTCTTACTTCAAATATTTTTGATGATATACTTCGGCCACAGATGGCAGTTCAATTCTTAGTCTGTCCAAAGTCCAAAATCAACAGAAGCAAGTTGAAGTTGAAGTCGCAGAATGCTACAAGAAGGATCCTCAAATCGCAGTGGGAGGTCCAAATCTACGATTGAATGGAAATAGCATGGCATGGAAATAGGACGCGGAGGGAAATAGCCACCCTCTACCCTCTACACAGTCCTCTACACAGTCCTCTACCCTCTACCCTCTACGAAGGGAGTCCTCTACAAGGGGAGTCCACAGCTCAACGTGGCACATTCCTTTATCAAACCCGCATTGTTTACTTCATTTCGCATTTATCGTAGCTTTTCGCGTTTCGTGCGCCGCTTCATTGGAGGAGAACACTTTACAGTCAAACCGGATATCACAAATCCTTCATCTCAGCAGGCAAACGAAATCCTTTTGGAAGGTTTCCAACACACGAATGATTATCCAACTTGTTGAAATGAAGCCAGTGATTTGATACGAAACACAATGAGCACATTGCAGCACACAGTGGCTTCATTGCTTCTTTCTGGCAATTTGTCTAGCATACGAAGACATTGTCTTCTGCAACGCCAATACCGTGGTCAACACATTTAGCAGAAAAGAAATTACAAAGATTGTGAAAATTGGCTTCTACATCACAAAGGTTTAACCATTGCTCACAGTATGGCCTCCACATGGAATACAAACTTGTTAGACTAGTCAGCATATTCCACCATGATTGCTTGATATTATGTGGCATTTCCGACATTCGCAAATTTCCATTTGCAACATCGCCTTGACATTAAGTGTTGGGTATAGGCTAATTTGTTCTCCAACTACTGCCAAATGAATAAAGTGTAAGGTGAGAATCAATCAACACTATTACCTTTTTCTTCTTGATTTGTCCTTTATCTTGAGAGTTTGAGAGTGGTAATTCACCTTGCAGTGCGTGCCACATTGGTTGATTCATTTCTTCCTCTGCAAAGATAGTTCTAATGCTTATGTCCTCCTTCTTGTTCATTTTTTCTTCTCTTTAATCTATGTAAAATAATTTCTTCTCGACACACTTCGACCTTTAGTGCTGTTTTCTCCTCTGGCCCCAACAGCAAAGCCTTTTGCTCTTTTTTCTTCCAATTGTTGTGGTGTCATGCTGTGGTTGTGGAAATCTAGGCGTAGCAACACTTCTTTATGGGAATTGGTGGTAGGCTTTAACGCCACCAATTATTTTACATTCAGCTTTTCTTTTAACCCGAATACCTTCCAATGAATACGGTTTCCAAAATTCGAACTTCATGTTGGAATCATGTCCTTTAAAGGCCCTTTCTGAAGATCAAATCACATTCTCTGGAATATCGGTTACATATATTAATTTTTGAATTCCTCAATGTGTTGCCACTAACTTCTGTTTAGGAATTTATAATTTAACAAAATGTGATGTTCTCTTTTACTTTGTCCTCATAATGTGCTATCATTTCTTCGGTAAAGTGTGGTGACAATTTTTTTATGAGAACAAAAGCCATCGATACCATAAAAATGCATTTTGTTCTAAATGTAAATTTATGAAATGCGTACCTTTTTGTGTTTTACATGTGTATGAGATGAAATATTGCTCATCTATAGCCTTCATATTCTGAGGTCTTTTCATCAAACTTCCTCATATCCATTTTTGGAATGTAGTGATTCTTCCCACTGACATTAGAACATGAAATACGATTAACATTAGGTTTTTGTTCTCATCATGAGGTTCTTCTACTATCTTTTCATTAGGAAACATTTCTTGTATAAACTTTTCCAACCTTGATGTATTTTTTGAGCATTATTATATTTTCCATGTTTCTTCTGTATCATCCATATTGACTTCCATGCCATCCATATTCAGCTTCATGCCATCCATGTTCAACTTGCCGCCATCTGATTAGCTTCTGCTGTTCTTCAAAACTTCCATTTCATTTTTGTTCTTTAAAGTGAAGTTGCATTGCAATTATCTTATGGTTTGATGAAGTCTGTTGCAATTATTTATCTTCATGGTCATAATGAAGCCTTTGAAGATTGTGGTGTTAATTATTTCTTGAGCTGTACAGGCAATGGTATATATTCTACAATACATAGAATCAATTCAAATTGATTCTTCAAGACTTATACCAATTGAAAAAATACCTTTTTCTTGCATTGCGGTGAGTAGCAAATTGAAGATTATATTTGCTGATTGCGGCCTTCAATATTTATTTTGTTAATTTATCCTTTGTTCTGTTTTGAATACCACAAATGCTTTGATTTGGTTCTCGAACAAAGTTATTAAATATCCCAAATGACCTAATTATGGTGGAACTGATGTAGAAAGCGAACTTATGCGACTTGCCATGTCTCCTTTGTTTATTCCTTCCAATCTCTAAATTGATGGCAGCTTCAAAATGGCCTTTTTGACCGCTGCTGACGCCGTATGATTGCCTGAGTAAAAAATTTAAACGAACTTTTTTCACGATCCCCTCATGAGATGAAATTGAGAACGAAAAGCACTATATGAGTCATATAAATGTTCGCAGACAATGTCACCGAAATGTTTTGAAGAATTTCTTTGAGATTTCAAATTTTATAAAGATTTCAGGTTCTGACATGGCTGAAAAAATGCTTATGGTGCAAATTCCACGATGACTGCGGCCAGGGCACGAAAAGACCTGCTTTACACAAATCGCTGTCAAAAATAATGAGCAAGCTCTAAGGTACAGAAAATGCAATTGTGGGATATGTCGCTAAACCTGTACCTTCATTTGACCAAAACAATGGCATTAGCGAAAATTGCGGTGGCTTTATTTGAACAGTAAACCCTGATCAAAGGCTGTGATGCAAGTGGGTAACACCGACTCCAAAATGAAGAAAAATGAATGTAACATAAGCCTGACAGCAGGAGAACACAGCATATCGATACATTACTGATGAAAAATTCTTGGATACAGTTTATAGAGCATATTTTATTAAAGAGTCCATGAGACCATAATGTAATCCTGGTGTTTGATAGTCTCGTGAACTAAAATAATAGTTTAAGAATTTAATAACTAACAAAATATAGGGTTACAAGGTGCAATAACAATAAGGGACTATACTAGTAATGTAGGACCTAGCAATTTAAAAATACATGAAAGCGGATTAAATTTATGTTCATTCTTGCTAAATTCCTTGGCTGAGGCCTTTCTGGCTAACCCTGTCTACCTTTAGTATAAGCCTGGGACTATAGCGGCCTGTCATGTTGTGCTTCTGTCAGCTATTAAGAGATCATCCCTCCAGAGCCCATTTACAGATTTTAGCTCCCAACACATTATTTAAGGCAGAGAGGTCAACAGGGCTGATCTTTCACATTGTAAATTCATCAGTTTGTCAGAGAAAACACCATTTCTGTTAAGCCAGGCTCCTTGCCATAGTGCTGAACACTGGAGCCTGCCAGACAAGAAGCATTACTTTCCTGCTGGGCCTCCCAGCAGGTGGTAAATTAGTGGCTGAAAGCAGTTTACAACATGTGGGGAAACACCCAGGTGCATTGAGAGCTAAAGGCTTCATTTTGTATATTTTCTCACTCCCATGAGAATATCTTGTGGCACGTCACTGTCAGAACAGGTCCTGGTTCACTTATAAGTGTTTGGGGAAAGACTGGGTAAACCCTAAGATGAAAAAAGTGCCACATTCCTGCTATGGTTGAAAATAACATTGGGGCTTATCATTATTAGTTGGTGCAGAAGTGTATAAAGAACTCTAGTTTTTATGATGATTTTACATTGTTTGTGATACTTATTTATAATAAGATATCATGTTGGTGCAGGTAGGTGGTGGAAGACAAAGAGATCCCCACAATTTGGTTGTAACTTCTTTTATACATGAGCTTTAATGATGAAAATTATTAGTGATGAAGGTGAGAATAGGCCAGAGGGTCTCATGCCTGGGGGCCTGTAATTGTTAAGCAGCAGAAGGCTATGGTTAGTGAGAAATGCTGGGGAGAAGCTGGGCTGATACCTTGTTGAAACCTGTTTCATCTGACAAAGCACATCACCTGTATTCAGTTTATTAACAACATAATTATGCTGTTTTGGAAAAATCAATTTGATTAACAAACCTGCTATGCTGTTGATGAGATAATTAAGCACAGAAACGACTATTATCAAAGATTTGTGTACAAAAACTGGGTTTATTAAGAGAGAAATGATAAATTGATATGAGGGCACAACAATTTATAATAGTGGAAGAATTTTATAGGCAGCCAGAAGGCTACAAATTGAAAACCAGATGGAGTATCCATTTTGTTTCTTAGGGATAAAAAGACTAGGAAGGTATATTAGCTGAATACTCAGTCTTGTTTATTGAGATTATACAACCTCTGGAATACTAGGGCTTGTAATTTAATAGGTTGCTTTTAAAGTTAACATAGCCATAGGGCCACAGACTTTATTCTTGAGCCATTCAAACCACCTCTTATCTTGTAAGGTTCTACTTTCATGTGAGCAAGGTTGCAACTTCTCTAGTGATCACTGTTGAATGTGTAGTCACAAGTTATTATATTATATTAACAAGAGAACACGTTTTGTTCAGGCCTCCACCTTCGTTCTTGAATATTTGGTGGAGGAACATTCGTTTTCCTTCTGGAGATAAAACATGAATTATTATGACTGAATAAATATTTTGATATGATTAATGTAAAATGTCAATACATATGCCAATATTACTTTAACGATAAATGCAATTTAATGGATAAAAACACAAAAAAGCATAAAGAAGTTTTAGACAATATTTAAAATAATTTTGATGGTTATTATTTAATTTGAGACGAAAAGCGCCTTGTGTTTTAAATATTACTTCTCTTTAAAATGGTGTCTAATTGACGTCATTCATTAGAACATCTTGAAAATATATAAAGAGCAATATATAGCACCATCAGTACCTTCTCGGAAACGTTTCCTTTGTCTCCGATATGGTTTCTTTATGTCTCTAAACAGGTTCTTTCATTATTATCTGTGTAGAAACATTTCGCTGAAATGGATAAATTAAATATATTGTGTTTCCTGGATACAATTTCTTTAATCTCATCTGTTATTGTCTCCTCTAAAAGACAATATAAAATAATTCAGAAAAATCTCATAGGTAAAATAATCAATATAAAAATATTAATTAAAAAATCTAATATCGTTGAATAATTATTGTTCAGGATGTTGAACAAAATTGAATACCAGCCTTCTGGCAATTATCTTCGTTGATCTGCTGCTTATTAATTTATGTTGAAGGTTGGGAAAAATAAAAATGGAATTACGGGTGTTCTGATTAAGCGCTAACGCTGCGGCACATGCCAGAGCAATTCAAAGCAGGTTATGTCTGAATACGTTATTAAAAAATTGTAGGTATGAACTTAAAAATTAAAGAAAATGGCGGCGGAAAAGCAAAAGAGAAATACGCTGATGATTGAATATGCCATCAACCTTCTGATTCTCTGTGCAATTGTAAATAATTAAATCTTAAAGATTAAGCCGAGAGCGAGCGGGAATCAATATAGATTACAATGAGAACTTATTACTTATAGCTTGAGATTTTCAAAACAGGAATTTGACATAGAGAAACTTTTTGGTGAAAAGAACAACAGTTTAACAAGAAGAAAGACATTTTTTACTAAACGTTGCAATGATTACGCTGGTGACAAAAATGAAAAATCAGACTATAAAATGGAAAACGCCGTGACTTCACTGGTGCAGGTGAAGGATGACTCTGTGGTGCACTCGCTAAATGAGACCAAAGAAGCATTTATCATCAAAAAAATTAAATATGCATTACAAAGCTTAAAGGCGCTTTGGCGAAAATTTGTTAACCAGGATGATGATGTTCTATTATTATTAGGTGGTATTGATTTTCTTAGCGAACATGCTGAACGCTGCACAGCAGCACAAAACCAATGATAATATAAAACTAACCTTTTCAAGGCACCGGAGATGAATTTAATGACATTATTATGACGCTGCAGCACATAAATTTCAATGAACAGGTTTGAATTTTCTTTATGAAATTCGGTGTAATACAGTGGTGCTGTTCTTGCCAGACCACTACAAAGTTCAGTGCGGTGGTGGTGCTGATTACATGAATGAACTCTGGGCCTCGCATGAATGAAGACCATTCTTGCCCGGATGAATGGTGCCTTCGCCGTGAATTTTAACACCATCAAACAGCGCTAACTGGATTCTACATCGGTGCCGAAACCTTCTTTAATCGCGTTGATTATGTATCAAGCATTTAACAGAAAATAGTTAATGGTGAGATTTGAAGGTATTGTTTTTCCACGGGTGATTTTTGTGGTTTGAAGATTATTCTGGCGTTTCAGGCAAGAGAACAGTTCCAGAATAAAACCTTCCTCAAACTGTTTCATGAAGGAAGTCTATATTGCTGATGACCCTGCGACTTATTGTTGAGCCTTCCTCTGTTGGGGGAAAATATTATATCCATTGGGTTGGGTAGTTATACAAGCCCTGGGCTGATGGCTGAAAAGTTCTGGTATTCCTGTTTAGCTAAAGTTTATGACATAAAGACTGGCCAATCTTAATCTCTCGTATAAAAATAAACGCTATCAGGAGGAATAACAAGGTATACGTTGTTGATTCATATCAGGCCTGGCAAGTTAACGCCACAATGCTTAGGCGAAGCTTTTATGACCGCATCGCCTTCTGTATCGCCAGAAAAAAAGATTTTGGTCTCTTGCTCTCATCCGGTGTTCATAACAATTATGAGTATGAGAACAACTTTACGGTAATACGTTGTTAATTCTCAAATTTTGCCGAAGGATATGTCACTTCTCTGGTGAGTCTGATTATTCTTTACTCTAACAGTCATTATAAAGAAAGAGAGCGTTTAACCGTTTTAAATTAATATTTTTGCGGTCTGGTTCTGGTGGTGAACAAGTCTGGTTAAAAACGTTTGTCTAATATGATGATTTCTTGGTTGCAACCACTCAAAGGGCTGGCACACATAATTTGTGGATGGCATGGCTACGACCTATAGAGATCTCATCATGTTAAAAAATACAGGACACACTATTATTAAATTTTTTTCTTCTTTAATATGTCTACCTGCTTCGTTTTCAAAGGCGTCCCCGTTTTAATCTGGGTTTCAACTGAAAAAAACAATATGGTTTTACAAATTGCTGTTGAGCTACTTGCTGTGATTTCTTCATCCCAAAAATGGATACTAGCTCATGGATAACAATCTAATACATTTTGACTGTGATGTGTGCAATTCACTTACGGTAGCCCCGACATTCAGCAATCTGGGGCTGGCTACATAAAAGTTCTGAACGGTGTGTTCAAAAGAGTAAACAAACTTGCAAATGCTATTTGACGCTGAACAATAACAAAAAGCTCCATGTGTAGACGCCAATCCCTTGTCTGTAAACACCAGATATTTTCATTTATTTATCAACGCACGATTGAAAGGAAAATTATTTCGATACAAAAAATTTAACAGGTATAATTTAAAGAACAGGAGAAAGTAATTAAAATGAAAGAAAATACATGAAATGTCAAAACTTCTTCCTCAACATATTCAAAACATTAATAATTGAACATAAATAGCCATTGCGGGGTTAGTTGGGGCAGGCGAAGTCAGCTATGCGCTGAGATTCTGATGAGCTTCTGGTGAAACGAACAGAATCTAATTCAACGCCGCTATCATGTTCATATTTCTTAATTGCAATACTCAAAATTATCACATAATTGAAGGCATGGCTGACTATGAATGTCTCTATCATATTAAAGAACACACACCTATGTATATTCAATTGTTTTCTTATTTAGAATATATCAACGCAGTATGAAAGAAAAGTGAATTAATTTCGATTTATTATAAAACGAAATGATATAATTTTAAATTTACTGTGTTAGGCTACTTGTGGTTTCTTGTCTAAAAGGCCTGCCTGGCTCATGACTAATAATTAATACTTTGAAAATCCGGTGCTGGTTATTGTTGCGGTATTAACTGCCCAGGACAAACGTTAATAGTCTGAAGGACGCAGCTTTGCTGATGAACTGATGATTAAAGAATATTAAAGAGAAAAACGCTGAAATGCCTGTTGCAATGCGAATAACCGGCTGTTAACAAACTTTCCACCAGGTGAATCATGTTGACCAATCCATATCCTGCAAAAACTTCTCGACTTTTTGTTCTCATTCAACGCGGATTGAAGGAAGGTATTCAGATACAAAGTGCTGGGTATGGTTAAGCTATTCTGTGATAAATGAGCAAAAAGCCGAAATAAATATTGAGTCCTGGGCCATGCAATAACCTTCAAATTCTTTTTCTTCATTCAGTTGGCAAACCATGTCCGGTTCATTGAGTGAGTAAAGATCAATGTCGCCAGTTTAGTGAACCTGAACATTGCGAACAGAATTAATTCCTGGCGTTGTCATCTCATGCTGGGATTTTTATTTACCGTACTCAAGGTATGCAACCTGGTTACGTGGACTGGCATGGATTACGAGCTATGAAGATCCTCTATCTTTTTATTATTAAATACAAGCACTATATATGTTCGATTGTTTATGGCTAAATTATGTAGCGGTTTTAAAGAAAAAGTCTCATTAAATATAGTTTGGCTGAAAAAATATATAATTTTACCAAATTTGCCGTACCTTAAAGCTACTTGCTTTTGGATTTCTTTGTGCAAGCGAGGATGCCTGAATAACATGAATTAATAATTTAACTACATTTTGAAGTTCCTAGTGATTGTTCATGTGATTATTAACCCTTTAAGACTTGAAGAATTTCAACTAGTCTAGAGGATGCAAATCTGCATTGAACTGAAGTGGGTTCAAAGAAAATTAATAAAGAAAAATCATGAAGGATGCAAAAAGAAGTTTGGTCAACCTCTACCCTTCCTTTGTTTGTGATCTATATTATTCAATCGTTGCATTGCCAAACTATAAGTTTGACTCAAAATTATGAGTTGATATTCAATTCTAAGCAGTCCATTGACTAATATTACTTGGCTACGGGACCGAAGAAGAGAGTTGTTCCAAGTTTCAAAGGAAATTTGTTATGTTAATTTGGTACACTACCAGTGGCAAATTTTTGTGGTTTGTATTGCTTTTTTTTTTTTGAGAAAATTTTATAATTTTAGTTTTTATTATGTAATACATTTAACATAGTTATAAATTTATTATTATGTATTTTCTTTGTTGGCATTTGATGAATACACACTGAAAGGTGGTATTATTCATATCAATGAGTTAAAAAAAATAATAGAAAATGCTTTTATTCTGTTGAAAATAATACTTATTGCGCTGCTTTAAATACTATAGTAATATTTTATAAGAAAAGACATACCTTCTTTTCCTTATTAAACGTGCAATTGTGAATCCCAGACCTGATCCTGGCAAAATCACTAAGAAATTATTAGAATTGGTTCATATGAATATCTACTATATTTAGAAACTAGTTGACAGAACCTTTAATTCTGAACTACAAACAACATCTTTATGGTACATAAGCGAAAACAAATATCTTCTTTGTGGTACCGATGACCCAATACCAACACTTTTACTGCTGAATTAATTTGTCACAGTTGAACTTGGGATGGACTAAAAAATTTATGCCAGACTAAACTCCAACATATTCTTCAGAAGGACCAGCTATGAGCTTAACATAATATTACATGCAAGAAGGTGTCTTGGTGAGCAATTGAGTGTCTACCTCTCCAAAAAATGTAACAAGGACAAAAGATAAACATTGAATATTAATTGTTTTGGTCAGTTGGTACAATTAGGGTAGTCCCCAATTCAGCTGAGAGACCACTGTGATGAAGAACAGAACAGCAATTTTAACCAAGGCAGGCATAATAATCTACAGACTAAGACAATGATTTTGGAAAGGATTAACAAGTGGCAATGGGTAATCCCTCTGTCAGGTATAAGCGATCCCTTAGCCTGGGGTGAATTCTGTGCTCAGAGACATACTAACATCTACCTTCTGGTTACAATGAGAACAGGCAAAGAACCATGTCCTACCTCATTGGTGCTATTTTGCCGTCTGTGAAGCTTTATGGTCGTGCAACTCTTCTCAAGCAGAACACACCACTCTGGCTTGGTCCCTGTATAGGCAGGTCAAGACATCCCAGCAAACTAAATAGAACAAACATGAAAACAGACTACAACTATATAGCTGATCAAGTAATTTATAAATCTCAACGTGTAAGTATTAAACACAAAAGACAATTAAACACCTGGGTGCATTTTATTAGTTCAAAATACAAAGAGGGTATGTTGAACGTGGAAAATCAATGTGAGGGCTTTCCTTGACGAGTATGTATCCAAGCACGTTTTACACCCTCATGAAAAAAAAAGTTAAGGATATATATACCAAAACACAGAAACAATCACACTATACACACTATTCTCCCCAAAGCTATGGTTGCTTCTTCTCTATACACTTTCGGCTATCTATTCAATTAGCTCATCGATGGAGAAGAGACATTCTTTATGAAGAGAGGAGGAGGGTTTGAACCATACAATAGTGGAAGGGCCTTATATGGGGTTTTACAAGGTGGAAACAAGAGGCCAAAGGGAAGAGGTAGTGGTTATTCGATCAGGCTCTTTCCTACAGACAATACGAAGTTATTGTGATCGAAAACTTAGCCTCTATTTTTAAAAATTTCCATAAACGGACAAACAGAAAGCATAAGCAGAACAAAATTACCAGCAGCAGGCTTGATATTAATTTTCCCTCATTGGCAGGGGCTGGCCAGGCTGCAGGCGCCAAGGAAAAAACGAGGTGTTTTAGTGGTCTTCTCGGGGGAAAATGGTCTAGCTGGAGGAATGTTGTCCTCATGAGGGAATGCGATGATGGTATTTACAGTATGACATAATTAGTCAGGAAACTGTATTATAAATGGGTGAGATGGGGATCGGAGGGATAGTGAAAAATTATTGTATAGCAGGTACATGCCTAAGTATGGTCGGGCATGAGTGAGGAACCACAGCTCTTTAAGTATCTGAAGAGCAGACTGCCTTTGGGCTGCCTATAAAGTCAGGTGAATGCATATACACAGCAAATCTCTTGTTGAAAATACATGAATCCATGGAATAGGCGTGGCTGTCCGCCGAGAAAGGGGATGTGTGAATGGATGCTCGGCATGGATAAAATGACCATCAGGAATGAGGTCATGAGCCTGGTCACAGAGGTATGGGAGCAGCCATCGCCTGGGGATCAAACAAGAAGAACCCATGGTATGTGGTCACAACCACTGTCCCAAGAATCTGTGCCACTAATGGAGCTGACTGTCACTCATGTAACTTTGGACTTTGCTGAGTGTAAAGCCCAGCAGTGTTGACAACACCTGGTCAGTACAAGTTACGCATGGACAGGCAGCAAAGTCAAGCATGCAAGAAAAATAAGCAGTTGCGGTGTTCAGTGTGAGCAATTAACAGTGTGAGCCGCCCGCGTGGCAGTGAAGCCACCAAGGGTACTACTAGTACAGTGGATATGCAGACAGTAGTGAAGAGTCGAATAAAAGCAGAATACCCAATCGAGGGCAATGATGCAGACATATAAAGATACGAAGAGCTTTAATGGCACATATGAGCTCTGTAAGGTACTGAAAGGTCTCTAGATCAGCTTTGAGATAATGAGATGAAGTACGACAAAAAGTGATCCCTCGAAGGAGGTTCATAATGGATACACATCATCGACACGAAACATAGAAGGTAATATGGTGTGATGTAGTGCACCTGTACACACTGGAAATGTGTTCCAGAATCCACCTAATCTCTGCTCTTTGGCACTGTACAGATATTAGTCATTGCATACATAGCATTAATCTTTTACAGGAAAAATTAATTATGGTATAAACAAAAATATTCAATTTTTTTCTCTGGGTTTTTATGGCAGGAAAGCACAATTAAACCCCAACTGTATATTATGTACATGGAATCATCTCAGAAAATCTACACAACATACAAATCTTATCACAAGCACTATGATGCAATTTTAATCATTAAACACACTAATCGGGACCAATGCACGTCCATGCTGCCAATCTTCTTTTACTCTCTTGCTGCTTTCGCACTCCACTGTGACACTTCTTTACAGGTAGCTACGAATGAATTCAAAACTACTCCCTCATTATTTGCTGGTCTCATTGGCATCTCCTTGTGTGTGTGATGCAGTGATGTATCTTCCTGCAAGTCCTGACGGATAATTACCTTCTTGCCTTTCACCTATCTCTCCACTAGTCTCCTTCAGTGCCGGTACCTCACAGATTCATGATGTATTGTTGATTGATTAATACAGATTATTATTTTGATTATTCAACTAATTAATTACTCACTCACTAGTGTATCAATTGATTAGACTAGAATACAGCTAAGCTCAACCATTAATAAAGTTAAAAGCAGAATACAACTCCATCTTTTCTTTACCCCATTTGTATGTATACCATGCCATAAAGTTATAAGCCAGTCCTCATTCAATAGCTCTGGCAAACCTTAGGAATAGCGTAATTCCTTCTGTCGATTTTATTATGTCTGACCTGCTTGAAATGAAATGTCAAGAAAGGGTGGTAAGTACAGAAAGTCCGATTATTAACCAGAGCTATTAATAATCGACATGCATGTTTTTAGGAGGATTTTAATAAATGCCTGGAAATGAACACTTCAAAATAATCATATATTTTTCAACTTGATCAACCTTCCACAAATAGCATCCTGCAAATTAAAATGTGCAGTCTGGTTTCTAAATAAACCTTATTCTAAAAAACTGAACTTGCTTCAAAAAGCGCTGGGCCCACTTAGTGAGCGGAAGCTACTTTTCACCTAAGCTCATCATCGTGGATCTCACTTTCCTCTCTAACAAGGCAGGATTATTCTTCCTTTTGATCACCTGTATAGTAGGTAATTTTCTACGAGATTAGCGCCGCGCTGTGAAATGTGCCATCTGATCCATGGCGAGAATTTGCCCAAACAACATGATCTTCCAGCGCACCACAAATCTTGATATGATGATACGGATGTGTGTTTGATCTATCAACGAAACCGCCAGTTAGCACGTTTTAATGGAACTCGATTATCACAATGAGAAACACGGCAAGTTGCGAATGTGAGCAGGAACAAACAGGCAGAATCTTCCTCATCAGGATAAAAGCACCATAAACTAAGTGCCACTGCCATGTATTCTTCTTCTCTGAAGCCCGAGCACTAGGATCTTGCATTCTGTTTGTGAAAACTATCGCGGTCAGTGTGCTGGCGTCCTCCGATGTGCTCTTTCTGTCTGACGGACTTCCTTCCCCAATGCATAGTGAAGCCATGCAGCCTGCCTGTCATATCAGCACCATAAAGCATAACGAGATGCACCCACGGATATCTGGGGACATGCTTGCCCCGCCCTTAAAGAGCACGGCGGGCTTAACTACTCTCTTGCATGGGCGGTTCACACACTGCCTGGCCGTTCTTGCCAGCTGGGACAGCGAACCCACCGAGCATGGGTAACGTTGTCCCTCTCTGTGAGTGTCAACATCCTCTTTCTTCCAATTTCTTGGAAGAGGACTGTCGATGGGCTTGTAGCCTTGCATGTGAAACTTCTCTAGTATCTCCTGGGCATAACTTTCCTTGAGACACAAATAGTTCACCTTCCTGCTGCCATATTTCAAATCCAAGGAAATAATGAAGGAGGCCCAAATACTTCATCTCAAACTCCTTAGCAAGATCAGCCTTGCATGAGTGTATCAACAGCTCATCACCTGTTAGTATTAAATCATCAACATAAATTACAATGATCAAAAACTTACCCTCAACCACAATCTGGTACAGGTTTGCATCCGCCTCACTCTTGGTAAAGCCAAGTCCAGTGAAATAGTTGTCAATCTGAGTGTACCAAGCATGGGGTGCTTGTTTTATCCCATACAACACTCTTTTGAGCCTGCACACATGCGACTCACTGCTGAAGATCTTAAATCCTTCAGGTTGCTTAACGTACACCTCTTCCTAAATGATCCCATTAAGGAACGCAATCTTCACATCCATCTGATGAATGTGCCACCCCATCTGCGTTAAGAGAGCAAGGATGGTCCGTATGGAAGAATATTGTGCGACAAGTGCAAAGGTTTCTTCATATTCAATCCCCTCAATATGTGAGAAGCCCTGTGCAACAAATCTTGCCTTATACTTCTCGACGCTCCCATCAGCAGCTTGCTTTACCTTTTAGATCCATCTTGATCCTACAACTGATTTTCCCACTGGCCTTGGAACAATCTCCCAAGCACTGTTTCTGACAATGGAGTCATACTCCTCCACCATGGCATCTACCCATGTGGGCTCCTACACTGCTTCTTCAAAATAAGATGGCTTTGTCACAATACACTTGCTCATAAGAGTCGTGTATCTAGTATATCGGTCAGGTTACTGTCTCTGTCTATGTTGTGATGTAGGGACTCTTACATTCTATGTCGCATCAAGCTTCTATCTCTCAGCTTCTCTGGTACTCTTTCTGCGTTGTCTGATATTTGGCTTTGCATGAGTGGACTCCTCCACTCCATGAATCTCCTCTTGTGGCTGATCCACATCTAGAGGCTTATCTTTGGGAACAAGAAGTTCCTCCTCCGCATGCAAGTGTATCTCCCTCTCAAGCAGCAACTTCATGGCTTTCACCTCATTGAATTTTATATCCCATCACATAACAGTCATCCGACTGTTTGGAAAATACACACAATAGTTATGGGGTGTTTTTGTGTACCCCACAAATATCCCAACTTCCGTAGTTGGCTCCAGCTTCTTCCTAGCGTCCTTCATCACATGAATGTAAACAAGTGAGCCAAAAATATTCAAATGAGAAATATCAGGATTCTTACCAGAAAATGCTTCTTCGGGTGTACTCATGCCAAGTACTCTATGAGGACAACGGTTTTGCACATAAACCACAATGTTGCATGCTTTCGCCTCAAGTGCATCGGTAGGCCCTGGTCATGCAGCATCGCTCGTGTAGCACCCATGATCATTCTGTTCTTTCTCTCCCTAACCCCATTCTACTATGGGTTATGAGGTGCTATGAGTTCTCTTCAAATTCATTCTTTGCTACAGAAGTCTTTGAATTTTCCCGAGATGTATTCACCACCATTACCGCTCTGTAGAGCTTTTACCTGCTTCCCCGACTCCTTCTCCACCAATGCCTTGAACTCACAGAACTTTGAGAAAGTTTCAATCTTCTTCTACATGAAGAAGATCCAGCATATACGAGAATAATCATAAAAAAATATCACATAATACCTATGTTTTTCTATTGAAGCAACCGAGAATGGTCCACACACATTTGTGTGAATTCTCTCCAGGATCACCGAAGCATGGTTCTCCTTCTCATGAAAGGTAGTCTTCACAAATTTACCCATTGTACATTCTTTGCACCGATCTGACTGTGCAAGAGTACCCTTGGGAAGTCCAGTAGAATTTTTCTGCAAAATCTTCAAAGCGCCATCATGAAGATGGCCCAATCTCCTGTGCCATAATTCGCCCTCATCGCGGCTCACCACTTCTTTCGCTTTTCCCACCATTATAGCACAACCATCTACCTCTAGCTTGTAAATATTCTTAATTAGAACCCCTATATTCTTTGTTTGACCCTTTCCTTTATGTCGAAGGAAAGATTTTCCCTCACTGAAAACAGCATCATAACCCTTGTCTTCCAGCATTGTGACCGAGACCAAGTTCTTCTTCAAACCTGGAACATGCATGACATTCTTCAACAAGAATGGATTACCGGACTCCCTCTCAAAGGTAATGGTCCCAATTCCAGTCGCACTGTACTGACCATCATCCCCATCTCTATATGCATTTGGAGGTCCTTATCCTCCAAGTCACTAAAAAACTCTTTGTCTCTCATCATATGGAAAGATGCACCACTGTCAAGATACCACACCGATCCCATGCAGCTTGAAACCAAGCATGTGATCAAGGAAAAATCCAGCTTAAATTGCAAGGCTAAGGCCTCTCCAGCTGCAGATCCAGCAACTTGCTTATTCTTCTTCTTTTGTGGACAGTTAGTGGAAAAATGTCCATGCTTGTGATAGTGAAAACACTTCAATTTGGACAAGTCCTGCTTCTTGCCTTTAACACCGGATTTTGAAGAATATTTATTCCCCTTACCTTTCCTTTCTTTGGCAGCCAAAGCGCAATTCTCTTCATCTTCATTCTTTGATGAAGATCCATCCCTGGTACCCTGCCTTATCTCCTCCTACACAAGATCCGACCAAAGTCGCTCCTATATCGGCAGTTAAATCCTTCCACATTAAGAATGGAGTGGCTTTCCTATGAAGGATGGACACAATATGGTCCCTCACACCTTCCAACAAAATCCTCATTGTCTTTGCAGTCTTATTTTTCCATGCATCAAGTAATGCAGCATCGCTAGATCCCAGCTTAGGAACATCGTTATCCATGAACTCATTCGGCCCATTATCCTCTAGAACTGTCTCCATATTGTCCTTCTAGGCTATGTAATTCAAGATCCCATCAAGGGCATACTCCAATCTAAACCCGTTGAAAGACATTTCAATGTATACTCGATTTCTGCACCAAGAATCTTCTGTAGCAAATTTGATTTGTCCACCAGCACAAACTCACTTCACAATTGCTATCTTCAATCAACAATGCTCTGATACCATGTAGAAATTATATGCACTAAGAATGCATATGCCCAAGATCCACCTGATCTCACACTATTTAAATTTATGCAAGATACTGAATCTATTCCACTTGTCAATCTTTTGCGAAAAAATTAATTGCACACACATGTGAAGCATAAACAAAAATATTCAATCGCACATAACACAGTTTTTAACCGGGAAAGCCTGAAGCTGAAAACCCCAACTATATATTATGTAACATGGAAATCATATTAAAATCTCATACAAACATACAAAGCTTATCACAAGCTCTCGGTACAGTACAATCGTCATACACTAATCAGGACCAATCTTGCAAATCCATGCACCGATCTTTGCCTCCTACTAGCCTGCCTCCAATGCACAATCCCTGCTAAAGAATAGCTCTGAATGAATTCAAATTACTCCATCCTTGATTGTGCAATCCTCTTTGGCATCTCCACTATGTGTGTGATGCAATCAATGCATCACTATAGTCACAATAGATAGTATATCTTGCCCTTTCACCTATCTCTCCACTGGTCTCCACTGAAACTGCCATGCACTATAGTTAACTGCTGTATTGTTCAGTTGATTAATGAGTTATTATTTGTGAATTATTTAACTAATTAATTCACTCTACTCTCACTAGTGTATCAATCAGTTAGACTAGATACAACTAGCTCAACTGAGTCTAACTGAGTTAAACTGAATACAACTCCATAACTACTTCTTCCAACTGAGTCATAACATTGCCATTTGAGTTCTAACTGAGTCCTCCTTGAAATAGTTCCAGTAAACCCTTAGGAATAGCATAATTCCTTCTGTCAGTTGTTGTGCCACATCTGTGCACTGAACTGAAGTTCTCCAAGAGAATAAGTTGTTTTTTAGAGTCTGATTATTATTAAGAGCTAATAATAATCAACATACATCTATTTTTGGATTGAAAATATATAAATATACTTCACTCGATATTCTAAAAATAGAATTTCATCTATTTTTCCAACTTGATCAACCATCCACAAATAGCATCCTGCAATTTCTAAAATATGATCACAATGTCTAAAAAAAGACATAGTCTAAAAATAGACTTGCACCAAAAATAGCCTGCGGGCCCACTTACTGAAGGCGACTCTTTTCACTAAGCTCATCATCTTGTTGAATCTCAACATGTGAATCAAGACTGAAACAGAGGATCAGGGAATGTACAAACTGCAGAAGGATTTTCTCTTCAACATATCGGCGACACGACTTTGGAATTTGGCAGCATTTGACTCAAATAAGATCATAGGTCATGTTGAAAAAATTGGTAATCAAATGAGAGGTAAACTAATTTCCCAAACCCATGGAGGAAAAGTGACAGAGTGAAGATATCCCAACCCGACACGAACTGCAGACAAGTGTCATGTTCAAGAGTGACATACTGCCGACACAAATGACAAATAACTTCCATTTTCCCCCACCATTTCTAGCAAGTACCTCTTTATTTTTACACAAGCTTGAAGAGGATACCATATGCTTGTCATATAAGTTTTTCCTTTGGAAAAATCCAACCTAGTACATTTTATGAGACCTAGGAAGGAGGAACTTGAATAACGTCATAATGAAGGATACCAATGTAATCAGTTCTAACGAGTCTGACAAAGGAAGAACTCGACATCTTTTCATGTTTAGAGAGTTTAAAAAGAAGGCATAAAATAAAAATCCAGTAGTCCCTTTTTGTAGGTAGTCTCACATATTCGAAAAGATAGAAAACTATGTCTGAGAGAACCTCCTAGTCACGATAGGCTAGGGTATTCGTTTTTCGTAAATAATCTATCCCAGCCTGAAAAAGGGGTAAACATATACTGGGTAGATATCATTTTGCAACCAATTTAATGAGTTCAAAACGACAAGCAAGTCAGCAATCTTTTCAATTTTTAAGAGTCAGAAAAGAGCTGAAAGTTGACTCCTCTTGGAGGAACGAGTGGTGTTAAGGGTAGCAACTGGTTCCGGTAATGGTGGAACTGCTCAGAACATGTAAAGGTCAAGAGGCTGGCTAACAAGACCACTCATCACAGTGGTTCCTCAGGAATGAGTAAAACAATCAAGTGAAGGCATATCATCAGCCAAGAAAATGATGACAATGGAATGAAAAAACCAAGGCTCATCTGATAAAACAGGCTGATAAAATGGCAATCACGAGAGGTAAAATGGGAAAGGTTTCATTTTTACACAAGCTTGAAATCAGGAAACTCTGCTTGAAGTTGGTTTCGTTTTTACACAAGCTTGAAACAAAGATAAACTATGCTTGAAACCGGTTTCATTTTTACACAAGCTTGAAACGGAAACAAACTATGCTTGAAAAAGTAAGCAAGCCCCCAGCATGGTGACTCAATTCGAGGTACATGCCCCCTAAGCTTCAATCCATAGGAAAGGCATATGGAGTGAAGGTTCAAAGTATGAGATCAATATAAGGACTCGACTGGGATTTGACGAGATATAATCAAAGACTTGAATTGAACATGGACGTGATTCATTGTTTTGACAAGGTTGACACATTAAAATAACTATCATCATGACATCTTGTTTCGTTTCTTAGGGAGATTGACACAAGGAAACAAAATGTTTTCCAAAGAGCCCATTTCATTTTTTAAGGAGCTTGACACAAGAAAATGAACTATGCTCCAATGGGCTTGTTTCATTTTTTAAGGAACTTGACACAAGAAAACAAACTATGCTCTGACGACCTTGTTTCATTTTTTAAGGAGCTTGACACAAGCAGATGAACCATGCTCTAAAGACCTTGTTTCATTTTTTAAGGAGTTTGACACAAGAAAATGAACTATGCTCTAACAAACCTCATCATAATGAATAAGAAGTCATAGCTTCCAAGGTTTTCTTGTCTGATGGAAGGAAAACATCTTGGAAGTCTAAACCCAATGCCCCCAGCACACGATGTACAACGACACTATCACTGAAGATGGGCACAAGATAGGTAGCCACATAATTGACATGCGGTGGAGCTGACACAACCAGCGGATAAAGAAATGGAGAGGATGATGGTGGAATAGCTACCTTATGAGGACCAAAGAAAGCAATCTGATTGATGGTCACAATCCAACCTTGGTGTGGAAAACACATCACACGAAAGAGGGAGGAGACAAGCGCTCCCATGGCATAAGTATAATCATGACCCAAGAGTAAATTAAAGTCCAAGGGGCTAGGAACAACCATCATGTCCATATGGACAGTTTTCCCTCCCAAAGTAACATGCAACTTCAGAATGATCCCTAATGGTTGACTAGTTCCTCTGTTAAATGCCAATAGATTCTGGGTAACAGGCATAAGCGAAGGCGAACCAAATTCTTGCAAAGTAGTTGAAGAAAAAATATTGACAGACGTGCCTTCATCTATAATGGTGCTGGGTAGGACCATAATGGAGGCTTATACCGTGATCTCAAAGGGCACATAAGAAGGAAGGCGATAACCTGCGAATCGACCCCAATCAAAGGAAGCAACTAAAATACTTGGAGGGGCTACCATCGAACCGAGATGGTCTTCCCCTAGTGTTACAAGATAAGAAGGAGCATCCTCCACCACCTCCATCATGGAGGCAGAAGGAGTATCCTTTGGGACCTCCATCGTGGGAGGCGAAGGAGTAGCTTCCAAGGGTACAAGGATGGGAGAATATTTCTCCAAGTCTGAGGAATCTGAAGAAACAAGAAGAACCTGAGGGATGTGAGATCCACTCTCAACAGAAAATACCTGGTGCACCACAGACAGGGCCATCTCAACTGATCCCATGACCAATGGTTGGTTAGGGATGGATTCATGATGGTGAATTTCTGGGGGAGCGGGATCAAGCAAGTATGACGATTGACCGATCGTGGAATCAACTAGCGAAGGACTCGAGGAAAGCTTCTGGTAACCAAACGGAAGGCAGGGTGCAGAAACAGTGGAGTTTTCCGACACTCTCTTGGCTTCATTCATATACGGACAAAGGTGAATGGGATGATGCCCTTCACACAACAAACAAGGATTGGTAATCTTTCCATATTTTTAATGAGTCTTACCAGAGCTAGTCGAAGATGTTTTATCAATATGACTTCCAGAAGCCAAAAGCAATGGCAGACGGTTGTCATACCATGTGTCAAGTACCTTGGGAATTCCAGGGTAGTGTTGAAGAAGATGGTCACCTTTGCACAACATGTAAGGGAATTTGACTTTCCGTGGAAGGTTGGATGGTTTCTTGGGCGGAATAGCCACAGAGATAGCCTCTCCTTTATCTTACTTCTTCTTCTTTGTATTCTTCTTCTTCTTCTTATCCACCTGCTTACTAGAATCCAGACTTTAACCAGGTGAAGTAGAAGAGGAGGACGAAGAAACAAGCGAAGAAGGGGACAGGTCCACTTTAGAATTAGCATGATGTTGTTCAGGTGGAAGAGATGGTTGTATAGTGGACGGAACACTTGAGACCATAGAGGTCGAGAATAACCAAACATGCAAACCAACAGTTAACCCAGGAAGGGACAATGTTGCCATATAAGGAGCACCAACATTCCCAAAAGCAGGAAAAGGACTAGGATTCCCTTCAGAGGGGATTCCTTGGTTGGTAAACTCCGAAAATGTTGCCATTGGAAACCACCGTAAAAAAAAACACTAAGGAAGATAACTTTAACCAGGAATATTTCATGGGTAGTTAATTTTTTAAAACATTGAAACCATACTCTATCATTTCATATTTCAAGAGTCGAGAAATAGGCAAAAGGTGACTCTATCACTTTTAGATTGAAACGAGCATGAAAGGACAAATTCTCAATGATCTCTTCTCTTTTTAAAGAGTCACGAAAAGATCGAAATGACTATTTTTCTAATCTAAGAAAGAGGGTGTACCAAGTTTCCGTGAACTTCCATATACACCTTGGTGATAAAATGAAAGAGAAATGACCAAGGACTTAACTTACGTTCAGGTAGTCTCTCTAAATGCTGTGTTCGGTGTATCACGGTTACAAGGCGGGAGACTCGGCTTACTATGGATAACAGGATTGCAACCTAGAGGGGTCTCCTGTTATATAATCGATGGTACGTGGAGCACAAGTACATACTAGCATTGTCTAGAGCCAGATGGTGAACGAAAAATAATAGGTTTTAAGACGCCGAAACATGTCTCTAGCCTAGACGACTAAAATGCGAGCATTAAGTTTCAATGCTTCCTTAGGTTGATTGAATAATTTTTATGGTTGATCTTCAATTTTCTGTTTCAAGGCCCTACCACATGTCATCTAAATCTCCTATATGCATCTATATGATAAAGAAATATTTCAATTCAATGAATGCTATCTAGTTAAGGGAAGAGTCTCAAACAATGATGCAACAAACAACAACATTGCAAACGAAATTTTTCCAAACTAGATGACTTTCACTATCCAAACGTAATCCAAAACATTCAACGATGCGAATTACGCAATGTAATCTATGCAAAATCCTCTTTTTTGAAAACTATGCAATTGTAATATATGCACAATTTCTTTTTTTTTGAAAGAACAAGAATGCACTCAATGCATTTTTCGATGGATGAGAATGTACTTAATGCATACTTTTAATGAAAGAGAATGCACTCAAAGTGATTTTTAGTTTTCAATCATTAAACAATGTAATCTAAGTTCAATGATGGATCTCAAAAAATAATTTTCAATGCAATGTGATCTAATGCATTTTAACAAAAAGAAAACTCTAAGACGAAAACTAAATGAACACAAATCTTCTTAATAAAGGATGAATGCAAAAGGGATGCAAACAAACACTGAGAATTTAATCATTGTTTCAAACACTTTGTAATGAAATTCCTCAAAAGGCTCAAGACATATGAGGTCAAGTACAAAAAGGACTTCCAAAGCATGAGTTCAAAACAAGGCATTCATTCCATTTTACATCAAGCAATCATAGAAGGAAGACTTTTCAGTTGAAAAATGAGCAATGTAATCTATGCTCACAAGTGAAAAATTAAAGGGGATAACGTGTACATCATACAGAGAAAAGGACCGGAAGCGAAAGACACACTGGTGAAGGATTTAGGGAAAAAACCTCAATTTTTCATACAACCTGAAATTGGCATGACTTTGGTGGGTGAAACTAGCACCACCTGGCGCGAACTGTTCACTAACAACTAGCGCCAATGGCCAATTGGTGTGGGCTGCTAACTGACAACTAGTGCTAATCGGTGCTATTGTGAGGAAAAAAAAGTGCCAATGCCTGAATAGGAAAAAAAAAAAATTTCTTCCAACCAAGACCAGACTCACCACTTCAAGCAAAATCTAAAAGATTGTAATTGATGAAAAACATAGGAAAAAACAAGGAAATGGTCATTCGACTAAATCCAGTTAATGACTAAGACCTCAAAGAGTGACAAACTCAAAGGAAACTCCCCAGTGGAGTCGCCAATTTTTTGTCCAGGTAAATCCCCTCTGCGGAAAGAGGCGATCCCTCTAGCCCTAGGGTGGGTCTAGCAACTACGAGAACATACTAACATCTACCTTCCTAGATTGTAAATGAAATTCAGAGCAAGAAAGATATCCTACCTCATTCTGATGCTATGTTGTCATCTGTTGTCAAAGCTTCTTGATCCATTGCTCTTCTCAAACTCGAGGCACGCTGCTACCAATGTTCGATTACCTGTATAGACAGTCAAGACATCACAACAAGAATAAAAACAAGAAAAACATAAAAACAATTACAACCTATCTAACTGATCAAGGAATGCTAGAAATCTCATTATAAATGTAAACAAAAATGGAAGATAAACATCAGGTGCATTTTATTATGATAAAGACAAGGGGAGTTTACAACCAAGCCTTTATGTTGAGGCTCTCCTTCGACAGGTCTGTATCCAAGCACATTTGCCACACCCTCATGAACAAAGGTCCAAGATCTCACTATGTTCTCAACACACACAAACAATCACACTCTGCACTATTCTCCTGAAGCTATGATTGCTTCTTCTCTATGCTAACTTTTTCAGCTATCTCTTCAACTAGAACCTGTTCAACTAGCTCATCAATGGAAGATGGCTATATTTATAGAGGAGAGGAGGAGGTTGGGATCCCTACAATAGTGGAAGGGAGGCCCTATCCCTTGGGAGGTTGCCCCATAAGGTGGAAACAAGAGGCCAAAGGAGGGAGGCCATGGTTATTTAGTCGAACCACTCCCTATGACTCATCCACAAAGTTGTGATCGAAAATTTGCCTCTATTTTTAAAAAACTTTCCATAAACGGATTGGCGTGGGGTGCTTAACTGGGATAGAGTGCCAACTGGTGTGGGCTCAGTGTTAATTTTCCTCATTGGCGTGAGGGCATAACGGGCTACCAACGTGGAGGAAAAAACAGGTGTTTTTAGTGGTCTGCTCAAGAAATGGTCAACAGAGGGAATGTTGTCCTCATGGCAAGGGATGCAATGATGGTATTTGCAAGGCATGACACTTCTAATTATTCATATAAATGACCCTCCAATGGTTGAGATGGGGATCGCAGGGACAATGACAGATTACTGTGTCATAGGAAGACACAGAGGAGGAGGAATATCGAGTGCCCTTACCCACTGTCAAAGCTCCAAAAAGTGAAAAGGAAACCCTTGAGGCTCAAACCAATTCATGATCTGAATGAAACACAACCAAATGACAATGGCACTGCCCACAAACAGAAAGCTTGTTGATCTGAATTGTGTCTGGAAATAAATTCTCAACATCCCCTTGCAGTATAACTGTATTTGGGGCTATCCTCATTGTAAGCATCTTATCGTATCAATTAATTATTCAAAATATTGATATGTTCTTAGACACCGTTGGCTCTTTTTCATCTAAGAACTTTTACGCTTATTACATAAGGTGAAGCATATACCATGACGCTATCAAAACGCAGTGGAAATGTACAGACATCCTTGATAGAATGGTGGAAAATTCAAAAAAAAACAATGAGCCTCTAAGGGATTAACTCATATTTCTCTATAAAGAAAAGAGTGTTTAGTCTAGAGTCAATGCTTCTACAGAGTTCAATGTTTCAACCTTGCACTCCAGGCAATGGGAGATCAGCTCACAGTCAAGCGTATAATGATGGATGTAATTCGTCAAAATCTTGGTGTTATAGAACATGAGGTGACAGAAAAAAAGGATTAAAAATTTAAAAATTATCCAGACTACTCTATAAATCGTGGAGACCTGATTCCTAGCTATGGATTAATCTAATGAGAGAGATGAGTTTTTGTAATCCTGACCTTGTCTATCACAGCTAGTTTGTTATGTTAGAACATATTTATGAATCCTTTCATGCATCACAATATTTTTTTACTGTAGTAAACTTTATAATGTAAGGGCATCATGTGCGGTATCAATTCATGAAAGATCACCTAATATTATTATTTGGAAATTTCTTTGAGAAAGACACCACAAGGTTGGGAGCTGCACTTCATAAACAACTTTATTCAGTCCAATAGGTATCTATCTCATCAATTTCACCTTTGGTTTGCCTAAGCCTCATCCCATTTTAACAGACCATGGCAACAATGGAACATTTTTGGAGACTTTTAACTTTGTGACTGAACGAAGACCCTATTGACAATTACCTAGAATATTTGATGGTCGGCAAAGGAAGAACTGAGATTGGAGAATAGGATCGGATGGCTATCTGGCAGTTTACTCTCTGTATTGAAAGCTTGTAAGCCCACATATATTCTTTTAAAAACATTCTCCTACTTCCCTAATAAAAATATTCCAAAAGTCCTAGCCACCAAGACTCGTTGACAATTTCCTCGTAAAGTTGATCGTTGGGAAGGAAAACTAATAGTGAGGCACAAGATTAGATGGTAATCTGGAAATTTTCTCTCGATATTGGCCACTTATAATTTTTTGATATATTCTTTTGATAACATTGTCCTTCTACTTCCCCAATAAAAAAGGTTCTGAAAGCCCGAACCACTCTCTTTTAAGATAAAAACTTACATTTTTAATGAAATTTTATTAAATTTATGATTAAATTCAACTCTCAGTTCTGGCTATTAAAAAGAAGGTTCAATAGACTAGGTAGATCTCAAAGGACGTTAAAAGTGAAATCAATCAAACAACCAAACTGAATCATATCACCCAAAGAATTGAAAACCCATAAGGCCAGTTAAATATTTATCTTATCAAGTAAGAGATATCAAAATAAAAAACAAAATGAGTTCACACATTTGCAATGGATGAAAGAATCATTGTTACCAGTAATAAGAAAAACTCTAGACTCCAGCTATTTCAGGAAAATAACACGATTGCGCTTAATGCATTAAGTTAGAAGGATCAGTACAGTTCCCATAGTAATGTTGGACCTATATAGTCTCAAAAAGTAGATTTCATAAGAGAAAGAACAACATAAAAGCACCATGCCTACCCAATGATTACTGGATAGTATCTGCAAAAATAGATCTAAACAATAAATTATTAAGAAGTCTATAGGATTATTGAATAATGTCCGTAAAAATGAGAGTAAAAACCTATACAAATATTGAAAAATGACTGTAGAACTTGATCCTAAGGCCTAAACCCTAGATTACTAAAAATACTTATATGGGTATTGAATAATGAAAAATGACTGTAGAACTTGATCCTAAAGCCTAAACCATAGATTACTAAAAATACTTATATGGGTATTGAATAATGATTGTAAAAATTGATTTAAACATAGAAATTTTAGTTTACCTGAGCTTGGTAGGCTTGGGCTTCCTCTTGTTAAAGAGGGGCTTGGGCACGTATTCTACGAGATAGAATTTGGGAGCCTTTGCATCGGATTTGGGCACTTGCAGTTGTTTGGCATGTTGGGGAAAATTGCCCCTATTCTTTTCCTTGAGGGCCCAAATACCTCTTTTTTGATACATTTTCGATCTGGAAAAATGACATACTCACCTTATCAATTATTTGTTTCTTGAAACCCTCTACTTCCTTGCAATGGTCATCTCTCTTCCTGCTACTGCAACAATCTCTTCCTCTGCTATCAGCTACAGAGGACTTATAGTCTTACTATGAAAAGAGGCTAGTTTGGACTTGTCCCTGTAACTAAGAGGTAAAACAATGCAACAATGCTTTGGTAGGAAGAGTCAACCAGGCAACCTATTGGAATATCAGAGGTATTTTCAAGAAAACACAAACATATGAGAAAAAAAACTTAGACAAATCCTCTAGTAATTTCCCTTCGCTTGATGTTGCATTCATTCTTTCTACTGTTTAGTAATGAAATATCAGATCGATTTTCAAGAGAAAAAGAAAACTCGGACAGATCCTCTAGTAATTTTCATTAACAATGCAATGACGCAAAAAAAAGGTTCATCTTCTTTGTCTTTCTAAAGAAACAAAACAAATGAAACTTACGGAGTTCTGAGTTGGACTAAAGAGTTCTGATAAGCAAACATAAACCCTCCCATCACACCAATAATCCATGTTGTCACCATAAATGATCCTCTTAAGTTGAAGTTGCAACTTGCGAGGTAACAAAAGGGCACAGAGGCGCTGGTGATGGTGGTCATCTCGAGGTAATCGAGGAAGCTGAAATTGGCCATTGTCTTTGTAAATTTTGGGTTACTGTCGATTACTGGGTATTCTATCTTAGGCAACTTGCCAATGTTGATCTGTCTTCAAGCTCATTTTCTCAGTCTGATTTTATCTCTGATAAATATCTCTCTCTTTGGTCCAATTTCGCGTTGCTGTAATAACGACTTGTCTCCAACCCTCAATTTGTTTACTTCCCCTCTTCTTTTTCAAAAATTTTCTGCCTCTTTGAACGAATTGTGTTAATGTCTAATTTAAGACCATTAAAAAGTTTTAATTTTTAAATCAAAATAATTCAAATGATAATTTAGGATTTTAAGACAAAATATTAGTTTGGCTTAAAAAAACGTTTTAAAGTAAAAGTATCTTTATGTGCTAGTGATATAATTGTTCTTATTGTTAACTATTTAGTGTTTCTATCAATAGTTAAGTAATATTATTAATTAATGAGGATTATTACTAATTATTTTTATTCATAAGGATTATTTTAAGATATTTCACTACAAGAAAAAAGGAAATTGGTGAGGGTCATGCTTGTGATGGACCTTTAAGGTCCGTCACTAATGTCACATATGGTGACGGTTTTAAAAAAAGTGTCATTGTAAGAGTATATAGTGATGGTCCTGTAAGGTCCATCACCAAAGCCACTATCAATGAAACTTTTGGTGAGGGTCGTTAAAGGCCCATCACTAATTCTATCTTTGGTGACACTTCTAGTGACAGACTTTTAATGAAACTCACCGATGTTATTTTTATTACTTTTTGTGATGGTCAAAAAAATTTCATCACCACTGATCATTCCAATGAGATTTTGATGACGTTATGTGCGTGTTAATATATTTATTTTAAAAAGATAATGATTTAATACCATTATTGTGGAGTCTCTTTTATAATATTTCCAAGGCCATAGTGGTTAGATTCAGTCAATTTTTTAAGAAGTAATTAGTGTGTATCATTTCCTTCAAGTAATGACTAGTTGAATAGACCTATGAGTCAACACATGATTCATATCTATCAATTTTATTATCTAGAAAATTCCGTTTAGATAAAGTCCCACTAGTCTGTGTAGGAAAGATATTATTTAATACATAATCAAGCTTTGTCAATTCTATTAATGAGAAATACCTAACGCTCCTCAACAATCTGGGCACACTTTAAATTAATGCTTTGGCACACACTAACATTTCTTAGCACATCGCATGTCTTGGAACATATTTGTACCTAGAACATATTGTCATGACACTGATGCCCAAGCACATGGTGGAATGTGTTGGCACAACATAGAACTCTTGTAGCATGTGTTGGCATGAATGTAGTCCCTAGCATACCTCGGAACACCTTGGGTGAATGAATTGACATACATTAGCACTTGGGAAGCAATTCCACTTGGCATGTTTTGGGACCTATTATTAGTGTGTTTAGCATGCCCCTTTTGAAAAAGATAAAGTCTCGACTTATTAACCCTCTTATTGGTTCTTCCTTTTTTTCCCTTGAAACTTCTTGACACATATTGACATACCCTGGAACCCTGCACATCCTTGGCACCTGGCATGCATTGGCATATCTTGGCACTATTTGGCACATATAATTAGCACACCCTATAACTCCCAATCACACTTTGATATTTCTTGACATGCATTTATATTCCCTAGCATGCCTTACCAATCATTATCATACCTCATCACTCCATTCTTGTCATGACAACTAATAGTCATTAACACTAGTCACTGGCACTTTTTGCTCATATTCATTAACTTCCATCAATTTTGACCTAGTGCTCCCTTGATTTTTTGTCCTAGTACTCCTTAACACTCCCCAACATGCATTAGCACTCTCTAGCACACCTTACCACTCTTCAACATGCCCTTCCACTTTATAGCATCCCTAACACTCTGACACATATTGGCACTTGGCACATATTGGAGCTTGGAAAGTCTTAGCATGTATGGAATATGTTGACATGCCTTGGTATAATTTGGCATGGTTTAATATTAAATTTATTTGAGATAAATTTTTGGAAAGTAGATGAGAAGCAAAAAAGGAATACTTGGCACTTAGAATGCACTAAGACTTTGCACTTTGAACCTATTGGCACCTATTAGTGTTGGTGTGCCTAGTATGCCCCTCTTGGAAAAGGTAAATTGACGACTTATTATCCCTCTTATGTGTTCATTTCCTTGTAGTTTAACTTATTTCTCCCTTTTGTTGCATTGACAGTCCCTAGCATGCATTGACATGCCCTTGCATATCTTTGCATGCCTTATCACTTGGAACATCTTAGCATGTTTGACATGCCTTCCTACTATCTAACATATATTAGCATTCCCTATCATGCCTTGGCACTTATGTCCTCACAACTAGCCTTTACATTTTTTGACGACTTGGGAACCCAATCAATTCCTTGGCTATTGGAGTTCATGTGACAATAACGGCTTGCTTCAACCAAAACAACTTGACCAATTGCACCTACTACAAGTATATTGTGCCTTGTTCACCTAAGAACTGCCTATAACTCATCTTATTCTACTCATGTTCTTGCTCAACTTGTCCCACTTGACTAGTTACTAAGACAAGGATCACATGATCTAGCCATGACCATAAAACAACTAAGAAACATAGCTTACATAATAAATATTTCACATGTATGTTCAATTCATATAAATAATGGAACATTAACTGAGAGTTTGCAAGAACCACAAGATGCATAAGGCACACAAGATATAAGCCGACACAAGTCGAGTGCCCCAACACTTATACACAACAATGTACAATATGAAATTATCTAGAATAGTTTAAAACATGAGCATGTAGCCAAACTGTGTCACATTTCATATAAAAAAAAGAGCTAAAGGAAAAACAATGTTGTGCCTAGCACAAAGTGATCTCCCTTTGTCTAAAATTTCTATGTCAAGCCCCATATAACAACCGTAGGCTTGCCTCTTGTAAATCCTATTTTGAACTTCTCCTAACACACTTCGTCCTTAGCGCACTTGAATTCACTGACACTCCCTAGCACACACTCTTATTTGCTCCTTTCCGTGCATTTTAACCTAGTTATCCCTTGATATTCCTTGAAACTCCCTAACACTCTTCACCATGCATTGACATTATCCAACATGTGTTAGCATGCCTTTTCATTCCTAATGTGCATGCCCTAACCCTCCCTAGATATGATGCCCTCACAATTACCCTTACTTAATTTGCAACTTGGGAACCCAACCAAGCCCTCTCTTGACTACAAGAGGTTGACCAAGTTACGGTTACTACAAATAGACTATGTTGTTGAATTGTGTAGCTTGGGAGGTACTCCACAAACCTAGTGAGATTGGTTTATGTGAGTTTGGTCACAAAAGGCTTTGTGGGAAAAGAATCCAAGCAAGGGGATTTTGGACCCAAGATGGGGTTTAAAATCGAAAAGAAAAATAAAAAGGAAAATTAATATTTCCTAAGGTCTAAGTGGATAAAACATGTAAGTTCTAGAGGGTTCCTAATAGGTCTAGGAAAAAATGTTTAAGGAGGCCTTAGGATGAAGGAAAGAACATCAAGTGAGAAGGAGCTCATTTGATCAAGGGGACGAAGAGAGATGTAGTCCTAAAGTAGGTTGAGTAAGAGGGTCGAGTAAGGGTTGCTAAAGGGAGGCCATGATCATCCTCCAAGAGCAAGATCATCATGTGAGGGTTCACAAGAATGTTGCATACCTTAATGACCGGTTCGAGATAGGAAGTAGGATGGCATATTTTTGGTTCTCTTATGGCAGATCGAGCTTAAGAAAGGTCGCTCATGAGAATCTAGACATGTGATTTCAATGGTGTATTTGTGTGAAGGCCGCATAAAATTCTGAAATGTTGAAATTTGCAAAAAGATTGAAATTGGAAACCAGAAAGGAAAAAAAAAATGCACGCACACTAGTGAGGAATTTTGATGCACCAAGAGTGAGGAGTGTAGGGCGTCTAATTTATTTTTCCCTTAAATAATTTGGACAATAAATTGTAATTTCATCTCATAACAACTTGTGTCAGTTAACTAGGTTATGATGACTAAGTTAGCTCAATAAATTCGAGTTGAGGGGACTAAGATGAGCCATGTAGAGGTATTAATCTAATATTTTTTTAGTCCAGTTGAAATTTATGCATTAGTGGGGTGCAAGTGTGAATTAATTAACTCAATTAAATGAGTTAAAATTAGTTTAAATAGTTCTAACTAAGTGATGAGCTAGTGAGAGGTTGGCTAATGAATTAAATTAGATTTAATTCACAATGAGTGATCAATCAGATAATTGATAATTCACTATTAATAGTTACATGCATGTCAGTTCCGAGGAAGACCAAGTTGAGACAGAGGTTAAAGGGAACATAACTATCAGTTGTATTTATACAAAATTTCCCATGTGCAATTATAAAGTCATTGGGATGCCATGATGGATTGTGCAATCAAGGAAGACCAATTTTCCTAATTAATAGGGAGCTAATTCCCTAGGAATTTTATGAGTAAGGCACGCTGAAGGAAGGCTGGGAATTGGCTAAGTACTAGATCAAGTCTTGCTAGATCGGAAGGAAACAATTGGCAGAGTGCTGGAGAATATCATGAGAAATTAAGCATTGCGTCGCTTCATGATTCCTTGACTTAATACACAATAGAGATAGAGCGGTTTTGAACAGTTTCTTTCCCCATATACATCTTGTGTTGTGTGATTGATAATTTATTTCTCTTAATTATATGTGATTGTGTGATCTTATTTTGTTTCCAAAAATTGTAGGAAGGATTCAATATCTTGTTTTAGTACATTACAAGATCAGATTGAATCTCGTTGGTTATATTTTCTAAATGGTATCAGAGAAGGAATTTTTTGGGCGGTGAGTTTACAGAGAATATCTGAAGATTTTGGTGTAAAATTTTCAAAACAAAATATCATATTTGGATTCCTTGCAAAAAAACTACCCAAATGGAAAATCAATTCGGAGCTCAGAAGAGGGAGATATCGTCAATTTAAAATCAACTCTTTTTTAGAAAATTTTACAATGGAAGGACAATTACAATGTGCGTGAGTCAAGAACCTATATGCACTTGAGGTACCAGATGCATGCAAAGGTTTGAGGAGAAAAGCAGAGGTTAGAGACTTGGCTGTTGATAGGGAGTACAAATTACCTCTCAACATGCAGCCTTAGAAGCAGTCTCATGAGGTTGTGGCCACAATTGGAGAAGAAGAGAGGAAACTGAGTGGAAGTGTTCACTCAAGTAGAGACGTACATGAGACGGGAATTTCAAGGCAGATGGCCAGAGGGAGCACATGCAGCCACACCTCTAAGTTAAAGGTGGGGTGATGTGTAGACATAATCCCAAGATAAGAAATTTGGGCAAGGTACATTGAGATGGTGTGTCTCATGGATCAAACCTAGCTATGAAGAGTCCACAATATAATAGTAGTAGGAAGGATCAGTTAGATTGATGCAGTCAGATGTCAGGAAGACATAAATAAGAGTGATAGATGTCAGATACTAGAGCGCATATCAGAGTGGGAAATAGTGCAAAGGGCACAGATGTAGATGTCAGCAGCAACGCACAGAGTCTAGTAGACAAGTGCAATAGCTAGTAGCAGTCAGAAGACTCTGATGACAAATGAATTACACTGATTCATTTCTTCGGAGGCTATTCATTTTTAGGATTTGCAGGTGCAAACAACACTAGAGAAGTGTTGCATGCAGAATTCCAAAGGTATCAGATCGGGATAGATTGAATTCCTTTATTGTTGAAAGAGAGTGTTGAAATTTGCAACAAGAAAAAGTGAAATTGGTAGCCAGAAAGGAAAAAAAATTCACCCACACTGGTGAGGAATTTTGATGTACCAGGAGTGAGGAATGTGAGGCGTCTAATTTATTTTCCCTTAAATAAATTGGATAATAAATTGTAATTTCATCTCATAACAACTTGGGTCAGTTAACTAAGTCATGATGATTGAGTTTTCCCAAGAAATTAAAGTTGAGTTGATCAATGTGGATATTGGTGGCCACCTGCCTATTCCACTTGGGCCTCACCATTGTCTATTTCAGTTTTTTAGTTTCCTTAATTATAGAGCAATTTACTATTTTTGTTAGTTTTTCGGGTCCTAAACTTCTAGAGCAATTTTGAGTCCCCAAACGACATTCTTTGGGCATGGAAGGTTTGGCAATTTCATACAAAATGCATTAGAATTTGTATTCCTCAGGGAGATCTAATTTTTGATGAGGTATCATGTGCATCAAACGGAGATCATATGACCAAGTTATGACCCCGGGATGTTGGTTGCCCAACTACCCCCAACGGGGCACATAAACTCTTGGTGTTACATCTTCTTGAGTTAGAGTTTTCTCTTATTTTTGTATAATAAAAAGGCCCTTGAGCCTTATTGTAACACAGTGCAGAGGCATGTAACCGCCACATCTCTTCTTAGTGATATGCTACCATCGCCTGAGCTATTTTTTTTTCCATTATGTCTATAAGCATTTTTCACTATTTGATATTAATAAAATGAAGTGTTATTCCTACCGCATCTTTGTGTTTATGTTTATTTCTGTATTTTATTGCGTTCTTTCATATGTCCAGATCATGAGGGTCTAAGATGAGGCATGTAGAGGGATTCTAATATTTTGGGGGTCCAGTTGCAGATGATGCATTAGTGGGGTGTAGGTGTGAATTAGTTAACTCAATTAATTGAGTTAGAATCAGTTTAACTAGTTCTAACTGAGTCATGAGCTAGTGAGAGGTCCATTGAATTAAACTATATTTAATTCACAATGAGTGATCAATCATATAACTAATAATTCACTATTAATAGTTGCATGCATGTCAGTTCTGAGGAAGACCCAGTTGAGACAGAGGTTAAAGGGAACATAACTATCAATTGTATTTATACAAAAATTCCCATGTGCAATTATAAAGTCATTGGGATGCCATGATGGATTGCAAAAATAAAGGAAGGTTGATTTTCCTAATTAATAGGGAGCTAATTTCCTAGGAATTACGTGAGCAACGCAAGCTGAAGGAAGTTTGATAATTGGCTAAGTACTAGATCGATTTTGCCTAGATCAATAGGAGACAATTAGAAGAGTGCCAGAGAATCTCACGAGAGATTAAGCATTGTATTATTTCATGATTTCTTGACTCAATACACAATAGAGATAGAGGGTTTTTGAGTAGTTGCTTCCCCAGATACATATTGTGTTGTGAGATTGATAATTTATTTCTCTTACTTATATGTATTGTGCGATCGTGTTTTGTTTCCGCAAATTGTAGGAAGGATTTAGTATCTTGTTTTAGTACATTACAAGATCAAATTAAATCCCGTTGGTTATATTTTCTACATGAAATAGAGGAGAGGGTTGATACGATCTTGTCTTGTGGTGGTTAGTAGGCCGCAAGGTCTATAATAAATCCAACATAAATGGAGGAGGGCTTGCATTGTAATTTACAGCCATAACAAAAGTAGATGCAAGTGTGATATTGACAGAGGTAACCCTAGTTTGAGGGTAGACATTGAGATTTGAAGTTCATGTCAAGATTCAATCGAAGAAATGCCCATAATCTATGGATCCATATGAGCTAGGTCGAGTCTCTTATGGAGGCAAGAGTTGTGGTTTTTTCTATGGGTGGATAGGGTTTGTTTTACAACAATTATAAGTACATAAGTATAGTGCCCTAGACAGGACAATTTCCTAGCATGTTTAGTTCATACGGTATGCCCTTAAGACTGTGACAAATTTTCATAGAAGAAGAGAAGTTGTGACCCTTAGAGCGAGGTTTATTTATGCAATATAGCTCGTAGATCTGGAAGATGGTTTTCAGATTCAGTATGTGTGGAGATAGAAGATCCAAAAGAGGGTGGAACCTGAGTAGAAGATTGAGCATTCAGAAGAAATGTGTCATATGAAGAATGGATTGACATGCAAAGGAGTTGATTTTGGTGGACTATCCATAGAGTTTTAGACGGAGATCTGAAGCAACCTATAAAAAATTAGTCAATGGATTGTCAGTGGCTTATTTGCGACCCTACTTCAGTCATCTACAAAAATATTAGAAGGACGATAAGAGGAGTAGTTCAAATTTGTTCATAGATTGCACAAAAAAGATCAAATTGTCAATACACAAGAACAATGATTTTGAGGGGACTCAAACCATTTTTAGGTGGAATATTTTAAGAGCCCTGGATGAAGACAATATTGTGAGTCCTAGATCAATAAAATGAATCGACTGTGGTTTGGCAGATTGATGGCAGTCCAAGTACAGTTAGAGGGTTGTTAAGTGACTGTCAAAGAAGAGCCCTAACTCTTGTACTTGTGAAGGAAAACAAGATTGTTAGAAGGTCAGGTGTATAGGGCCTAAGGATGTGCAAACTTTGAAGGAATAAAGTAGCAATCAAGTGGGCTAGCCAACTATCCCTAGTGGACTGAAAGGGTTGTGTGTGGCCACCAGCAACAAGTAGGTCAAGTGTTGTCTTGTTCAAGATAGATCAGTTGTCAAAGGATTAACAGCAAGCCCTAGTTGTATTCCTTATATCAATGTGATTTTAAAGGGTCCCAATCCATGGTACAAGAGCTCTAGCCTGTTGTATTGTAGTTTTTAATATAATGAAGAAGGGTTTGAAAAAGGTAAAATTATCATGTGCACTAGTTGATTCCTTGATTTGTGTAGATTTCGTTGTGCATTAAAGTAGATGTGTTGTGGCACTTGAGTGTGTTTGCATCAAAAATTCTAAGACAAAACCCAGATTATCATGTGTCGTGGAAATTGAACATATGCCTTGTTCACCTAAGAACTACCTATAACTCATGTTATGCTACTCATGTCCAATCTCAACTCATCACAAGATTGTTATCCATTATGGTTGATGCATCATCACAAGGGAGTATGACACCTTTTTGTGGGAGAGAGATTAAATTTGTAACACGATTCAAGTGACATACACCTCCAATGTAAATGACATCATTATATGTTTGTGTCAAGTTGTTAAAGAGGTTATTTATAAACAATAAATTTAGTACTTGGAATTCATCTTTTTATGGCCTTGACTCTAAGATGGATTTGTACTAGGAACACTTCATGCAAATAAGAGGGGGTCTTATTTTTTAACCCTCATACACACAAGAGCACTAGATGTTGCCCTTCATATCCCCCTTGATGGTTTCAAAGTGGGTTTACATTAGTGTCTAGTTGAAACTAATGACATCATGATACTCCTCTTCTCAATAACATCTTCTAGCTTTTCCATATACAGAACATTGAGTTAGAGGATCACCTCATCTATAGATGCTCCATTTATTATGGGATTCAAGGGATGTTCTATTTTTATTAAGATTTAGATGGTCGTTATATACTTTCTTTCAATACATGTCTAACTATTTTATGAGGGAAGTCCTTCGATTTAGATCTTTATATAAGACCTTATGTGGCCTTCCCCTTTTGAACTTTTCCAAGGGAGTCACCTCCTTCCATGTTGCCTTGCCTACTTAGGGACAAAATTTACAAGCCAATATTCAAACTTCTTCAACTATCAAATCGGTGGGGCCGCATACCTCTCATTGAACCCATTAATTGGACATTATTTCTGCAAAGAGACTATTGAGGATTTCCAATTGCAAGTCACAAGTTGGATGTCATAGGACCTGCTACCCCACTTTATATATGAGTTTTTAGAGGATAATTTTAAATTTTGATTGAGATATCAATCGTTGTGATTCTTATGACATTAATCATTTTCCAATTGTGATATATGAATGATTGTATAATTGGTTTGATGACACCTTGCCTTGGCCATCTAGGACATTAGGTGTAGGAAGATGTTGCTCTAGCGATCACTTTAACTTGACATATATGATCCATGTATATATCTCTAATGTATATTATTTTTATTGTGATCACTTAAAGACTCTATTCTAACTCTTAAATGTTTTGTACATAAATTATATGCTGAATTGTTCCATGGTGTTTCATAATTTTACTCATAAAAATGTGTCATCTTGATAGTTTAAATATATAAATGGTGGTTTGAGTAATTACTACACATCGTATCTTATTATACCCTTATTTCCCTTGGTCAAATTTTATCCCACATAATTTCATAGCATATTCATTCATTTTAATCATGTTGTCCCACCCTATGATTCTTGCTAGTAGGAAATCAATTATTTTATCCATAAAACTAACTATGTAAACCACTCTGCTTTCAATTTTATCGTTGTTATTTCATGTCGGGTTTTTTTATCTTAATGATATCAGTTGTGCAAGTTCATTGAACAAGCTTCATTATATTAAGCTCTTTTTCTTCACAAGCTTAACCGAACTAGCACAAGCTCAACTCTACCTTGACATCAAATGAAGTAGTCACCTACTGATCTTAGTGTCTTTTATTTTTAATTACCCTCCTTTGTAATTGACCAATTTTGGGGAGAAACATCCCTTTGTGCCCTTTTTTATCTATTTTTTCATAATAGTTGGCTGAGATTAATGGAAACTGATCTGATGGTTTTTGGGAATCAATATTACATCAGATCCTTTTCCTTTACAAACTACTCTATGACCACTCATTTCATAAATTTAGTGCTCCCTTCTTTGCATGATCAACTGTTTAATGAATCATATGCATTCTTAGAGTTTTGATTTGAAGGAAATATGCCTGTTAGACAATTTTCTCAATATGAGAAACATCATTGTGCATAGATGGATAGATAATTGTTTCTCGAGAGATATCATTCTGAAATTTAGGTATTTAATTCCCTGTCTATTAATAATATTTATACATCTACGATTAAATATTTTATTAAAAGTTTGTACACTTCTTTTGTCCTATTTCCATGATAAAAACACATACATTTCATTAAATATTAAGTTTTCTTGGCATGCATTTCATTTAGTTATGGTCGTTTTGTTGTTTTCAATGTTTTCATTTCATTTCACTGTTTGATTTGGAATTCTCCATAAAAACAAGAATTCTGAAAAACACAATGACTAAATCTCTCCTGAATTATTGCAATATGGCTCTGCTTTCAAAGCTCACCCTTGCTGGATTCAACATAGGTGTTTGGGAGAAATTAAAATAAACAAAGAATAGAATGAGAAACAACTTAAGATAATCAAGAAAAAATGTTAAATTTCTTCTACCTTTTCTTATAAAAAAAATGCAATGATCCTCCTCTTGCAAAGATTTTTTGGATAGGAGGTCTGCCTTCTGATTCCATTCTCTCAAGATGTACTGAAAGAACAAATTTTTAATGAGACATTTGATATTTTAAATTCATTCCATCCAGTGCTTTAGTGAGAGGACCCGCAAATGGCCCTTTCCAAACAACCAATACACCACACACTTTGAATCAACAAAAACATGCATAATGGATATATTCAACGAGAATACAAAAAATAATAGTGTCCAAGCATCCACCAATTATTCTTTAGTATTTGTGCCTGCACTTGCAGTCAACTAGATGTAAAAGGAAACATTATCAGGAAGGAAAATGGTGGGCCCCCCTCCGCAAACCTCGTCTTGATATGCTCCATCAAAGAATCCAACATTTTCAAATAGAGAAGTAGGTGGAGGCAGAAGGATTGACTTCTGGGAGGCTTCCAAGGCTTGACATAATCCGAAATCCCAAAATCTAGCCCATGATTGTAGTGATATCTTTGGGTCTACTTTCAAAGATGAGATTATTTCGGGTTTTCCAAATACCCCATGTAATGAAAATGTATAATTCTTTATAATTTCCCCCATTTTGATCACACCAATGAAGGCACTAGTACAGTGGTGATATCGAGCCATTAACCTATGATTTTAATACCCCTAAGATAAATGACCAGCGGGACCTAGAAAAGGCACAATTAAAAAATAAACAATTGACAATTTCTGAATATTTTGTGCAGAGAACACATACATTTGGCCCATGAAAACTTTTCCGCAATAGGAAGTCCCAAGTTTGAATACAATTCTCTAAGGAAAGTGAGATAAAACATTTTAGTTTAGGGGCAATAGGCTAATCCCATAATTTTGAATGTCACCAACGAACCCTTTGAAAAGGGTAGCTTTACGATATAGCACAATAGGCATGGTGAGCTGTGACATGCCTAGATGAGGAGTTCCAGGCCCATTCAAAAGAATCATCCTCCTCAGATAGTGTAAGACCATTGACAATCAGGGATTTGGTGAACCTATCCCACTCCACAACAAAATAACCCTCCATGCCCAAATCATGGGTGCTTTTCCATCTTCTAGTTGTGAACAACTTTGAAGGGAACACATAAAACCAACGAATTCTAGTAACACCTTGAGCACAAAGATGGTTGGAAAGCTTAGGGCAACATCTATGATAGCACAAAAACACCTACTTCTCTAAAAGCACCTATAATTATTTTGTGGGTTTCTCTATAGAGGCATTTCCTAGCATATAACCTTGTCACTCCCCCCTTAACACACCTAGAAATCATTGAAACTCCCTGTCACACACTCTTCTTCATTAATTTCTATGAATTTTGATCTAGTGCTTCCTTGTGTTTCACTAACATTCCCTAACACTCCCTAGCACGCATTGGCACACCCTAACACATATCACATCTTGGAACTTCTCCCTAGCACTCTAGCATTCCTTGACATTACCTAGGATATCTTGTCACTCCCCCCTTAGCACACCTAGATCTCATTGACGCTCCCAGTCATAAACTTGTATTCATTCATTTCCATGCATTTTTACCTAGTTCTCCCTTGTGTTTCCATAGCATTCCTTAACACTCCTTTGCACGTGTTGGTACACCCCAGCACCTAGGACATATTGGCATGTCACCTTGGCCTCTAGCATGCCTTAACACTGCCTAGCATACCTTATCACTCCCTCCTTAGCACACCTGGAACTTGCTAACACTTCCAATCACAAACTCTTATTTTTTCATTTCTATGCATTTTGAAGTAGTGCTCCCTTGTGTTTCCCAAGAACTCCCAATTAACACATCCTTGCACGCGTTGGGACATCTTGGCTGCATGTCGCACTAACACTCTAACATTCCTCAAAACTTCCAAGCATGCCTTGGCATTCCTCCTCAGCACACTTGGAACTCGTTGAGACTCCTTGTCACTCACTCTTATTCATTAATTTCCATGCATTATGACATAATACTCCCTTGTGTTTCTCTAGCACTCCCTAACACTCTGTGGCACACATTGGCACACCTTGGAACTTGGTACATCTTGGTATGATTTTATAGCACTCTATCATGCCTTGGCACTACCTAGCATACCTTGTCACTCCCTCCTTATCACACCTATAACTTGCTAAAATTCCCTATCACACACTCTTATTCTTTCATTTCCATGCAATTGAAACTAGTCCTCCCTTCTGTTTCCATAACATTCCCTAGCATGCGTTCGTGCTACACCCTAGAACCTAACACATCTTGGATTGCCTAACATGCCTTGTAAATTTCTAGTATGTGTTAGCACTTCCTGGGATTCCATACACACCTTTACACTCCATATTTTCCATGCCCTCATAGGTAGCCTTACTCTTTTTTGTGACTTGGGAACCCAACCAAGTCAATGAAAAAACAGTTTTCTGTCTAGCCCAAAGTCTCCCTTTGTCTGAAACTTCTTTTTCCATCCCCTTATCACAATCATAGGCTTGCCTCTTGAAATTTCTATTATGAAATTATCCTAACACACTTCATCCATGGGGCACTTGGAATTCACTAACACTCCCTAGAAGACACTCTTATTTGTTCCTTTCCATGCATTTTGAACTAGTCCTCCCTTTTGATTCCATAACACTCCCAAACACTCCACAACATGTATTGACACTATATCGCATGTTTCATCACACCTTTTCATTCATTGGCATGCCCTGTCACTACTTAACTATCATTTCCTCATAACTACCCTTATTTTTTTTAGACTCGGGAACCCAACCAAGTCCTGCCTCGACTACAAAAGCTTGACCAAGTTGCATTTACTACTTGACTCATCTTAGGCTACCCATGTACAATATTAACTCATCCCACTGAGAAAGTTACCAAGTCAAGGCTCATGGCCAACCATGGCCATAAAACAACTAAGAAACATAGTTTACATCTTGACATGCCATAACACCTGGAATATCTAACAATCCCTTGGAGCTATGTGGCACATGTTAGCATCCCTTGCATTCCTTGGAATGATTTGGAACTCCATAACAAACCCTACCATTACCTGAAATTCCCTGGCACTCTAGCATGCCTTGGTATTGCCTAGCATATAACATTTCCACCCCCTCCTTAACACACTTGGAACTCGTTGACACACCGTATCAGACATTCTTATCTGTTCATTTCCATGCATTTTGAACTAGTTCTCTCTTGTGTTTTCATGGCACTCCTAGCACTCCCTGGCACACATTGGCACACCCTAACACTTGGCACATATTGGCATGTCTCCCTGGCACTCTAGCATTCCTTGGAACTACATAACATACCTTTTCACTCCCTCCTTAGCACACCTAGAACTCGCTAACAATCCTGGTCACACACTCTTATTCATTCATTTCCATGCATTTGAAAATAGTGCTCCCTTTTTTTTCCCTGGAATTCCATAACACTCTTTGACGTGCATTGGCACACCCTAGAGCCTGAGACATCTTAGAAAGTTTCTTTGGCCTGTAGCTGCCTTAGCAGTGGCTAGCATACCTTTTCACTCCCTCCTTAGCACACCTATAACTCATAGACACTTCTTGTCACAATCTCTTAATTGTTCATTTGCATGCATTATGTTCACCTAATTCTCCTTTGTGTGTCCCTATGACTCCCTAACACTTCCTAGCATGTGTTGGCACACCCTGACACCTAAAACATCTTGGCCGCATGCTACTATGGCACACTAGCATGACTTATAGTTGCCTAGCATACCATGCCAAATAATTTTCCATACCTTATGGTGATATAATAATAAAAAATATACACTTTAAATAGCCCAGTCCCTTTGATAGAATGAGAGGAAAAGGCTGATATTGTTTTAACAAAAATAAAACACTAACATTTACCTTTTCTCGCCAGAGAGAGAAAGGGTTCCCTCCCTGCCTGCATCTACATTTTCCCTGAAGATGAAAATAAGGTTCCTGATTCTTCATGCTTTGTTTCTAAGCTCTAACTTTGCTCAAGCTTTCTTGGTACAATTTATTCAATTTTACAAACATGTTGTGATCAAGGTGCTTGTAGGTCACGACTGCATAGTTTGTTCATTGTTTATGTTAGTTTCATCATATGTTTTAACATAAATAAAGAACCCTAGAGGTTTAAAAGTTAAAACCGTAACCCTAGAATCAACTTCCCAGGGGTACACAATAAGTCCATTTGAAAGAACTATATTTAAGATTACAACTTTTGGTTGGGCCTAGGGAATGACATGAAAACCTCTGGACCCCTAAATGGCCCAAAAAACATCATTTAGGGCCTAAAAATGACCATAGAAGTTCAGGACCCAAAAAACCATAGAAAAAATGATAAGAAGATAAAGAACCATTGAGTTAGTGGAAGAGGTGGGTGGCCACCAATATCCACCTAGATTAGAGTGCCACATAAGTTTAGGGTGGGAGATAAGGGATGGTTGCATTTGTATAAATAACACCTCTTAAGATCCCATTGGAAGTGCCCCCTCGACTCTCCATTATGATATAAGCCTTACCCCAAAAAAAATGTTGTAGGTGAAGATGCTTCTAAATCAAATATTCCCTTTTGTTTGGCTCAAACCTTATATTTAATGTGGAGCTACTTCAACCATATTTTCCACCTCTCATAGGCACCTCATGTTCCTACTTTGGCGCACGCGTCTCACTAGGATCCATATTCAACAAAGTCTCCCCACTTGACAAAGGAACTCAACACAAAATGGACCACTTATTCATAAGGGGAGGCAATCGATTCAATAGAATGCTAGTGACCACCCACTTGTTCCATTGATTCAACATTATTCCACGTCTTGGTAGTTATATTATAATGTTTTAGGTCTCAAACTTCTTGTGCCTTTTTTGGGCATTTCCCTTGCATTTTTGACATTTTTCATAGGCTAAAGACATGTAATATGGATTTTAATGGTCCAAGAAATGTCCTACATGGAGTTTTCATGCAAAATTTGTATCCTCGGGAAGTTGATATATCAATAAGCCTCTTCGGGCCCACATCCTTTTTGACACATCATTTCCTAGGGCTAGGATTTTGGATTTTAGTGTTTTTGCATCTTTAGACATGATACTTTATGTTCAAAGGTAGTTTTGACATATTGTAATGTTTTCTTGTGATTAAGAGTAGTTGCCACATCTCTCTTCATATATAAGCTACCACCATTCCAATTAGTTTGTATCACTTTGCAATTTATAATTTCTTTTCTATTTCATTCATTAATAGAATTTGGATTTTGTTCTACTACTGTACTCTTTGCAATATCTTTTCTATGTTTCCATTTATGCTTTTTCATAATAAAATCCTCTTCAAACCTCATGGATTTTTTTTTGAGTAGAAGCTTCTACCTTTTTTTTAGTAGAAGCCATGGGTCCTAATATTTGAATATTGGAGAAAATTTCCAACTTTTTATATATCTTTACAATGGTTAATAACATGTGCTTCCTGAGGTAATAGGTTCAAATCTAAAGGGGTAGAGTATGTACACCCTTATAGAGTTTAGCGAACTCACGTCCTTTGTCCTACAAACAATGAGATCACAATAAGAGGCCTACAAACAATGAGATCACGAGAAGTCTCACTCTCTAGCTTAGCTATAAACTTAAAAATAGATTATTCTGACTATATTACAAATATTACCCCTATTTAGCCTAGATTAAACTGAATAACTATTTTTCTAATGAAAAAATAAAATATGCTTAAAAATCTAGAGTAATGTTCAACACTTTTAAGTAATAAAATTTTACAACTTGTTTTATTTATTTTTAATATGACAAAACATATGTCAGAAAAGTATGTTAAACATTTGAAATTTTGTGGCTTATCAATTGGAGGGAAAGCTAAAGTATGAGGGGGCAGGGAGACGAGCGCAAGGAGACTCGTACTGGAAAAACAACAGAGGTTGCAGTTCCTGGAGATTTGAGGGTTGAGCATTTTTGGCCAATAATTTTTTTTGCAGTGATGGTTTCCGGGGACCTTTAAACGAGAAAAATTGAGGGATTGAGGTCATCGTAAGTGCAAATTTAGGCATTCTTTTGTGCTTCCTCGTGTTCTCAACTGTCTCCATATAATGAAATGTGGACTCGTTCATCTGATATTTTGGGGATAGTGATATTATTGTAATAATTTGGGATTAGTGCTTTGTTTTTTTTTGATCTTCTGTTATATTTTGGAACGTAGATTGGCAGGTTAGACGCTAGAAGGTCCTTCAAATTGGGGCTGGAATGCCAAAAATAGTAATGTCACATGACCAACCGGTGAGGTTCCTCAAATTGTGGTTGGAATTCTATTACTTGTTCATTTTTCTTGTGAAGTTTATCCAGAAGTTGTAATATGCATGCAGGAACCAACGATGTAGCTTACTTATGGAAAGAACCATTATTGAAGTTTCAGAGTATGCTTCTATGTTTTTATATTATGTAATGCTTCGTAGGCAGGTTCTTTGCTCGACATGGAAGGACGATGTCATTTTTGTTTTCTCTGTTGGTTGTGATAAACAAGCTAAAATGTGGCCACTGCTAACTCAGGGTCAGCCAGTGACTGTGGCTATGCATGATGCACCTATTAATGAAATTGCATGGATTTCAGCAATGAACTTGCTTGCAACTGGAAACTAGGAAAAGACACTTAAGTATGTATATGATGGTGTTCTTTTATTCCATCTGTCTCTACTTATTTATGTTATGAGGTTGCTTGTAAATGTTAGTGGAGTTGTGACCTTATGAATTTTAAACCCATTGGAGAATAATGCCAAAAATTTAATGTCTTTTAGGCTTTTAGTCAAATAGAAACTTCTCATCTGGCCAAAAATTTTATAAAATTATATGAGATTAAAGGGAAAATATGTTAGATTGACCTAGGTTCTAGATTAACTACTCATCATTCTTCTTATATACCCAGTAGTTGTATGTTTCTTACTGCCATAGCCTCGTACCTATGTAAACCTTGTTAGAAATAGACACACCTGCCTTTTAATTTGCATTAGGATTGTATTCTGCAAATCTTCAAATAAATTGTGTTGTCCCTGGTGATAAATTTTAATGTCTCAATCTCTTGCTTGCAACTATCTATCACTTTCTCCTTTTATTCTATGCACTGCTCCACAGGTACAGGACCAAAGGTTGATTGGAACGTCAACAACTTGAAGTTATTTAAAACTGCATCAACCTCTTCTTCAAGCTTGAAGCAAAATTTGAAAGCTTCCTGAGCATTTTCCTCTAAGGCTCTAGCCTTGTCGAGACATTTCCAAGCTTCAGAAAAACAAATTATTTTCTCCAAGTCGTTGAGCTAAGGAATGTCTACCCCCTCATCATGATACTATATTTGCCATTGAATGATGTCATCTAGCATATTTAGAATATTATCCAATTCTTCCTTGACAGGCCCCACCCTCTTTATATAATCATCAAACTTAGGAGCTTTATATTTGATGCCCTGAATGGTCCTGTAGAATTATTTCTGGACCAAACTTAGTTCCTCTTGGATCTCAAGTGATTTCCCTTTGAAATCTTTAACTGAGTCTAGTTCACCTTGTTGCTGGAATTCTAGCTTTGTAATTCTTTGCTTAGTAGCACTGCCCTAATCATAGACCTTTCATAGACCTTTCTCTTAGCAGCATTGAGCATCATAGACCTTTCTCTTCAACTTGGAAACATTATCACCTGTTGCTTGGGCCATGGTAATAATGGCAGCTGCAGTCATCTCTAGATCAGTTGTTGTTTCATGAATGAGAACCTCCTCAGCAATCTCTCTCCCAACCTTATCCTTTTTGGAAACTCTGCTATCGTCTTTGTTATTCTTGTATTCATAATTGAATGTTTTCAATACCACTATTGGATCAAACATGGTCACGGGGAAAAAATGCTCCTTCTCCATTTATTCAATCTAACATGGTTCCACTAGAAACCGAGGAGTGGGGTTTATCTCCGGAGATGATGGAATGTCAAGGTGTTCAATAATTTTCCCTTTCCACATAGCTTAGTCCTTCTTCCTTTGGAATTCCTCATCTCTTTTCCTCTGAAGCTCTTCATCTCTTTTCCTTTGTTTTCCCTGCTGCTTGATTCTTTGTTCAGTTTCCAAAGCTAATTGTTTCACCAGGTCATCTTGTTATGCTTTCCTTCTCTGTTCTTCTGCCTCCTTCGCTGCTTGCTCTTCTTCAATACTCATCTTGAGTCCATTTTCTTCTTTCTCCAATGCTTCCTTCATCTCCTTCACTTGTTCCAATGCCCTCTGGATCTTTTCAACTTCTTCTTTGAGGTTGAAATAGGTGAATAATGGGTCTATTTGGATTTATTCTGAGGTCCTTGACTTAGATTTTCTTTAACCTCATATGGATAAATAAGTTTCTTGAAGATTTCCTCATCAATATCCCTCTCATGAGCATAAAACTGCATCTGGTTGACAGCAACACAATGACTAATAATCATAGCTTCAAGATCATGTATCTTGAATCTTATCTCTCCAAAATTATATGATTCAATTTCATTAGCCTCTTTCATGGCTTGGTTGGTGCCATCAACTCCATAGTATCCGATCCTGATAGGCAACTTAGGCCATATTGACCTCTTTTCCCTCTTAAGAGTACATGCCACTTAATGAGAAAATGTTTAATATAGTATTTCCAACAGAACCACTCTGTCCGGAGAATATAAATGTAGTAGATGAGGAGCTCTCGATGCACCATATGGCATAAACTCTGATGTAGATTCCCTGTTCATGAAAATACTAGTCTCCAATGCCTTCTATGATTGCCTGTTCTTGTTCCAAGAGGCATCGACACTCTTTCCTAAATAACAAAGAGTACACTGGAGCAATAAAATAGTTGCATGTTCTTGTAATATTTGATTTATGCTTGTAAACCCATAATAGCTTGCATTAAATATGTACTAGAGGAAAATACTTCGACTATTTCCATTCTAGTTCTAGAAATTCATTTTCTAAACAGATGGAGTCCAAAAGGTAGCTGGACATAAAGAAACTAGTAGGCTTGGCACTCTTCACTTCCCAAAAAGCTTTATATAATGAAGGGGACATGATTGCACTTCAATTGAATGCTGACCCATGAGTACAAATTTCATTCACCATAGGCACCCATGATTCATGAAACATGGTGCCATCCTTTTCTCCATAGAGTATGGCCAGCAACAACATCACTATTCTGAAATGATGCTTCAATATAGTAGTTGGATAAACCTTTGATATCCTGGTCTTAAATATTTTAGCATAAAACCACCATTTTTTAGTAGCATGCTAGGAGGTACCACCATTTTTTAGTAGCATGCTTGGAGGTACCTCATCCATAGCCCTTTTCATCCATTCCTTAGATAGACATACTTCAGGCTCTAGGAGGAAATTTCTTGACAATATGTTGAAGGTCTGGTAGCCTCCAAGTGGGCTCTGGTGTTGGTTTAGGATCCATCTATTTGACAAGTCCACTTGGCATATGAGCTATGATATTACCTCCACATAAGGAATAACAAGAGATCTGGCATCAATCCTATGGAGGCCTGATTTGGTCACATTCTTGTAAATGCTAATACTGAGGTCATGTTCAGGATCATTATGGATGAGTTCTAATAAATCCCCAGAGTTGAACATTTGATAAACTCTTCCCCATTGGAAATATTTCTCATTTCTTATCTTGCATTCTATGTCCCCCATGATTAAATGATGATGTTCAGGAATCACCACCTTTGAAGATTTATTTGTTCAAAGTTTATTTGCATCTGTCTTCATCCTTTTGAATTTCTTATCAATGCTTACACTAACTCAATACAAGAAGCTTAATGTTGTACATGTTGTTCTACTCTATTCACAGTACAGATATAGTAAATTCATAATTATACACAATATACTTGTTATTGATTATGGAACACACTTAGATAATAAAACAAACCAATATTTGACATGGAATTCGATCTACGGGTTGTTTTACATTACTCTGTGTAACAAGTAGTTGAATTGATTACGAAATAAACATCATGTTTGATTTCACTGTGTATTGGTTTCACTTACCACCTCATGAGAACTTGTTGTATAAATGATGCTAGTTATAACTCCATTGCTTATTCTATTCACATAATAGAAGTAATCAACTTAGCTTTCTCTTGTTTCCATTGTTATAGTAGACTAAACACAAGTAGAACCATATTCAAACTAGGGTTAAGCTATTATGAATACTAATGGTAACCACGCTCAAACATATTGACTTGTATTACGTAGATCACAAAGCTTGATTATTACTACTACCTTGTTCTAGTTATATTGATGGGCATTATTCTATAAACCATGTATTGTGGAAATGCTTATTATGTGCCCTTAGTGTAATTAGGTTACATGTACTTGTTACAATGGATACTGAATATTTAGGCATATAACGTAACAACAAAGACAACACTTTACATGTGTATTCAATGGAAATATGACTATGTGTCTGGTTGGCTTTATAAAACGACCCTCAAAACTCAAGCTACCCCATTGACCTATGCCTTTCATAGTACTGCTATTGGATAAAACCCAACTTTTACATGCCTTTGCAAGGAGGGAATGACAGAGTAATTGGAAAATATGATCTAGCTCTACAAGCTTTTGTTCCTCCATATTTATCTCCTTCATCACCTTCTTAACCCACTACATCAAACACTGGATCTAAGGTTGATCCTAGTAGAGACACAATCAACATTCACTATGCATACAAGCCAGTTCTACCATATGAAGCAAGTGTTGATTAAACCAAGTGTAGTAAGTTTAGTAGGTGTAGTTCAGTGTGAGTAGCAAGAGTGATAGTGGTAGTGGGTGGGAAAGCTTGTTTGAAGACTATTGTTTGTGAGATTTCTTGAAGGAATTTCTTATTCCCTTCTCCCTCAAGACAGTGGTTGCCATGGGGACAAGAATACTTGTTGAAGCTATGCTGTCTAGGACCACCATACCCACTAGCTCTGAGAAGGTCTTTAAATAAAGGTGTGTGTTTGGGTGGGGTACCTTCCTATCTGTCAGTAAGTGAGTCAATCATAGAATAATATCATATACAAGGATATATCTCATGATATATGTAATTATGCCTTTATTTTTGGCATCAAATCAAATGGGTTTCAATAGGTTCTTGAGCCCTAATATTTTGCGCCCAATCAACACAGCCATAACTTCATAACAGAGTTGCTCGATTGACCATAGGGTTTTAACGCGAAACTCATTCATATGGATGAGGGTTTCTCCCCAAGCACAAGGTTGGGGGGCGAGAAGCTCTTTCGATCAATTATTTGTTCAATTATTCAAAAGCATAATTACATATATAATAATTTGAAAATTACATATATAATAGTAGCATTTTATGCTAAAACGTAATTACGTATATAATAAATCATAATTACATATATAATTAGGGCAGAAATGGATAATTACAGATATAATAGATGCAAGGACCAATGGAAAAAGGAAAGTGTAATTACATATACAATAAAGCATTGTCGAAGAAAAGAATCACAAAAGCATAATTACATATATAATAAAGCATCACTCAAACTAAGAACTTTGATTGCGGCTGAGCTTGACATGCAAGGAGTTGTTTTGGTCCTCTTCCACTTGATCGAAAACACTTCAATCAGTTGCGGCCAGCTTTCAAACAAGGTCTGCAATGTAATATTGTTATACTGAGCTAACACTAGCCCTAACAATAGATCTGTGGCTCTCCCTTATGAAGCTCGACCTTCATATAACAATTGATATAGGCTTGCGGTAGTCCTAAATTACAATGATTGCCTTCAGCTCCCATTTTTCCTCCTAAAGAAGATACAACAGACCTCAATGATGCCCTAAATAACCCTTTAGGCACTGTGGCTGTCTCTCATGAGACTCATGGACCTGTGACAGAATAGAAAACCCAAACTAAATCACTCCTTCGTCCTCCATCTGCATTGAGATGCCTCAAACACTTAAGAGCCATTTTTGATGATCTGTAATGAGGAAAGAGGATGCCCTTATATAAAATTTTTCATGATGATTAGTCCTAAATATTTGGAGGCAAATTCAAAATTTGAATTTTCAAAATTTCATGCCAAATTCAAAATTTAAATTTTCAAATTTTCCTGCCTAAACAAGATCATGCCCAATAGAAAAGCATATATTTTCATCAGGAAAAATTTGACGATATTTAGATCAATTTTGGTCCTCTCAAAAATAATAATTCAATGGGATTTTTATCTCCATCAACTGAGCAAACCAAAGTGGAATTTGGCCCTAGTTGCAAAATTTAACACTCCCTCTCAAGTAGGGAGAATTCCACCTTCCAATCCATTTGCTGCCATAGATCATCATGCCATCCTGTCGTCATGAAGCATCTTTGTATCTCATCTCTACTCTGCTATGCTGAACACTAATATGAATAATGAAAAATAATTGATCGAGAGTGAGTGACAAGACCTTGGCACTCTCTACTGACAAAATTCAGTCCATAAAACGAAAGAGTGAACTTCCAATCAGACTTGATCCCAAGTGATCATGTTGAAGAACACACACATCCTAGACATAGGGAGTAAGATAGTACATGATGCGTCCATCAGTAGTGCTATGGTCCCTAACCACTTTTCCGAACTCATTGGCCAGATGAGAGGTACTTCCCATGTGGCCCAGACTACATGGTTAGGATGATACAGAAACACCATTAGGGAAAGAATATATCACATCCTGCTCATAATCACACGTAGGGAAAGGAGAAACCACACCTACAAACACACATCAAAATCACATGTAGGGAAAGGAGAAACCACACCTACAAACACACATCAAAATCACATGTAGGGAAAGGATGAACCACCTCTTACATGCATGCAAAAACACTGACAGTAGGGAAAGGATGAACCACCTCCTACACGCATGCAAAAACACCGAGTGTAGGGAAATGATGAACCACCTGCTACATGCATGCAAACCAACAATAGTAGGAAGGATCCTACACGTGGGGAAAGGATGAACCACATCCCACTGACATGTCAATAGATGCCTATATGCATCTCTCACTGGGGTATCTGCAGGAGAAGGTGAACCACTCATCCTATGCATATCTCATCACCCGTAGGGGAAGGTGAACCATTCACCCTACACACATGTGACCGCAATTGTAGGGGACGATCAACCACTCACCGTATGGTTGCTCATAGCTCAATAAGTACCCCAAGCCTTCTAAGAGCTCCCAGAGCAAAGTCTTCAATCAAGAATCCCTTCATATAGGGATTAGTGTTAGGCTGCTTTCTAACAACCAAAGACTATATCTAGGTGATGATATTGCTGACTAAATTGACAATGGAAGCCTTATTTCTACACTCAGAAGCATATAGAAGAGTACACGGCTTTCTAGAGATCCTAGCAAAACAATGCAATTATCTGTTTCTTGCATCTCAGGATAAAGAAAATATTTATTTTTCTTACTCCCTCTTACAAAGGGAGTCCACAAGCCCAAGCTTGTCTTTCCAGAGGGCAAAGAGTTCACCTGGCAGCCTACTCGCCATAAGATCCACCCACTTAGTGGATAATTTATTAATGTGATCAAACATGTAGAGTTCTTCCATAGTAAAGTCCTTTTTCGTAATACATAAAGTAGTTTCTATTGTAAGATACATGATTCTCTGCATCTTATTCAACAATGGGGGCATGAATGGTTGTTGTGGAGATTATGGCCATGTTGGTTGCTTCATTCCTTTTCAAAGTGACTGACTTCATTCCTCAGGAGATACAACAATGTGCTCTCTACTATTTACCATACAGTCTGACCAGCAACTCTCTGTAGTCTTTTATCAAAATAAGAAAATATTTGTGAATTGTATTCATCAAACAATATCAATTTCATGGCTCCCTCTGAATATCGAGAAGGGAAAAACATAATTATCAAAATATCTTCAGTCTGATATTAATCCAAAGATATAGTTTCTTCTGAAGCTCTGCTTCAATCATGGGCTTCCCATAAGATCATTAAAAATATCTTCTTTGACGCAGCTGATGAACCTTCATAGCTAGATGACTATTAATAGTGTATTAGATTATTCAATCCATGATAAGGAAGAGTCTACCTTATTCAGGCATTCTTTTCTATAAGAATATTCTTCATGAAGATGTCAGAATTTGAATCTGCTCCTTTCTTCAAAGTATATATGCTGATAAGAGGTTGGTACAAAGAACAGTTATGGAGTGCCATGCACTTCTTCTCCTTTTCACTCCTTTGCATGACAAGATATAATAAGATCAATTTCATATTTATTTCAATAGCGTGACCTAAATAGTTTCTTCTGATGGAATGATGAGTTGAATGAGCAATCTGCCCATCCTAGAAACAAAAAAAACCCTCATGTATCGGGTTCATAACAATGAACTTGCCTTTAATATTGCAGTCTTAATTTAGGGAGTCTTGACATAATAAATTTAGGGGCTTTTCCTATAGGAAATTTTGGAGATTAGTACTGCATTTTTTCAAAGTATGAAGCTATTCCAACTCATTCATGTTGAACACAACACAGTTCTTTCAATAAGAAAATACCAGAAATTTGAATTCCTTCAATCATGTTGAATATAATTTATAGGGTCATTGGATTAACACTATCTCCTTTATCCAATGAGATATCTTCTGAGTTGAACCTGAATTTCTTTGCTTGGAGATAGAAAACCCTGACAAGGTATTAAGTAGACTTCATGACAAGCTTTTGAGAGGGTCTCCACTGAAGGTCCAATGCCAAATGATCCTGCATATATACTTAAGATGGTGCCATACCAATAAGCCAATACCAATAATGTTCTTATATATTACTACTATTTTGTGAACCTTATACCACTGTGCCATACTGGGCCATGTGGGCCATACACCCCTGGGCCATGTTGTCGTGCCATATCATTGAGCCATACATGCCATACTAATCAGGCCATAGGGCCATAGCAACCAAGCACCACCAATCGGGCCATAGGACCATAGCAACTGGAAATTGCCAATATAAGCACAGGGACATGCCAATCAGTTCATAGCAACCAAGCATTCCAACTATATAAACGATGTCTTCCGTACATACTGTGCATTGAGGTTATGTTGGAACATACCATACAACTAGAGATGTAGGACTGAAGGCAAATAATTGATGCCATTCATACTGATCTGAACCATGTAAAAATCCAACAATACTACAGCAAGTGAGTCAGGGATATATACAGTAGTGTGTCATAGGAGTGCTGACCTAAAGTCAATTTAGAGTAGGATGATGATTGACAAAGGTAAATATTGTACACATCATATTTTTGATCTGCAATGATCTTATGATGTACTTCATAAGTTTCTAGATCAAATCCCAATACACAAGTGCCTTTTTGTCACAATAACTGTTACATGCTTCGATTTCATGGTCATTATTGATATTGATCCTAACTTGATAAAAAACTAGCCAGAATTCCATAATTTCCTTAGGATAGCAAGGATGCTAAATATAAATCAATACTTCTGTTGATGCTAACTGATGATGCCAATCTAGGTCAGCCTAATGGAGTCTGCTGAGAGATGTAGATGCTAATATATATATATGCACTAGAAATAATATGTCTTGCTTGAGTTCAGATGTCTGCTTCAATAATAGAACTTAGGGATCCAAGAGCCTGATCCTTGCCTTACCGTGAATGAATTTTAGAGACTTGGAACTTGATTATGGACGGAGGTCAGATTCAGAATGTTGATTTTACTGCAAGTTGTGACAGATCCTTAATGTCAAGATATCAAGGATACCTTAATCAGAATAGGTCATCCCTTTTAGATATCCAAAAGAAAACTTCAGAAGAATGAGTCTCAAAACACACAGTCCAGAAAAAAAGTGTCATTTAAAGTTTAGAATTTTAATGCCCTACAAAGCTTCAAGTTTGTGCCATAACCCACTACACTTTCTATTGGTCTAGAAGATTAACAAAAATGAAAGGTTGAGTTTATATCCAGATTAATAGACTTATCTCCTTTGTTGGTTTAACCTGAAAAGTATTGTCTAGAAAAAGAATAACCAGCTGAGCCCTTTTTAACCAAATTCAAAATTATCGAGTATGTAAAACATTCTTACTTACCTCTGCGATAGATGCCAGAGACTTGTAAGAGATCTGAGCCAAATTTGTCCTAAAATTCCCTTAAGCCTCCTAGCTGTTTGTTTCAGAACAAAAGCTCTGTCTCCAAGGAAGATTCTCATCAAGCAGAGCTCTTAGGATCTTGCTTCAGAGAAGAGAGCTAATGAATATTCCCAGACTTGCAGATGCAAGGAGACCATGGAGATTTATCTTCAAACTTCATTTTTTGATTTCTTTCTCTTACCCTCGTGCTTCGGCTTGTCCTCATCTGGAGCTCTGAAACCATGTTAAATTTGATTAACATGTTCTTTTCTTAGGACAATTACTTTAGAGTTCCATATAAGCCCATTTATTAGACCATATTATTCCAATTAGAAATCACATTAATCATACTGATGTTAACTGAAGAAAGAACATAAATGTTAAATGCAAAAGACAAGCCAAGGACACATGGATATGGCACCAGTCGGGGAAAAACACCAAGAAGGGGAAAAATATTTATCAATTCTTCTTATTATCTCATATCAAAGTATTTAGCAGAGAGAGAGAGAGAGAGAGAGAGAGAGAGAGAGAGAGAGAAAGAGTACAATGGATCAAAGTCAATAATTAATTGCAAGCATCACAACCCTTGAATAAATGAATGATCCATCTAGAACAACAATCTGGCATGAACTGCATACATGATACTGAAGAGAGTTACACTGTTTAGGGCTTCTTAAAAGTCATTTTTAACTACATCAAAACCCTCCTTGTAACTGCGGCTGAGCTTGAAATTCAAGGATTTGTTCTGGTCCTCTTCCACTTGATCAAAAACACTTCAATCAGTTGTGGCCAGCCTTCAAACAAGGTCTGTAATGTAATACTATTACAATGAGCTAACACAAGCCCTAACAATAGATCTGCGGCTCTCCCTTATGAAGCTCAGCCTTCATATAACAATTAATATAGGCTTGCGACAGTCCTAAATTACAGTGACTGCCTTTAGCTCCCATTTGACCTCCTGAAGAAGATACGACAAACCTCAACGATGCCCTAAATAACCCTTTAGGTACTGCGGCTGTCTCTCATGAGATTTACGGGCCTGTGACAGAAGAGAAAACCCAAACTAAATCACTCCTTTTTCCTCCATCTGCATTCAGATGCCTCAAACACTTGAGAGCCATTTTTTATGATCTATAATGAGGAAGGAGGATGCCCTTATATACAATTTGTCATGATGATTAGTCCTAGATATTTGAAGGAAAATCCAAAATTTGAATTTTCAAATTTTCCTGCCTAAACAAGATCATGACTAATAGAAAAAAAAATATCTTTAGCAATGATATTGTATGGAACAATGAGGAAAGTAATGAGCCTCCAACCTCCATTGTACAATGGTGCATCGTGCCCCAAGCTACATTCTTGGTAATGAGTTTATTAAGACCTTGATTGAGAGACTTAGATAGCATTTAGAAGAGAATTATTCAACTTTCAAACAATAGAAATCAGCTTGTATTGTGTCCAACATGGCCTTGTAGAAATCACAACAAAGGCCATCCATTCCTGATGAAAAAATCACAACAAAATCCATCCAGCAAATGGGCTTCTATCTTGGAGAAGACCAACTGTGAGAAGAATTTTCTTCTTCAATGTCTGCATTGGCATCAATATTACCTGTATTAACAAAAGAAGGGGATTTTGCAGCCTCTCTAACTTTCTCAACAGGTCTGCCTTGTTGTGAGACGTCATTTGCACTCTTATTCATTCTCTTCCCAGTTCAACCTTTCTATTGAGAATCACCATCTGTTCTCAAATGTTTAGGATCAATTTATTCTAGAGGTACCTCTGAATCCTTCATAGTTTTCTATGAATTTTTAGGTTTTGAATATGGCTTCCTCTCCAAATTAAATTTTCTCTTTCTAGTTCCTACCATTCCTGTATATATTTCAATATCATTCTCTTGTGCTACTGGAGAATCCCCTAAATAAACATCACCTTCAGCATTGATCCGAATAGCTTTTGTTGTATTGGACATGCCCTTTCTCTTTCTCTACCTATCCTTACCCTACATAGGTCCTTGTTCCTTTATCTTCTGCTCCAACTGAGCATCATCTAACAATAAGGAAACAACATCTTCAGCATGCAGTAAATCATCTTATCCATGACCCCTCGTCACAACAAGCTGTTGAAAAATATTTTTTTACTAGCTCTGTGCAAATTTTTCTCTTCGATAGTCTCCTTGCAAATCACTTTGTACACTCTGACCTCCTTTGTTTGTCGAAGATAATGTGCCCTATCCATGGCCTGTAAGTCCAAAGTTGGATTCCAATTAGTTTAATAAAATATAACAGTATCAACAACTATGAGATTGATTCCCAGGCACTCAGATCTTGCGCTCAACAAAAAGACAAATATATCTTTCTTGTTTTGGAAGTCCTTGACCATGTCACGGCGATCCATTATGGTTGAATATCCATCCAAATGAAGATATTTGTACTTCCTGTAATTCATGTAGTCCATAAGAATATTGAGAAAACATGAGAATTCAATGGTTTTTAGCATGGAGATGTTTTAGCAAGGCATCTAATGTCTGTAGCTTCCCAGAATCCGTAAGCATTTTTGCAAGATCAAAGCTTTGCAAAGGAGGTGGAGATCCGAATATTGTATTTTTAAGCTAAAGAACTAGTTGTTCAGAGAGTAAATCTGAGTCTATTTATTTAATCAAATAATAAGGATTTAGAGGTTTGGTAGGTCAGAGAGTAAATCTGAGTCTATTTATTTAATCAAATAATAAGGATCCCAAGGTTTTGTAGGACCATTGAACTTGGATGTACGAGAAAAACCAACAAGAAGCTTTTTCATCAATGGATGATGAAGTTCTAAATTCTAATATACAAAACCCTTGTCTAAGAAGATGACATCAATTGGGGGAGCTCTGATTGGCATAATGAATGAATAAATAGATTTTAATAGTCCAGTATTATTAAGAAAACGGTCTTGATGGGAGATGACTAATCATTCATATTGTACCTTTAGAGGACCAGTAGTACACTTTCTTCTCCAAAATATTGACTCTGCACGTGTTGGAAACATCAAAGATCTACTGCCAGCTCTCGCTTTGTCTTCTTCAATTTGATCATACTGCAAGATATCCTTCTCACTTTCCAGGAAGCCTTCAATAATTTCGCCTAAAAATTGATGATCCCATTTCACAAAATAACAAAGCAACTGCTCCACAACTAAACCTGTAGCAAGAAAAGCAACCTCAGCTGGAAAGAGGTCAATCATCCGAGAAAAGCCTAATGTCCCACTTTTCGCAGGAAAAGCAGATTCCGCTTCTGCTTGCCATGGAAAAATTGATGAATGAATATTTTCAGGCAAATAGAAATTAGACAAGTTGTTCAAACATCTTTTCCAAAAACCATGAACTGATCTAGAGCAGAACATTGGTAGACTCTGAATACCCTCTCTGTAGACTAGCTTGGGAATCTTGTATGAGATGAGATTTCGACTTCCAGCAGAGTTTATATCTTCCAGTTCACCAAAAGGTGGTGGTAAAATAGAATTCTATATTTGCCCTTAACCTCCTTTTGGAAATATTCTGCAAATTTTTTAGCATCATTTGATTGTTTTCTGTGATATAATGAGAAATTTTTATGGTGTTTTGGCAAGTTCCTTTTGACGATGTTGGCCCAGTTCTTTGTAATTTTCTCGCCATCCTCCCTTTCAACCATAAATAGATATGTTTGTATGGGATGCTTCTTGGGTAACTTGCGTTTAATAATCTCATAGCTACCCCCTTTCTCCAATACCTTCACATAACAAACTTGTAATTTCCCTGTTTCAAACGTAATAATCCTTCGAATGTCTAATGATTCTTTCCATGCTGGCAATGCTTCTAGATCATAATCAAATACTTGTAGACAAAAATTTTGGCTTGAGTTACATGATTATGATAGCGCTTTCAACCAGCCTTGAAGAGTCTCATACTTAGTAGAAGGTTCTCCCATTCCATCACAGTTCTGATGTTTAATGCTTTTATTAGTAGCCATTATGGAAGACAAATATCTCAAATCTAGCCTACCCTTCAAAAAAATCTCCTCTATTTGAACATTTGTAAAGGTTGGCAAGTTATGGTGCTAATTTGTCATAAAATGGTGGAACTTTAAAAACAACTTCCTCTTCTATCTCCAATAAACCATATGTTGATGCATGAGGACCATGTTCAGGAGCAACGTCAAGATGGTTGTAATTCCCCAGATTTTTGACCGCATCATCTATGTGAGGACCTGACAAAGTAGGAATGTCTAATCCATGTGGATTCCTCTCATCTTTTAGAACCATTTGAGAACCATGACTTAATTTCCAACTCTTCCCATTTGAAGTAATCTTTGCTGTGGAGGAACCTATGCCGGCAGCAGTAACTTTAAACTTATTGGATTTCTTTAACTTTAGTGCATGTTCCCCAAGCATGTTCAATAATATTCCTCTGATATGTGCTTCTCAAAGTCATCATCATCTTCATCATTTCTATCTGCATCTTTTCGTGCAGATGAGTTATAACCAACCTCTAGTTCAACATGGTACAATTTTCTTTTTAAATCCATCTCTGATGGTAAATCTAATGGCCTCTTAACCCAACCACCATTTATTTGTGCAAGCACTGTGTCACAACCTTTAATTCCATTAATGTCAATTGGACTATTGCTAGTGTAATTATCTGTATCATCATCATCATCTTGTGGTAATTGATAATTCCATGTAGAATCTAGGTTAAAGATTTTTAAATGTGAACAATTATTTTTAGTCAGATGGTAGCATGGTAGCCATTGGTATAACGCAACTTGTGCTCCATCCTAATATTGGGAAAAACGAAACTGATATCACCTACCAGAGTAGTGATTAGACTTGTAGCCTTTGATAGGGCGTCTGCATGATAATTTGTCAACGAAACCCTCCAAAATTCAATGGCAGTGAGTGTGTATTTCGTTTGGGAATCAAACTGTCAACCGGTGGGTAGTCAATACCCTAGGTGCCATGTGGCTCCTTACGCTAGAATAAACCTTTGAAGGTTATGAGAATGGTGGAGAAATCTAGGTTTTGAGGATATGCAGGGGGTTTGGACTGGGCCATATCTCCTTCTACCATATTTCCAAGGCTATGCTGCTTTCTTGCTTCCTGTTTATTTTGAATTACCACTTACCCTGTGTGAACGTCGACTTTGTTAAATGGGATCATCGTTGATATTATTTCCTTTTCTTTCTTTCCTGTATCTTTGTTTTGATCATTAACCCACAATACTTGATATTTAGTGTTTATTATTTAAAAAATCTACTACTTTCTAGAACATATGCCAAATTTTAAAAATTGATTTAGCATTGCTTGATTGACATGCCAAAATTGTTAGCTTCCAGTGTTAAATGAACTAAAATATCTTCCTTGTGAATTCAAATTCGGACCACACTTTAAAAGGCTGCTCAACTATTGTAAACTCTACGACCAATCCTCGTTAACATGTACAACTTCATATCTGGGCCAAAATGTAGAGAGGGATCTTCAATTAGAGTAACCTCTGAATTGGAAGACATGAGTTGCCTATTTATATCATGGTACAAGTTTTCGATTCAAAGAGATTAGTTTTCAGAATTTTATATCCTAGTGGAGAGCATAGTCACAATACATGGACCTAGGAAACATTTGGCAAAGTCTAAAAAAAAATACTGATTTGGATTTACCCCATAGAAAATTGGCATAAAACTCTACAGTTAAAATAAATTCCGAAATAGTGGTTTTCCTAGTTGGTAAAAGTGAGGTGCTAAAATTGGCCATATTAGTGTTCAAGACTCTTTGATGAAAAAATTGTGTTTGTGCTTATGGATGCAACAACACAAAAAAAAATTGCTGAATTCAGATGCAAGTTTTGAGCATCTTTTGGCAGATTGAATGCCCCTCAATCACAACCCTTAGTGGATACCATTGGTTCTGATTTTCCTTGCTTATCTAGCCACATTGTGGTAAGAGGAGGCTAGTTAAAATTCTCTGTTCGAGACATAAAAAAAGGGAAAATTTGTCAAAATATGCCAGAGAAGTCATTTCTATCAAACTTCCTTTTCAAAATCTCGGGTCAAGCTTGTTGACTAGCTTAGGCAAACATAATTAAGCTCATTGCATCTTGATTGAACTTAGCAAGATTTGACTAGGTTTGGCCCAAAATCAAAAAAATTAGAAATTTATAAACAAATTTGAGAACTCTTATGGTAGGAGTCACCATAAGCTCATTGGTGGCTCCTCCATCACCAATGAGATTATGGTGATGGTCATATATGCGAAAACTTGTTAATGTGTCTTTTCAAAGTATAATTATGTAATGTATAAATTAAACAAAAAAATTAAAAATTCTTCACATTAAAGTGTAGGAATCACCAATTGAATACTCTAGATATGGAGTTCCATCTCCTTTTAGACTTTGAGGTCAACATAATAATAAACCTATTTATTAGTGCTAAATATTTCCCCATGATGAACATGTTTTGCAAGGACTTAGTTATAATGGTTGAACGAAACCACGACATCAAGGAGAGACAACATGCACAATTATGTTTGGTCAGAGAGTGAGTCATAATCTTAGTGCCATTTTGTATGTCGTTGGTTGTTTTAGCATAAAACATTTGTCTTATTTAAACTTCACTGTTTACTGGTAATATTCACCAATGTTAAGGAAAAGAATCAAATGAGATTTAAGATGATTCCATTTAAAACTAAAATCTTTGAGCCCATTGTGTGTGGTATAGAGGCAAGTAACAAGGTGATTGGGCTTTGTATTTACATGGATACCTGGGTTCAAAACTCTCGAAGTGTATTTTTGTATTATGTAGTCCTTTTTTCTTTGAAGTTCTTCTCTTCACACCCTTTTTCTAGTTGAAATACTTGTGGGAGGACATAGTTATCATTGAGAGATAAAGAGTGCTTTCCCTGTATCAATGCAATTGCCTCTTTTGATATTCATGCTTGGTGTGGATTTGGAAGTGTCTGAAAGTCCCTTGGATATTTTGTTGTTGTAACGAATATTAGCCAAAATTTGTGCTTATAATTTTAACATTTGTTTAGTTGTTACATTTCAAAATCATTGTTATTTATTGTTGTATTTTGACATCTTGAATTAAATTAATATCGAGAAACACTCCCAATTAGTTTTCTACACTCCATAACTAGTTGAATTCAAGCATGTAGCTCATTATTCATTATTGTATCATATTCACTCACTGTTTTTTACTTTTTGGCATGCAAATCAGTGTTTTAGAGGAAGATTTTTATGCTGTCACAACTTATTTACATGATTCACAAGGTGAGAATCAATCTTTGGTGTAGTTGTAGATTTTAGGTTTGATAATTATAGTCATTTATAGGCTATAAATGTCTTCAAAGTTTCACTTCTAATTGAGTATTCAACTTAACATAATGTATCTTATACATAACTAATTTTCTCTCCACCTACTTTTCATAACTTCCATAACCATTAGGTAGGGATTTGCACCTTCGATGGTATTTTGCTTCTTTAGTAAAATATTTTCCAAGAGTTTACAAAGTTTTATAATTGATTAAAAGTTATAGAGTTTAAAATTTATAGAGTTTCAAGGTATAATATTTTAAATATTAATCTTTTAAAGGGCACTAGCTCAATGGAAGAGAACCTGCTTTACAAGCAGGAGGTTGGTGGTTCGATTCCATCGTGCCTTAATATTCATATAGATTGGCGATGATCAATTTTTGGTGACAGAGGTTCTTTTGACCATCACCAATGAGCTTATAGTGAAATTTTTCTACCCTCACCAAAACATGAAATGGTGACGGTCAACGACTACCATCATATATATATATATATATATATATATATATATATGCATCAATAGTGACGATCATGAAAGGTCCATCACCATAAATTACTGTTGGTCATATGAAATGGTGATAGTCAATGAATGTTGCCATATATATGCATCAATAGTGACGGTCATAAGAGGTCCATCACAATAAATCATTATTTTTCATATGAAATGGTGACAGTCACTATCCGTCATTATAATCATTATTCGTGACGAACCTTGAATGTCACTGCAACACTTTATTTTTGGTGGCGCCACCTTTGGTGACGTTCAACTTTTTGGTGATGGAGGCTAATGTCTGTCACCATTGCTCACATAAAATGGTGACGGTCATTATCCGTCATTGTAAATAATTATTAGTGACAGACTTTGAATGTCACCACAACACTTATACTTTTGGCGACGCCACCTTTGGTGACGTTCAGTTTTTGGTGACGGAGACTCTTTTGACCATCACCAATGAGCTTATGGTGACATTTTTCGACCCTCACCAATGTCCTTTTTTCTTGTAGTGTTTGTGCTGGTGTAAGTCTAAAAAATCCAATATACAGTGGTGTCTTTGAGTAAAAATTAAACTATATAGTGTAGTGATGAGTTTCCTAATTAAAATTCCCGTGATTAAATGGAAAAGTGGCAAATAATATCCATCCAATATGGAAGTAACATTCAAATAGGTGCATTGTAATGACAACATAATCCTTGTAGCATGATAACGTATACAAAAAAAACACATGAACTCAAAGAGCTATAAACTAAGTATATTATAATTCATTTTATACGTGAATGAAGTGTCAGAAAGTAAATCATAGAGACAGTATACCATGGACTACCCTATCAAGTGCGTGCAGTGGGATTGCTCTCAAGTATGAAATGGATGAGGGCAGATGATGAGAAGTTCTTGACACCTATGTAAGTAAATCCACCCTCTAGAATGAGGACTTTTACCTCTCCTTTATAGAACAGAATACGAATATAGAGAATGTAATCGATGAAATAGAAGAGGATCAAATTGTGGGTTAAAGGCCTATGTGCTAGATCATTTTGGATGTCACAATTTCTATCTAGTGAATTTTCTCTCTTTTAGAACTAGGTTTGTTGAAAGCACACATCTCCTCAAAACACTTTGTAGCTAATGTTTTCCCTTTAATTGAAAATTGTGTTTAAAGTATCTTTAGTGAGGCACATGTATTCTAAAATATGTGTTATTTTAGCATGTAATACTTAGGATAGTGCATTAAATGTATGAGCAACAAGTCAACACAACACCGTCGCACTAATTCTCCATGATATCTATTTTTTTCTTATTATGAAGTTCCAACATACTAGAAATAGTTCAGTATGGTGCCCCCTTTGTAGCAACTTGTTCTTTCCCTTTAGTAAACATATATATCTATTTATTGTTGTTTGTATGGATGAAATACAAACATTTCCTAGAATGATCCTCCTTGAGCACACCCTCTCCAAGACTGTTCACTGTTTACATGGTTGAAACACGAAAACTGCCAAAATAATCCCTTTTGACTACATCACCTCTCAATATTTACCTTTCTCATTGTAATAATTAACATGTGTGGATGAAAATATGTCTAATTCAACTTCATGAAGAAAATAAACCATGCATATATGGCTAGGTTTAACTACATCATGAGGAGTTTCCAAGAAGATGCTCACATGCAAGGTGTGAGAATAAAGGTTTATTTTCTCTAAAATAGTATGATGCCTAGAGAGCCTAAAATAAAAAGGGATAAGGTGTGTAAAAATAGTAAAAGGCCCTCAAGCAAGGCATCGCTTCCTAGGCTAGATTAGAGCTCTAGGCATCCTCCAATTTTGAACGAAATACGATGGTGGAATTTCAAATAAATTGATGCCCTAACTATCACACCAAGAGGGAACCCTTGAAGCTCCTTTGACCTAGGGATTTCTTGAAGGTTTTCACTTTGTAGTTCATCATTCAAAGAGTGAGATTTTGGGCAAATGATTACGCTTCCAAAGAGTGTTCCATTTGTTGTTTGTGGGGATGTGAGTGGAGTTAGATAAGAGGCGATAAGATTCTTTTAGTTGAAGTGGCCAGCTGCATTAGAGCCCCATCTTAGCTTGTTCGGCTCATCATCCCTTTGAATCTGCATTTTCCTTATCTCATCAACTAGGTTAGTCCAATCCTGAGGGTAATTTTTTTGGACCCATTCCGAGGCCTCGAGTCATTACCTCCATTCAGTGTTTTCTTCGTTTTTCCAGAATACTTTGACAAAATTTTGTTGTGGCCGTCCATATGAGTTAAGATTTGTTGGAATTGGTCTTGATTGAGATGAGGGTGTTGCTCCTAGGCATCATCCCAGAATGGTATTGTATCGCCATTTCGAACTTCCCAAAAGCAATGGTTTTGGACCATTGCTCTATTCTCCCAAGCTTGGTTCTAGACCGACGAACCTTTGAGGCTTATAGAGAGCCTAATTAGAGACTTCGGGTTATGATATGGGGCATATTTTTCCTGCCAGAGTGCTGCCCAAGAGGTGTTGGGGCTAGTGATCCATCTCCACCAGGTTTTGGCACCCAGAACTTTTCCCAACAACTCTGGGCCTCTGAGACAAATGCCCCCATATTTTTTAGGTCTGCAGATTTTTCCCCAGGCTATTAGGGCCCATTTTCCCTTGTTCTCTTTGCCTTTCCATAAGAAGTCTCTTTTAATTGTTTTGATTTGGTTTGAAATAGATTTGGGAGAAAAAATGGTCGAGTACTGGTATTGAGGAATGGCTTGTAGGACTAAGCGAACAAAGAATAATCTGCCCAGGAGATTTAAGGACCTGAAAGTCCAATTGGAAATATTTTTTGTTTTCATTTTGGTGACCAGAGATTCCCAGTTGGATTTGGCCAAGGATTTATCAATCAGGGGAACTTTGAGGTACTTGGAGGAGAAGGATTTGAGATAAAAGCCTATAATGCGAGCTATGTTGAGTTGAATGGTCTAGGAGGTACTGAGGAAGAAGTGTTTTGATTTGGCTCTGTTGATGGATGTGAAAAAGGCCTGGGCAAAATCAACAAGAATATTTTGGAAGGAAAGGGCTTCTTTGACCGAGGGAGAGCCCATAAGAAGAGTATCATCCAAAAATTGCTGGTAAGTTGAACCAGGGTTAGAGGGGTAGCGATTTAAACCAGAGATGCTTCCATAATAACGTGTTTGCCTATAATTGATTTAATAAATTACAATTAAATCTTCTGCTAGTTGGAAGATCCGTTTACAATTACAATAATACATAACTTAACTAGTTGATTGAGAGGAAACGAGTAAAATTCTCAGCCCGATATGTCAAACAAGTATGGGTTTATTATGAAGTGATCATCTGCCATGGTTTAGGTTATTGTTTGTATGGATGAAATACAAACATTTCCTAGAATGATCCTCCTTGAGCACACCCTCTCCAAGGGCTTCGGGCTTAGAGGATTTAGAAGTTAAGGATTTTAGGGGTTAGGGGTGAGGGGTTAATGGGTTATGGGTTAAGAGTTAACGGTTTAGGGGTTTATGGGTTAAGGGGGTAGAGGTTTAGAGGTTTAGGGTTTTAGTGTTTTAGTGTTTTATGGGGTTAAATGGGTTAGGGGTTGGGAATTAGCATATAAGGGGTTAAGGGTTAAGGGTTAGAGGTTTATGGTTTAGGAGTTAAATGGGTTTAGGGTTTTAGAGGTTTAGGGGGTTAGGGGATTTAGCAGTTAAGGATTTTAGGGATTAGGGATTAGGCGTTAAGGGGTTAAGGGGTTAGAGGTTTAGGGGGTTAAATGGGTTAGGGGTTTAGAGTTTTAGGGGGTTAGGGGAGTTAGAAGTTAAGAATTTTAGGGGTTAGGGTTTTGGGGGTTTAATGGGTTAGGGTTTTAAGGGTTTAGGGGGTTAAATGGGTTGGGGGTCGAGAATTAGGGTTTAAGGTATTAGGGGTTAAGGGTTTAGAGTTTTAGGGTTTAGGGGGTTAAATGGGTTAGGGGTTATAGTCATTTCTTGGGTGAACAAGGAAGAATATAGTTGTAGTAACTGTAAGTTGGTCAAGTTTTTATAGTCAAGGCAAGACTTGGTTGGGTTCGAAAGTCCCAAAAAAATTAAGGGTAATTGTGAAGGCATGATAACTAAGGAGTGTCGGTGTGTGCCAAGGATTGAAAAGGCATGCTAACACATGCCAGAAAGTGTTAATGGATGTTTAGGAGTGTTAGGGAGTTCCAGGACATCGCAAGGGATAAATAGGCCAAAATGCATGGAAATGAACAAATAAGAGTGTGTGCCAAGTAGTGTCAATGAATTCTAAGTGTCTCAAGGATAATGTGTGTTGGGAGAAGGAAAAAATAAGACTTTTCGGAGGTAACCCTAATGTTACATAAAGGGTTGGAAAAAGTAGTTGCATACAAAGGGAAACTTTGGGTTGGGCACAACATTGATTTTCCAATGACTTGGTTGGGTTCCCAAGTCACAAAAAAAGTAAGGCTATCTATGACGGAATGCAAGCTAAGGAATACCAAGGTGTAGCAGGGAATGCTTAGAAGTACTAACACATGCTAGGCAGTTCCAAGGCATGATAGGCATTCCAAGATGTGCCAGGTTCTAGGGTGTGGCATGAACACATGCTAGGGACTGTGAGGGCCAAGTGTCAGGGAAACACAAGGGAGCACTAGTTTCAAATGCATGGAAATGAAGTATCAACTAATTCCATGTGTGCTAAGAAGGGAGTGACACAATATTCTAGGAATTTCCAAGGCATGTTATAGTTCTAGGGAAGCATACAAAGATGTTCCAAGTGCCAAGTGTGCCAATGTGTGCTAAGGAGTGTTAGGGAGTGCCAGGAAAACATAACAGAGCACTAGGTCAAAATGCATAAATGAATGAATAAGAGTGTGTGAAAGGGAGTGTTAGCGAGTTCTAGGTGTCTCAAGGAGGGAGTAACATGGTATGATAGGCAATTCTATGTCATGTTATAGTGTTAGGGATACATGCATCCAAGATGTGCCGGGTGCCAGGGTTTGCCAACATGTGCTAGGAAGTGTTAGGGATTGTCAGGGAAACACAAGGGAGAATTTACCTTGTAGCCATTTCAAGACCCCAAGAATTTTTGTCCATGGAGAATTATTTATGTTGTAGCCATTAAATTAAAGCAAGAGGTCTGTCAATGCTATTTTTTATGTGTTTATAAATTGGAAGACAGAAATCAGAAACAAGAAGCACCTGAAAGAACTAAACAAAGGAATGGAGGTCACTGGGATAAAGTTGATAGCATTGGAGTTGGTAGTTTTAGACAGTCACAAGGGCATCCAAGACAACCATGACCTGATTGAAGAAGTGGAAAAAAAGCTGCCACTCCACATTGAGGAAGATATCAATCCATTTCGACTAAACCAGATATATAACTGTGGCTCTCTCTACTCACAGTATTTCATTGAGATTGTGCTAGGTATCTATCATTAACCTATGCTTGTGTCTATTTAAGTGGATACTATATTGATAGATAAAAAATGAGGCATTTTGGATTGTCTATAGTTTGTATTAGTTCTAAAAAATAACTAGCAAAAATTAATCTATTTCGTTGCAAAAAGTATTCTACTTGTTGTGTTGGAGAGTTTCTCTCAAGAAATTTATGGAGAACCCGACATATTTTTTATATACGCATTGTGCAGAACCTTTATAAATCTACCCTTCAAATCAGGGTCAACCCAAATAAATCTGATTTGGGGGTTCCACTCCAACAACATTTTCCCCACAACAAGCACAAGATCAAGCTAACATGTGTGTTGTGTGCATTTAAAGAGATGGATAGGTAGGTTTACCCTTACGAGAACATGGCACCTTAAAATATAACCACAATTGGTGAGTGCAAGCATTTTTGAAATGGCATGATGAGTGGAGCCTTTTCCAGAACAGATTATTCATTTACATTACAATATATACAACATGCAGTTAGTGTTCCATCCATGTTAATGCACACACCTGATGGTATCAGTCCTTAAACTGGTACAAAAAAAATGATTTTATATATTCACATATGGGACCATCACAGGATGTCAACAAAATCACATACTTATCAAAATCCTCAACCACGAATATCCTACGTTGCTTCTTAATGTGCTTGCAACTAGGTAGGCATCAAAGACAATCATTGCAATGGATTAAGAGGATCTAAGAGAGAATTATGTAAGGAGTTCCTTCTAGGTAAAGGACATTAGTATTACTACTGTTAAAGGGGGTGGCCTACAAGGATACATTGGTAGCTATTGATGCAAGAGCATAATTTCAACAATTTATTTCAAAATTTGTATTTGTCCTCCAGAAGGTCTTAGAGATTTATAGAAGAGGAAGTTGGTTTCCTTTTTGCCCTATAATTTTGCAGGATTTCTACTTTTATATTTGGGATAGGAAATTTCAGTAATTTTAGGTATAAGTTAAGATGTTTTTTAATTTTTAAGGCCTCCTAGTCATTAGGAAAGTTGATTCTTATGATTAGGATTACTTGTGGCATCCTATTTATTTTTAAAACTCCAATACACCAAGGAAAATAAGTGGAGGACATTTGGGGGAAGTGTGATTGCCCATCAAATGTAGATCAAATTTGGGGAAATTATAGCTCTTTTCCTTGGACCCTACTAATTCTTAGAGGTTGTATTTGGAGTGGTTAGCAAGAAAAAGCATAATATGCACAAGAATATTAGTGTTGGAGCACCTATGGTTTGGGAGAAGGGATAAGGGGTTCTAGGAGTTAAGGGGTTTAAAGGTTTAGGAGAAAGGGGTTAAGGGTAAAGGGTTAGGTCTTATGGGATTTAGAGGTTAGGGGGTTGAGGTATAGGGGTTTAAGGGTTAGAGGTTAATGACTAAGTGGCTAAGTGATTTAGGGGTTAAATATTAACCATCAAGGGCTTACATGTCAGGGGATTTAGGGGTTAAGTGCCTAAGGGTTATGGTATTTATGTGTCAGTGGGTTAAGGGGTTAAGGGTGAACGATTTTAGGGGTTAGGGGTTATGGGTTAAGGGTCAAGGTTTAAGAGGATATGGGATTAGGGTTTATGGGGTTCAAGGATTCTAAGTTAGGTGTTAGGGGTTAAGGGGTTAGTGGCTTTGGGTTTAAGGGATCAAGGGGTTAATGTTTTATGAGTTATGGGTGTAGGGGTTAAGGGATTATGGCTTCAGGGCTAAAGGGATAGGGATATGGGTTAAGTGCATATGGGTTGTGATAATGTGGCCCATAATCCCCTTGTCACAACTATTGGGGGTTCCCCTATCAATTTCTCTCATTGCCTTACCTATAGGTCCCCTAGCCCCTATTCCATAAGGCCCTAAGGCTCCTTCTCATTCTCTAATGTTAGGATTATAGATCTCAGTAAACCATGCTCGAACCTCTCACTTTTACCCATCCATGCTACCCTTATGTCCCCTTACCCCGATCAATACACCAAAAGACCCCCCCTCCCCCAAAATTCATGATAATTGAACATTTGGAGGTGATAATTTAACAAAAACTTCACAACTAATCCATTTATAATGGTGCCTTGGAGCTATTAGATGTCATTTCATTGAGCTACAATGATAGGTGAGAGCTATGCATAACTCGCTAACGGTGTATCAAGAGGCTATTAGTCTATTGGCTATAGAATTTGAATCTTTTTATTTGTAACTTAGAAAATGGAAAATATGTGGAGACAATCTCCATTCTTCTTCTTTCACCGGGCCATGTAAAATAAATGAAGCAAATAGTCTCAACTCCTCGGAGAAGGAAAGTTGACAACAATAATTAGCATGAACAAACAAAGAATCCAATGAGCTAAGTTTAGAGGAGTCTCCCTCTGTAAACAAGCATCCATAAGCTTGTTAGAGTTAGTATGAATCTTTACTAGAGGTTGAGTAGTATTCACATCACCAACAACATCCAATTGAAAGGTACCAACCCCTACAATAAAAATGATGTCTCCAAATAAGGTGTAGTTAATACCAATAATATCACCTTATGATTTTATTACAATATGATTTGGAAAGTACGTTTCCATACATTTGTGAAAGAAACAATCCATTTGGTTAGCAAAAGGAAGTCTTTTTGAAGACCTCAAGAAACCCCCTTGAAGGAGACAAGAAGGGTTTGAAACCATATAATACAAGTCGATATATGAACCCTATTTCTGATATGTTCTGTGCATGTGTTTTTTCACTCGGTTTGACATGTGATAGAAAATATATGAAGCCCTTTTTTCCATGTATCATCTTCATTAGATATCATGTTGCTAAGAATGAAGTGCCTAGATTAGAGTTAAAGTTCATATTTTAGTTTGTTGTCTTTTTATTTCTTTTAGAGTACGAATCTTTCTGGTCTACTGTACTAAGGTAGTTTGGCTTTCAAATATTCAAGGAATATGTGAGCTAATATAAGACCATATTGTAATATTTGAAATAACATGATGAACTATTTAGCACAATTTATGGTGTTGGATTGATTAAGATGTTTATTTTTGGATGGATGGATGTACATCTCTTTAGCCAATAGAAAAAACTCATTAAGCATTATTTCAAGTATGTTATTGACATGTTGAAGTGCCATTGATACTTAGAGGTAGAAGATTTAGACTTGTATGTTGTCACCTATCCGGGTGTGATGATACCTTGTGGAGGTAGGCAAAATTTCAATTTTTTTTTAACTCTTGGATATATTCTATACGCTCTTGAGAGAATTTCAACCTTTTAAATAAAATTACAAACAAATGTACATTCATGCAATACTTACTAATTTATTTGGGGGTGACTCAAAAAATTGTAGCATGCTGGCTTGTTGAATTTGTTAGTAAGTTAGGGCTTGATAAATTTGTAAGCTTCAGTGGTATTTATTGCAGTTGTATTTGTTTTAGAGAAGTGAGTTTAGAGTGGTGGTTGTGCTTCCTTTATTGAATTTGTTTTCTTTGGTTCTTCTTCTTGTGCATGCCCATTGTGGTATCTTCTCATTTGCAAATTTTTTCTTATTATATACAGAAAAAGTTCTTGTTGCAATCTTGAAAAAGTTGCACAATTGTCCTGATTTATCTCTGTAATACCTTGAGTTGTCTCACTTCTTTCAATTGGGCTGGAATTTTCCACCTCAAGAGGGTTGTTAGTTGTTTTCTAACTAAGTTGTTAAAACATTTTTTCTTGTTTTATTTATTTATTTTTTCTTCAAGGAGGCGTTTCCTTTAAACTCTAGAAGAAGCATTGCAAGTGACTTGATTATAGTCGTCATCAGAAGTTGTATGTGATCATCAGCAAGACAACCCTCAGAGGGTGAAAATTGGGTATGTAATACCTATGGAAAACTTTGGGTAACATCTAATTAGATATTTTGTACATAGTTCACAATTAGGAGATCACAGATCATATAGTTGCACCTAAAAATGCACTACTCCTCAAATATCAGGGTAAGTGCAAGATTATTTATTGAATATAGTTTAGTCACATGATACAACTATCCCACAACTCTACAGTAGAGATACCAACATGGAACAACAAACTTAAAATCGATCGATGCGCTCACTTTCATGGGAATTTCATGAACATTTTTTTTTCTTCTATAATGCACTTTTACCCACATCTTGAGATCACACGAAAATGGTATTCATAATAAAGTTTTATGGGTCAAGTAATTCATTTTTCCTGCAATATCAAGTAATGTAGCTATAATGTCTCTTGTTTTTTCATACATCTGACCGGAAACATACCTTGCAGGAATTTTGAAGGAAATCCTACTCAAATTATCAGAGAATCTCTAGGTGATCTCATTAAAAAAGTATGCTTTTCCTTATATGTTGATTATTCTTTCTCTTCACTGTGTTTTTTATATAGATTCATTTCAATTCATTCATATCAAATATACTTTGGCTCCTGGTTCCAATTTAAAGGTCGAGTTATCAACATTGTTTGTTTTTCTTTATTTGGAAAGTGCTTGTGGTAATTTGAAGAGTTTGCAAGAGACAGGAATCTCAAATAGTTGTTGACTGGGCTAATGAAATTTTTATAAGTTGAATGTGTGGCTTTAATCCCTGATGTCTCAAATTTGGCTACACATTCAGGAGCTAGAATGGTCATCCTTCACCCACATTTATCATGATCTCAATCAACTAGAAGATAAGCTCTCTAAGGAGGCATTCAATTAGTGCCCAGCTGATGAATTATCAGCAAGATCAAGGTTGTGGCACACCCAAAAAAAAGTTTCATAACTAATGAGCCTTCTTCATTGAAGATTTTTTTGAATGGTGTTTTGTTTACTTATTTTTATCATTCAATGATTTCTTATATGTCAATATTCTTCTCAATTTCATGCCTTAGACTGTTTCCTTTGCAACATCTGGTGCAATTGCTAGTTTAAATTTTTTCACATATTTAAAAAATAAACAATTTTGGTTCATGGAATGTAACTTAATTGACAATCACCTTCTTATGAAGTATTATGTTAAAACATGAGATTCAAAGTTCAAATCCCCTTGAATGGCCAACCAAAAAATAATATTTTTTTTATCTATTTATTTATTATATTTTTAGAATGTCGTTTTAATGAAAAAATAAAAAATATAATGTAAAAGAAATAAATATCATGACATGATCGAATTTCATTTGGTTTGAATATCTATTTTTAAAAATAAAAAATATAACTATCCACTATCCACTCATGGATATTTCAATGCAAACTTCCGAATGCTAATGATTTTGCTAATGATTTTGTCTTAATTGCTAACTATCTTAAATGGGTTTCATCTTAATTGTCATTGTCTTAAATATAAAGTTTTGTGTTAAATATTTTTGTCTCAAAGTGCTTTTGTCTTAAATCAAAAATTTTGTCTTAAAATATTTTTGTCTCAAATTCCTTTTGTCTTAAAATATTTTTGTCTCAAACTGCTTTTGTCTTAAATATAAAGTTTTGTCTTAAAATGTTTTTGTCTCAAACTATTTTTTTCTTAAATATAAGGTTTTGTCTTAAAATACTTTTGTCTTAATTTTTTTTTGTCTCAAATTGTTTTTGTCTTAAATATTTTTGTCTCAAATTGTTTTTGTCTTAAATATAAAGTTTTGTCTCAAACTATTTGTGTCTTACACTATTTTTGTCTTAAATTTTATCTTTAAGACAATTCAATTGATATTAAATTTTAATATAAAATAACTAAAATAAAAAATGACTTTTTCAGGCAAAAGATTTCTTTTGTCTTAAAAAAATGTCTTAAAACACCCCACATGTAGTAGTGAAAAAATACACATTTTTTTTAGACTGTAAAATAAGTTTGCAATAAAAGA